>OW121749.1:0-442500 GCA_933228765.1 Miltochrista miniata
TTCCCGGCGCCCGTCTCGCCACGCCGGGCACACAGCTAGTGTGTGCTCGGCTGTGTCGTCAGGAGCGCCGCAGTGATGACACGCGGGCGTCTCCTCTCGCCGGGCAACCCGGTGCAGGTAGTGACCGAAACACCCGTGTCCGGTCAATATCTGCACCAGGCGATAGGTGAGTTCCCCATCTCGGCGGCTCACCCACTTCTCCAGCACCGGACGAATCGCCTCGATTGTCCGGTGGCCAGCATCAGGGGACGTCAGCGCCTCCTCCCAGCGCCGCATCGCCTCTCTCCGCGCCTGTGAACGAACCTGCTCGACTTCCTCGAGGTCAGGTCGCTCACCCCTCACTCTGGCATCGACTCTCAGTCGGTGCACTTCCGCCAGTACCGGTGCCTCAATCGACCACGGGAGAGTGCCCGCTAGGACGCAGGCCGCTCCGTGGCTGACCGTCCGGTAAGCCCGCACCGCCCGGGTCGCGATCGCCCTTTGAGGTTGGCGCAGAAGAGCCTGCGTATGGCGAGTTAAGCAGTCTGCCCACACTGGGGCCCCGTACATCGCCATCGACCGCATCACCCCGTGATACAGTCGACGGCATGCCGAGCCCGGCCCTCCAACATTTGGGAGAAGGCGACCAAGTGAGCGCGCTGTGGCGCACAATTTAGGAGCTAGGAGCTCAAAGTGCCTGCCGAAGCTCCATCGCGGGTCGAGGGTTAGGCCGAGGTATTTCATATTTGCCTCGACCTGTATTTGCGTGCCGTCGACGAGAACCCTAAGCCCTGTGGGAATCCTCCGACGCGGCGTATGAAAATACATGGCCCTAGTTTTGTCCAGGGCCACTTCCAGCCCCAACAGGCGAATACGCCGGACAACCATGGAGGTGCCGACCGACGCAAGATGGACTGCATCCTCCCAGTCCCTAGCTGCTGCCGCCACCAGAGTGTCGTCTGCAAAACAGACGACGATCATTCTTGGCAGCAGTGAGCCCCGGAGGACCCAGTTGTACCCCAGGTTCCATAGTAGTGGGCCTAACACAGAGCCCTGGGGCACACCCGCCGACACCCTCCAAGATTGAATCCGGCCCTCAGGGTCCTCATACAGGATGGATCTGTCTTTTAGGTACCCGCCGATTAGAGCACGCAGATACTGAGGCACTCCGTGAAAGCGGAGGGCTTCCTCTATGCATTCGTGGGGGATGGTGTTGAATGCGTTTGCTATGTCCAAGGACACCCCCAACACCACCTCCCCACGTGCCGTAGCTTTCCTCGTCCACCCCTTGAGACGGCTGATCGCGTCGGCGGTTGACCGCCCGGTTCGAAAGCCGTACTGGCTATCGGCCAAGTCCGGCCCCACACTCTCGAGGTGCCCGATGATGCGGGAGGCAAGGATTTTCTCGAAAGCCTTCCCCGCCTCATCGAGCAACACGACCGGACGATAACCCGCCGGCGAATCCGCTGGACGACCCTCCTTCTTCAGCAGGCACAGACGCCCCATTTTCCATCTCCTAGGGAAATAGGCTTTTGCGATGCAGAGGTCCAGTGTCGCCCGGAAACGCTCCTCCAGGGGGCCCAGAGCGACAGCCATAACTTTGGCCGGGACTCCGTCTGGCCCTGGCGCCTTGTTCTTCTGGCGGAGCCGTTCCCGCACGAGACCGAACTCTGCATCCGACACTGGCGGCCCATTAGCCCACCCCTCCGAAGCAGAATCGGAGGGCGGCATTCTGGGGGGCACGAAGACTCCTGGGTTGGGGAACAGGGCCATCAGAACTCTCCGTAAAACTGCTGGCTCCATGTCGGAAGTGGGTGGAGCTGGGGATGATAGTTTCCGCCCTATTACCCTGTATGGTCGGCCCCAGGGGTCTCGGTCAAGAACCGCCAAGTAGCGGTTCCAAGCGTCGACTTTGGATTTGCATATGGCGGATCTGAGGGCTTTGTGGGCGGTCTTGTATGCCTGGTGAAGCCTCTCTTCCTCACCAGGCTCTATGCGGGCGCGCCTGCGGCAGCGCTGGTACGCACGTCTTGCCCTTGTACTGGCAGCACGCAGGTCGGAGATTTCCTGCGTCCACCAGTACACTTGGCCTCGGTCTTGAGGGCCCGCCCGCCGTTTTGGCATGGCGGAGTTACACACGACCCTCATGTCATCAGCGAGTAACTCCGCCATGGCATCGGGATCTTCGGAGATAGTTCGGGGCACCTCAGCCCACGCACGCACCATCGCCGCCTCCTCAGCCACATCTGACTGGAGCTGCTTCAGGACCCATCCAGGAAATCTGGATACACCCGTCGACGTCCGGAAGCGGAGAGGAGGGACCCCCGATGGTGTAGTGGAGACCTCGTATCTGACATATCTGTGGTCAGATAGGGTCTCCGGGTCCTCCATCACTCGCCAGCCCTGTATGCAGGGAGCCAGCGATGCGGTGGCAAAGGTCACATCAACTCTTGACGTGCCCTGCCACCGCACGCAAGTTGGGGTGTTTCCAACATTAAGGATCTGAAGCCCCAGGGACAGAACCCAGGACTCCAGATCCCTACCTCGGGCGTCTGTATGTCCATCCCCCCAGCATTGGGAATGTGCGTTCAGATCGCCCGCTACCAACACTGGGCCGGGCGCCGCTCTGCGAATCACACCCTCCACCACGGCCAAGAGCCGTCCGAACTCGGCTCGGCTGCGATTAGGGGAGAAGTACAGAGATACTACTGTAATCCCCCCCCATCGCGCCGCGACGAATCCCTCCCCTCGTTGAAAAAGAGTAAGAGGGGGCGTCACTCCGGCCACCATGACCGCCGCGAGGCCATCCAGCGAGCTCACCCACCGTGGGGATGAAGGAACGAAGTTCGGCTCCGCGACGATCACTAGGTCAATGCCCCACTCAGCCACCGCCTGACACAAGAGGTCCTGTGCGCTGACTGAGTGGTTCACATTCGCCTGCAGTACACGACCTATGGATCTAACTGACATTGTTAGTGTCCATAGGCGCGACTGCAGGGGCGGCCGGAGTGGCCGCGATGTTGGAGGTCCCCGAGAGTGGGAGACGACGGCCCTTGACCGGGGGAGGTTTACAATTTATTCCGGCCATCCGGTGTGCCGACGGTAGGCCACGATCGGCACAAATGGCACAGTGCGGTGGGGCCGAACAGGAGGCAAGCGTGTGCCCCTCCTGACCGCAGCGGTAGCACAGTCCACTGCGATCTTTTTTTGAGGGGCACAATATTTGCGGGTGGCCCGTACCCATGCACCGGTGGCACCGCATTGGACGCTGTTCCAGAAAACCTAACCTAACCTAACCTAACCTAACCTAACCTAACCTAACCTAACCTAACCTAACCTAACCTAACCTAACCTAACCTAACCTAACCTAACCTAACCTAACCTAACCTAACCTAACCTAACCTAACCTAACCTAACCGAAAGAGAGACTCCTTGTCGAGAACGTCAGAAACAAGGACCCAATGGTGGTCTTGAAAGACGTCCTGAGCATAAACTCAGATGAGGATGTGCTCCGGGCTCTTAAAAGACAGAACCGGGAGGTTTTTGACGGTCTCGACAAGGAGGACGAGCGTATGTCAGTTAGATTTAGGAAAAGGGCGAGGAACCCCCACTCAAACCACGTGGTCCTAACAGTAGCCCCCAAGATATGGAAGAGAATGACTGCGATCGGTACACTTCACGTGGACATGCAGCGGGTGAGGGTGACAGACCACTCACCACTGGTACAGTGCTCACAGTGCCTGGCGTATGGCCACGTGAAGAGGTTCTGTACCGAAAGAGAAGAGACGTGCAGTCACTGTGGGGGACCACATGTGAAAGCGCAGTGTGACAGCTGGGCAGTTAATGCAACACCATCCTGCAAAAACTGCAAGAGAGCCAAGTTCAGTCGCACGGAACATAACGCTTTCAGCGAAGAGTGTCCCGTCCGAAGGCGCTGGGAGTCCCTAGCAAGATCCGCAGTAGCCTACTGCTAAGGGCAGCCAGGCAGTAAACTCCACCTACCACGTGTTCCAGGCAAACTTGATGAAGAAGAAGTTAGCGCAGCAAGAATTGCTAACAGAAGCTGCGAACCGCAGAATTATGGCAGCATTAATCCAGGAGCCTCATGTGGACAGTGAGACTCGAGGTATGAGGAGTTACCCAGGTGTAAGGATCTTCCAAAATACCGCGACTGGGGAGGACAAGGTCAAAGCAGCGATAGCTGTCTTTGACCCACACGTGGACGTGGTCCAATACCCCGAGCTCACCACGAACAACATCGTAGTGGTGAGCCTCAAAACCGTCGCATGGAAGATCACACTGGCCTCCTTTTACCTCGAGCCTGACAAACCAATTGCTCCATATCTGCTGAGGCTAAAAAAGATAGCGGCCAAACCTGGATTAGGTAAGCTCATCATGGGGGGCGACGGGAATGCCTGGAATACGTGGTGGGGAAGCGAGAAGGTGGACCGAAGAGGCAAGGACATGTTGGAAATGATTGATCAGATGGGCCTCCAGGTACTCAACACGGGGAACACACCAACGTTCGATACCATCAGAGGAACGACAAGGTATAGGAGTCATGTCGACCTTACCTTGTGTACTGCAAGCGCACTAAACTTGGTGGTGAATTGGAAGGTCGAGGTAAACCTCACGAGCTCGGACCACAATGGGATAACCTTTGACATAAAATTGAAAAAGTCGAGGGGCACGGATGTTGTAAGAACGACTCGGAAATACAACACCAAGAAGGCGAATTGGACCAAATTTGGGGAAGAATTGACTGAGCTCAGAGCAGGTAAAGAATTAACACACGAAAGGGTAAATGCAATACAAACTAAGGCACAAATTGACGAAGTAGTTGAGGAGCTCAGCCGATTAATTACCGAAGCATGCACCAGTGCAATACCTGAAAAGGCTAAGTGTCAAAGGTTGTCTATTCCATGGTGGTCCGACGAACTAGCAAAAATGAAGAAGGAGGTCACCACCAAGAGGCGTCGCATTAGATGCGCCGCACCAGTGCGCAGAGCCGGTGTCGTGAGTGAGTACCTGGAGTGCAAGGAAAGATATGAAGCTGAAGCCAAGAAATCCCAGATCAGGTCCTGGAAGGAGTTCTGCTGTAAGCAGGACCGGGAGGGGATGTGGGAGGGGATTTACAGGGTGATCGGACGAACCGCGGGTAGAGCTGAGGACGTACTCCTGGAGGTGAATGGCGTGGCCCTAGACGAGGAGGGATCCGCTAAATTGCTAGCGGGAACTTTTTATCCCGAAGATCTGGAGACGGAAGACACGGACGAACAGAGAAGCATAAGAGAGAGCTCGGAGGTGGTGGCCGGGGGACCGTGTGGGGAACTGCGTGATCCACCGTTCACCCCCTTCGAGCTCGAGACAGCTGTCCGGTCTTTCAATCCCAAGAAAGCACCAGGTGCCGATGGCTTCACGGCGGATATTTGCGGCCACGCCATCAGAAACAAACCTGAAGTGTTCCTTTGCCTTGCAAACAAATGTCTCGCACTACAATACTTCCCAAGGGCCTGGAAAGAGGCAACAGTAGTGGCACTGCGAAAACCAGGGAAGGATAACTATTCACACCCTAAATCGTACCGGCCAATTGGCCTACTCCCGGTGTTGGGGAAGGTCCTCGAGAAGATGGTCATGTCGAGGCTTCGACACCATCTTCATTCGAGGATCAGCCCCCACCAATATGGATTCATGCCGCAGAGGAGCTGCGAAGACGCCCTCTATACCCTGATCCAGTTCATCAGGTCAAAATTGGACCAGAAGAAAATTCTGACGCTAGTGTCCTTGGATATAGAGGGTGCCTTCGACAGCGCATGGTGGCCGGCCATCAAAATGAGGCTAGTAGAGGAGGAGTGCCCAGAGGGGCTGAGAAGGGTGTTGAATAGTTATATGAGCGACCGCAGAGTGCACGTGCGATATGCAGGCAAGGAGCACACCACTAGAACGAGAAAGGGGTGCGTCCAGGGCTCTATCGGCGGACCGATACTCTGGAATCTCCTCCTAGATCCGCTGTTGCGCAGTCTGGAGAGCCGGGGGGAGTATGTTCAGGCCTTTGCGGACGACGTCGTCCTGGTCTTTTGCGGGGACACCGGGGGGGAGATTGAGGGGCGCGCCAATGCTGCGCTCGAACATGTTAAGTCGTGGGGTGACAAGAATAAACTGAAGTTTGCGCCACATAAGACCAACGCCATGGTAGTGACCAGAAAACTGGTATACGACACACCACGGCTTAGCATGGGCGGGGTCAGCATTGGCGTGTCCGACGAAATCAAGCTGCTCGGCCTAATCATCGACAAAAAACTCACATTTAATGCGCATGTCGAGAGCGTATGTAGGAGGGTTACCAGCCTCCATAAGCAACTGACCAGGGCGGCGAAGGCAAGTTGGGGTCTGCACCCAGAAATTACACACACAATCTACACAGCAACCGTGGAACCTATTGTCCTGTACGCGGCTGCCGCCTGGGAGCCGGCGGTTGGAAAGCTGGGCATCAAAAAGCGCTTAAAGTTCATACAGCGTAGTTTCGCGCAAAAAATTTGCAGGGCTTATCGCACGGTCTCCCACGACTCGGCTCTGGTCTTGGCCGGGATACTTCCCCTTGACCTTCGGGTTAAGGAAGCGGCATTAATGCATAGGCTGAAGAAAGGGGCGGAATTACCAGACCTAGTCGGGAGGGAGATCGAGCGAGTGGCACCTTACGTAGAGAACCCTCATCCTGCCGAACATATGAGCCTGGAGTTCATTAGCGTCGAAAATGAAGACCAAGTTGCACAAATCAGTTGTGAAATTAAAATATACACCGACGGCAGCAAGATTGCGGGCAGGGTCGGTGCCGCGCTTTCCTTGTGGAAAGACGGAACCGAAACAAAGGCCCGCAAGCTTGGACTGCCGTCATACTGCACTGTATACCAGGCGGAACTCCTGGCCATATGTGAGGCAACGAGGGTGATCACGAAATACAATGCGAAAAGCTTTGGGGTGCTCAGCGATTCAACCGCGGCGCTTCAGACGGTCGGAAATCCCAATTGCCTCCATCCTCTCGCTGTTGAAGCCCGTAAAAACCTTAGAAATTGTCTTCTAGCAGGCAAATCAGTCGATTTGTACTGGATAAAGGCACACGTGGGGATGGAGGGGAATGAGAGGGCCGACCAACTGGCCAAAGAGGCAGCTTTGGGATCGAGGCGAGCGCCAGACTATGACCTGTGTCCGGTCTCATTCGCCAAGCGTCAGATCCGCATGGACACGCTTGCCGAATGGAACCGGAGATACGAGTCGGGTGAAACCGCCTCGATCACAAAGCTCTTCTTCCCCAACGCGGTGGACGCGTACAGCACAGTTAGGAAGTTCACTCCAACGAAACACACCACGCAGGTTCTGACGGGGCATGGTGGGTTCTCCGAGTACTTGACTCGCTTCAGGTGCAAGGATGACCCATCATGCGCCTGTGATTCCGAAACAGAGGAGACCATCCCTCACCTACTGGCGGAATGCCCGGTGTACTCTAGGCTGCGATATGACCTGGAACAGGAAATAGGAATGAGTGTTGCAACAGAAAATTTCAGAAACATCATGAATAGTAAAAATAGAGACAAGTTTTTAAATTACTGTACAGAAATTTGTAAGAAAGTTAATGATAGAAACAAAGTAGAATAAGTAGAGATTACAGCAACATAACATATGGTTATGCTGCCGGTAACAAAAATAGAAATAAAAGAAACATGTATAAAGTATAGTAGATAAGTTAGAAAATAAAAAACAATGTATTAGAATAAATAGAAATATGAAAACTGGAAATAACAGAAAAGCGAACCACTAAGGTTGTGAAATTGTATGGAAAGGAAAATAGAGAAAACAAAAATAAAAATGTAATAGAATAAGATATTAATAAGGAAAGATGTAAAATGTAAGAAAAGAAAAGAAGGAATGGCGGAGAGCAAATTATTTACCCTATTTACCCTTAGACATAAGAAATAAATAAAAATAAAGATAAATAGAAGAGAGATTAGCAGGCAATCCCACCTGAGATTAAGAAAGAGATAGAATGAAAGAAAGAACAAGTATGCGGAAAGATTGAGACCATAGAGATAGCGAGAACTGGTATGGAAAGCAAATTGTAGGAAAGTCTCCGAACTATAAACATCGGGGGATAGCTAGGCACACACCCAGCTGCCTTAAGCAGCTGGGCATAAAAAAAAAAAAAAAAAAAAAAAAAAAAACCTAACCTAACCTAACCTAACCTAACCTAACCTAACCTAACCTAACCTAACCTAACCTAACCTAACCTAACCTAACCTAACCTAACCTAACCTAACCTAACCTAACCTAACCTAACCTAACCTAACCTAACCTAACCTAACCTAACCTAACCTAACCTAACCTAACCTAACCTAACCTAACCTAACCTAACCTAACCTAACCTAACCTAACCTAACCTAACCTAACCTAACCTAACCTAACCTAACCTAACCTAACCTAACCTAACCTAACCTAACCTAACCTAACCTAACCTAACCTAACCTAACCTAACCCCACTAAACCTTAATAAGGTACATCAGAAAAAAAAGATAGGTAACTTTAACGCGCATAACCGACGACTAAAAAGTGTTGTACTTTTACTATTGAGAAACGAAAAATCACAAAAAAATGATTTTTTCAAAAAAATCACCTAACCTAACCTAACTCTAAAATTTCGCCTAACTTAATACCTAATATAACGAACCTAACCCCACTAAACCTTAATAAGGTACATCAGAAAAAAAAGATAGGTAACTTTAACGCGCATAACCGACGACTAAAAAGTGTTGTACTTTTACTAATGAAAATCGCAAAACCACAAAAAAAATATTTTCTCAAAAACATCACCTAACCTAACCTAACTCTAATATTTAGCCTAACTTAATACCTAATAGAACGAACCTAACCCAACTAAACCTTAATAAGGTACATCAGAAAAAAAAGATAGGTAACTTTAACGCGCATAACCGACGACTAAAAAGTGTTGTACTTTTACTAATGAAAATCGCAAAATCACAAAAAAATGATTTTCTCAAAAAAATCACCTAACCTAACCTAACTCTAAAATTTCGCCTAACTTAATACCTAATATAACGAACCTAACCCCACTAAACCTTAATAAGGTACATCAGAAAAAAAAGATAGGTAACTTTAACGCGCATAACCGACGACTAAAAGTGTTGTACTTTTACTAATGAAAATCAAAAAATCACAAAAAAATGATTTTCTTAAAAAAATCACTTAACCTAACCTAACTCTAAAATTTCGCCTAACTTAATACCTAATATAACGAACCTAACCCCACTAAACCTTAATAAGGTACATCAGAAAAAAAGATAGGTAACTTAAACGCGCATAACCGACGACTAAAAAGTGTTGTACTTTTACTAATGAAAATCGCAAAATCACAAAAAAATGATTTTCTCAAAAAAATCACCTAACCTAACCTAACTCTAAAATTTCGCGTAACTTAATACCTAATATTACGAACCTAACCCCACTAAACCTTAATAAGGTACATCAGAAAAAAAAAGATAGGTAACTTTAACGCGCATAACCGACGACTAACAAGTGTTGTACTTTTACTAATGAAAATCGCAAAATCACAAAAAAATGATTTTCTCTAAAAAATCAACTTACCTAACCTAACTCTAAAATTTCGCCTTACTTAATACCTTATATAACGAACCTAACCCCACTAAACTTCAATAAGGTACATCAGAACAAAATAAAGAAAGGTAACTTTAACGCGCATAACCGACGACTAAAAGTGTTGTACTTTTACTAATGAAAATCAAAAAATCACAAAAAAATGATTTTCTTAAAAAAATCACCTAACCTAACCTAACTCTAAAATTTCGCCTAACTTAATACCTAATATAACGAACCTAACCCCACTAAACCTTAATAAGGTACATCAGAAAAAAAGATAGGTAACTTAAACGCGCATAACCGACGACTAAAAAGTGTTGTACTTTTACTAATGAAAATCGCAAAATCACAAAAAAATGATTTTCTCAAAAAAATCACCTAACCTAACCTAACTCTAAAATTTCGCATAACTTAATACCTAATATTACGAACCTAACCCCACTAAACCTTAATAAGGTACATCAGAAAAAAAAAGATAGGTAACTTTAACGCGCATAACCGACGACTAACAAGTGTTGTACTTTTACTAATGAAAATCGCAAAATCACAAAAAAATGATTTTCTCAAAAAAATCAACTTACCTAACCTAACTCTAAAATTTCGCCTTACTTAATACCTTATATAACGAACCTAACCCCACTAAACTTCAATAAGGTACATCAGAACAAAATAAAGAAAGGTAACTTTAACGCGCATAACCGACGACTAAAAAGTGTTGTACTTTTACTAATGAAAATCGAAAAATCACAAAAAAATGATTTTCTTAAAAAAATCACCTAACCTAACCTAACTCTAAAATTTCGCCTAACTTAATACCTAATATAACGAACCTAACCCCACTAAACCTTAATAAGGTACATCAGAAAAAAAAGATAGTTAACTTTAACGCGCATAACCGACGACTAAAAAGTGTTGTACTTTTACTAATGAAAATCGCATAACCACAAAAAAAATATTTTCTCAAAAAAATCACCTAACCTAACCTAACTCTAAAATTTCGCCTAACTTAATACCTAATATAACGAACCTAACCCCACTAAACCTTAATAAGGTACATCAGAAAAAAAAAGATAGGTAACTTTAACGCGCATAACCGACGACTAACAAGTGTTGTACTTTTACTAATGAAAATCGCAAAATCACAAAAAAATGATTTTCTCTAAAAAATCAACTTACCTAACCTAACTCTAAAATTTCGCCTAACTTAATACCTAATATAACGAACCTAACCCCACTAAACTTCAATAAGGTACATCAGAACAAAATAAAGAAAGGTAACTTTAACGCGCATAACCGACGACTAAAAAGTGTTGTACTTTTACTAATGAAAATCGAAAAATCACAAAAAAATGATTTTCTTAAAAAAATCACCTAACCTAACCTAACTCTAAAATTTCGCCTAACTTAATACCTAATATAACGAACCTAACCCCACTAAACCTTAATAAGGTACATCAGAAAAAAAAGATAGGTAACTTTAACGCGCATAACCGACGACTATAAAGTGTTGTACTTTTACTAATGAAAATCGAAAATCACTAAAAAATGATTTTCTTAAAAAAATCACACTAACCTAACCTAACTCTAAAATTTCGCCTAACTTAATACCTAATATAACGAACCTAACCCCACTAAACCTTAATAAGGTACATCAGAAAAAAAAGATAGGTAACTTTAACGCGCATAACCGACGACTAAAAAGTGTTGTACTTTTACTATTGAAAAACGAAAAATCACAAAAAAATGATTTTTTCAAAAAAATCACCTAACCTAACCTAACTCTAAAATTTCGCCTAACTTAATACCTAATATAACGAACCTAACCCCACTAAACCTTAATAAGGTACATCAGAAAAAAAAGATAGGTAACTTTAACGCGCATAACCGACGACTAAAAAGTGTTGTACTTTTACTAATGAAAATCGCAAAACCACAAAAAAAATATTTTCTCAAAAACATCACCTAACCTAACCTAACTCTAATATTTAGCCTAACTTAATACCTAATAGAACGAACCTAACCCCTCTAAACCTTAATAAGGTACATCAGAAAAAAAAGATAGGTAACTTTAACGCGCATAACCGACGACTAAAAAGTGTTGTACTAATGAAAATCGAAAAATCACAAAAAAATGATTTACTTAAAAAAATCACCTAACCTAAACTAACTCTAACATTTCGCCTAACTTAATACCTAATATAACGAACCTAACCCCACTAAACCTTAATAAGGTACATCAGAAAAAAAAGATAGGTAACTTTAACGCGCATAACCGACGACTAAAAAGTGTTGTACTTTTACTAATGAAAATCGCAAAATCACAAAAAAATGATTTTCTCAAAAAAATCACCTAACCTAACCTAACTCTAAAATTTCGCCTAACTTAATACCTAATATAACGAACCTAACCCCACTAAACCTTAATAAGGTACGGTCGGCCAAGAAAGTGGTGTATCAGTTTTGATTGAGTTTTCTAGTCATTGAAAATTACAACAAGGTTCATACTAGATATCATTGAAAGATATGCATAATAATGACGTAAACCTTATTGATTTCTTTGTCCGACATTTGTCGTAAGTCACTAAGAAGTGCATGACATTTTAACCTTTATTAAAAACTGATAAAACATTAATTTCTGCAAAGATAATTTGAATGGTTCTAAATAAAAGTAATAAAATCTTTTTAAATCTAGCAATCTCTTTTTCATATAGAATACTGACAACTGACTTTTTGTCAAATATATTCTTGTTTTCCATCAAGTTCAAACTAAGAACAGCTGTCACGTAACAAACAGTAGGTATCAATAATCAATATAAAAGTTATCAATAATCAGATAAAGATGGCAATAGAAATTGTCAGATATGTCTGCAAGCAAAACTAATCATTATCGCCTATGAATTTGCAAACGACGTTCAACCTTAAGATGGTACACCAATTTTTTGGCCCACTGTACATCAGAAAAAAAAGATAGGTAACTTTAACGCGCATAACCGACGACTAAAAGTGTTGTACTTTTACTAATGAAAATCAAAAAATCACAAAAAAATGATTTTCTTAAAAAAATCACCTAACCTAACCTAACTCTAAAATTTCGCCTAACTTAATACCTAATATAACGAACCTAACCCCACTAAACCTTAATAAGGTACATCAGAAAAAAAGATAGGTAACTTAAACGCGCATAACCGACGACTAAAAAGTGTTGTACTTTTACTAATGAAAATCGCAAAATCACAAAAAAATGATTTTCTCAAAAAAATCACCTAACCTAACCTAACTCTAAAATTTCGCGTAACTTAATACCTAATATTACGAACCTAACCCCACTAAACCTTAATAAGGTACATCAGAAAAAAAAAGATAGGTAACTTTAACGCGCATAACCGACGACTAACAAGTGTTGTACTTTTACTAATGAAAATCGCAAAATCACAAAAAAATGATTTTCTCTAAAAAATCAACTTACCTAACCTAACTCTAAAATTTCGCCTTACTTAATACCTAATATAACGAACCTAACCCCACTAAACTTCAATAAGGTACATCAGAAAAAAAAGATAGGTAACTTTAACGCGCATAACCGACGACTAAAAAGTGTTGTACTTTTACTATTGAAAAACGAAAAATCACAAAAAAATGATTTTTTCAAAAAAATCACCTAACCTAACCTAACTCTAAAATTTCGCCTAACTTAATACCTAATATAACGAACCTAACCCCACTAAACCTTAATAAGGTACATCAGAAAAAAAAGATAGGTAACTTTAACGCGCATAACCGACGACTAAAAAGTGTTGTACTTTTACTAATGAAAATCGCAAAACCACAAAAAAAATATTTTCTCAAAAACATCACCTAACCTAACCTAACTCTAATATTTAGCCTAACTTAATACCTAATAGAACGAACCTAACCCCACTAAACCTTAATAAGGTACATCAGAAAAAAAAGATAGGTAACTTTAACGCGCATAACCGACGACTAACAAGTGTTGTACTTTTACTAATGAAAATCGCAAAATCACAAAAAAATGATTTTCTCTAAAAAATCAACTTACCTAACCTAACTCTAAAATTTCGCCTAACTTAATACCTAATATAACGAACCTAACCCCACTAAACTTCAATAAGGTACATCAGAACAAAATAAAGAAAGGTAACTTTAACGCGCATAACCGACGACTAAAAAGTGTTGTACTTTTACTAATGAAAATCGAAAAATCACAAAAAAATGATTTTCTTAAAAAAATCACCTAACCTAACCTAACTCTAAAATTTTGCCTAACTTAATACCTAATATAACGAACCTAACCCCACTAAACCTTAATAAGGTACATCAGAAAAAAAAGATAGTTAACTTTAACGCGCATAACCGACGACTAAAAAGTGTTGTACTTTTACTAATGAAAATCGCATAACCACAAAAAAAATATTTTCTCAAAAAAATCACCTAACCTAACCTAACTCTAAAATTTCGCCTAACTTAATACCTAATATAACGAACCTAACCCCACTAAACCTTAATAAGGTACATCAGAAAAAAAAGATAGGTAACTTTAACGCGCATAACCGACGACTATAAAGTGTTGTACTTTTACTAATGAAAATCGAAAATCACTAAAAAATGATTTTCTTAAAAAAATCACACTAACCTAACCTAACTCTAAAATTTCGCCTAACTTAATACCTAATATAACGAACCTAACCCCACTAAACCTTAATAAGGTACATCAGAAAAAAAAGATAGGTAACTTTAACGCGCATAACCGACGACTAAAAAGTGTTGTACTTTTACTATTGAAAAACGAAAAATCACAAAAAAATGATTTTTTCAAAAAAATCACCTAACCTAACCTAACTCTAAAATTTCGCCTAACTTAATACCTAATATAACGAACCTAACCCCACTAAACCTTAATAAGGTACATCAGAAAAAAAAGATAGGTAACTTTAACGCGCATAACCGACGACTAAAAAGTGTTGTACTTTTACTAATGAAAATCGCAAAACCACAAAAAAAATATTTTCTCAAAAACATCACCTAACCTAACCTAACTCTAATATTTAGCCTAACTTAATACCTAATAGAACGAACCTAACCCCACTAAACCTTAATAAGGTACATCAGAAAAAAAAGATAGGTAACTTTAACGCGCATAACCGACGACTAAAAAGTGTTGTACTTTTACTAATGAAAATCGCAAAATCACAAAAAAATGATTTTCTCAAAAAAATCACCTAACCTAACCTAACTCTAAAATTTCGCCTAACTTAATACCTAATATAACGAACCTAACCCCACTAAACCTTAATAAGGTACATCAGAAAAAAAAGATAGGTAACTTTAACGCGCATAACCGACGACTAAAAGTGTTGTACTTTTACTAATGAAAATCAAAAAATCACAAAAAAATGATTTTCTTAAAAAAATCACTTAACCTAACCTAACTCTAAAATTTCGCCTAACTTAATACCTAATATAACGAACCTAACCCCACTAAACCTTAATAAGGTACATCAGAAAAAAAGATAGGTAACTTAAACGCGCATAACCGACGACTAAAAAGTGTTGTACTTTTACTAATGAAAATCGCAAAATCACAAAAAAATGATTTTCTCAAAAAAATCACCTAACCTAACCTAACTCTAAAATTTCGCGTAACTTAATACCTAATATTACGAACCTAACCCCACTAAACCTTAATAAGGTACATCAGAAAAAAAAAGATAGGTAACTTTAACGCGCATAACCGACGACTAACAAGTGTTGTACTTTTACTAATGAAAATCGCAAAATCACAAAAAAATGATTTTCTCTAAAAAATCAACTTACCTAACCTAACTCTAAAATTTCGCCTTACTTAATACCTTATATAACGAACCTAACCCCACTAAACTTCAATAAGGTACATCAGAACAAAATAAAGAAAGGTAACTTTAACGCGCATAACCGACGACTAAAAGTGTTGTACTTTTACTAATGAAAATCAAAAAATCACAAAAAAATGATTTTCTTAAAAAAATCACCTAACCTAACCTAACTCTAAAATTTCGCCTAACTTAATACCTAATATAACGAACCTAACCCCACTAAACCTTAATAAGGTACATCAGAAAAAAAGATAGGTAACTTAAACGCGCATAACCGACGACTAAAAAGTGTTGTACTTTTACTAATGAAAATCGCAAAATCACAAAAAAATGATTTTCTCAAAAAAATCACCTAACCTAACCTAACTCTAAAATTTCGCGTAACTTAATACCTAATATTACGAACCTAACCCCACTAAACCTTAATAAGGTACATCAGAAAAAAAAAGATAGGTAACTTTAACGCGCATAACCGACGACTAACAAGTGTTGTACTTTTACTAATGAAAATCGCAAAATCACAAAAAAATGATTTTCTCAAAAAAATCAACTTACCTAACCTAACTCTAAAATTTCGCCTTACTTAATACCTTATATAACGAACCTAACCCCACTAAACTTCAATAAGGTACATCAGAACAAAATAAAGAAAGGTAACTTTAACGCGCATAACCGACGACTAAAAAGTGTTGTACTTTTACTAATGAAAATCGAAAAATCACAAAAAAATGATTTTCTTAAAAAAATCACCTAACCTAACCTAACTCTAAAATTTCGCCTAACTTAATACCTAATATAACGAACCTAACCCCACTAAACCTTAATAAGGTACATCAGAAAAAAAAGATAGTTAACTTTAACGCGCATAACCGACGACTAAAAAGTGTTGTACTTTTACTAATGAAAATCGCATAACCACAAAAAAAATATTTTCTCAAAAAAATCACCTAACCTAACCTAACTCTAAAATTTCGCCTAACTTAATACCTAATATAACGAACCTAACCCCACTAAACCTTAATAAGGTACATCAGAAAAAAAAAGATAGGTAACTTTAACGCGCATAACCGACGACTAACAAGTGTTGTACTTTTACTAATGAAAATCGCAAAATCACAAAAAAATGATTTTCTCTAAAAAATCAACTTACCTAACCTAACTCTAAAATTTCGCCTTACTTAATACCTTATATAACGAACCTAACCCCACTAAACTTCAATAAGGTACATCAGAACAAAAAAAAGAAAGGTAACTTTAACGCGCATAACCGACGACTAAAAGTGTTGTACTTTTACTAATGAAAATCAAAAAATCACAAAAAAATGATTTTCTTAAAAAAATCACCTAACCTAACCTAACTCTAAAATTTCGCCTAACTTAATACCTAATATAACGAACCTAACCCCACTAAACCTTAATAAGGTACATCAGAAAAAAAGATAGGTAACTTAAACGCGCATAACCGACGACTAAAAAGTGTTGTACTTTTACTAATGAAAATCGCAAAATCACAAAAAAATGATTTTCTCAAAAAAATCACCTAACCTAACCTAACTCTAAAATTTCGCGTAACTTAATACCTAATATTACGAACCTAACCCCACTAAACCTTAATAAGGTACATCAAAAAAAAAAAGATAGGTAACTTTAACGCGCATAACCGACGACTAACAAGTGTTGTACTTTTACTAATGAAAATCGCAAAATCACAAAAAAATGATTTTCTCAAAAAAATCAACTTACCTAACCTAACTCTAAAATTTCGCCTTACTTAATACCTTATATAACGAACCTAACCCCACTAAACTTCAATAAGGTACATCAGAACAAAATAAAGAAAGGTAACTTTAACGCGCATAACCGACGACTAAAAAGTGTTGTACTTTTACTAATGAAAATCGAAAAATCACAAAAAAATGATTTTCTTAAAAAAATCACCTAACCTAACCTAACTCTAAAATTTCGCCTAACTTAATACCTAATATAACGAACCTAACCCCACTAAACCTTAATAAGGTACATCAGAAAAAAAAGATAGTTAACTTTAACGCGCATAACCGACGACTAAAAAGTGTTGTACTTTTACTAATGAAAATCGCATAACCACAAAAAAAATATTTTCTCAAAAAAATCACCTAACCTAACCTAACTCTAAAATTTCGCCTAACTTAATACCTAATATAACGAACCTAACCCCACTAAACCTTAATAAGGTACATCAGAAAAAAAAGATAGGTAACTTTAACGCGCATAACCGACGACTATAAAGTGTTGTACTTTTACTATTGAAAATCGAAAATCACTAAAAAATGATTTTCTTAAAAAAATCACACTAACCTAACCTAACTCTAAAATTTCGCCTAACTTAATACCTAATATAACGAACCTAACCCCTTTAAACCTTAATAAGGTACATCAGAAAAAAAAGATAGGTAACTTTAACGCGCATAACCGACGACTAAAAAGTGTTGTACTTTTACTATTGAAAAACGAAAAATCACAAAAAAATGATTTTTTCAAAAAAATCACCTAACCTAACCTAACTCTAAAATTTCGCCTAACTTAATACCTAATATAACGAACCTAACCCCACTAAACCTTAATAAGGTACATCAGAAAAAAAAGATAGGTAACTTTAACGCGCATAACCGACGACTAAAAGTGTTGTACTTTTACTAATGAAAATCAAAAAATCACAAAAAAATGATTTTCTTAAAAAAATCACCTAACCTAACCTAACTCTAAAATTTCGCCTAACTTAATACCTAATATAACGAACCTAACCCCACTAAACCTTAATAAGGTACATCAGAAAAAAAGATAGGTAACTTTAACGCGCATAACCGACGACTAAAAAGTGTTGTACTTTTACTAATGAAAATCGCAAAATCACAAAAAAATGATTTTCTCAAAAAAATCACCTAACCTAACCTAACTCTAAAATTTCGCGTAACTTAATACCTAATATTACGAACCTAACCCCACTAAACCTTAATAAGGTACATCAGAAAAAAAAAGATAGGTAACTTTAACGCGCATAACCGACGACTAACAAGTGTTGTACTTTTACTAATGAAAATCGCAAAATCACAAAAAAATGATTTTCTCTAAAAAATCAACTTACCTAACCTAACTCTAAAATTTCACCTAACTTAATACCTAATATAACGAACCTAACCCCACTTAACTTCAATAAGGTACATCAGAACAAAATAAAGAAAGGTAACTTTAACGCGCATAACCGACGACTAAAAAGTGTTGTACTTTTACTAATGAAAATCGAAAAATCACAAAAAAATGATTTTCTTAAAAAAATCACCTAACCTAACCTAACTCTAAAATTTCGCCTAACTTAATACCTAATATAACGAACCTAACCCCACTAAACCTTAATAAGGTACATCAGAAAAAAAAGATAGTTAACTTTAACGCGCATAACCGACGACTAAAAAGTGTTGTACTTTTACTAATGAAAATCGCATAACCACAAAAAAAATATTTTCTCAAAAAAATCACCTAACCTAACCTAACTCTAAAATTTCGCCTAACTTAATACCTAATATAACGAACCTAACCCCACTAAACCTTAATAAGGTACATCAGAAAAAAAAGATAGGTAACTTTAACGCGCATAACCGACGACTATAAAGTGTTGTACTTTTACTAATGAAAATCGAAAATCACTAAAAAATGATTTTCTTAAAAAAATCACACTAACCTAACCTAACTCTAAAATTTCGCCTAACTTAATACCTAATATAACGAACCTAACCCCACTAAACCTTAATAAGGTACATCAGAAAAAAAAGATAGGTAACTTTAACGCGCATAACCGACGACTAAAAAGTGTTGTACTTTTACTATTGAAAAACGAAAAATCACAAAAAAATGATTTTTTCAAAAAAATCACCTAACCTAACCTAACTCTAAAATTTCGCCTAACTTAATACCTAATATAACGAACCTAACCCCACTAAACCTTAATAAGGTACATCAGAAAAAAAAGATAGGTAACTTTAACGCGCATAACCGACGACTAAAAAGTGTTGTACTTTTACTAATGAAAATCGCAAAACCACAAAAAAAATATTTTCTCAAAAACATCACCTAACCTAACCTAACTCTAAAATTTCGCGTAACTTAATACCTAATATAACGAACCTAACCCCACTAAACTTCAATAAGGTACATCAGAACAAAATAAAGAAAGGTAACTTTAACGCGCATAACCGACGACTAAAAAGTGTTGTACTTTTACTAATGAAAATCGAAAAATCACAAAAAAATGATTTTCTTAAAAAAATCACCTAACCTAACCTAACTCTAAAATTTTGCCTAACTTAATACCTAATATAACGAACCTAACCCCACTAAACCTTAATAAGGTACATCAGAAAAAAAAGATAGTTAACTTTAACGCGCATAACCGGCGACTAAAAAGTGTTGTACTTTTACTAATGAAAATCGCATAACCACAAAAAAAATATTTTCTCAAAAAAATCACCTAACCTAACCTAACTCTAAAATTTCGCGTAACTTAATACCTAATATAACGAACCTAACCCCACTAAACTTCAATAAGGTACATCAGAACAAAATAAAGAAAGGTAACTTTAACGCGCATAACCGACGACTAAAAAGTGTTGTACTTTTACTAATGAAAATCGCAAAACCACAAAAAAAATATTTTCTCAAAAACATCACCTAACCTAACCTAACTCTAATATTTAGCCTAACTTAATACCTAATAGAACGAACCTAACCCCACTAAACCTTAATAAGGTACATCAGAAAAAAAAGATAGGTAACTTTAACGCGCATAACCGACGACTAAAAAATTTTGTACTTTTACTAATGAAAATCGCAAAATCACAAAAAAATGATTTTCTCAAAAAAATCACCTAACCTAACCTAACTCTAAAATTTCGCCTAACTTAATACCTAATATAACGAACCTAACCCCACTAAACCTTAATAAGGTACATCAGAAAAAAAAGATAGGTAACTTTAACGCGCATAACCGACGACTAAAAGTGTTGTACTTTTACTAATGAAAATCAAAAAATCACAAAAAAATGATTTTCTTAAAAAAATCACTTAACCTAACCTAACTCTAAAATTTCGCCTAACTTAATACCTAATATAACGAACCTAACCCCACTAAACCTTAATAAGGTACATCAGAAAAAAAGATAGGTAACTTAAACGCGCATAACCGACGACTAAAAAGTGTTGTACTTTTACTAATGAAAATCGCAAAATCACAAAAAAATGATTTTCTCAAAAAAATCACCTAACCTAACCTAACTCTAAAATTTCGCGTAACTTAATACCTAATATTACGAACCTAACCCCACTAAACCTTAATAAGGTACATCAGAAAAAAAAAGATAGGTAACTTTAACGCGCATAACCGACGACTAACAAGTGTTGTACTTTTACTAATGAAAATCGCAAAATAACAAAAAAATGATTTTCTCTAAAAAATCAACTTACCTAACCTAACTCTAAAATTTCGCCTTACTTAATACCTTATATAACGAACCTAACCCCACTAAACTTCAATAAGGTACATCAGAACAAAATAAAGAAAGGTAACTTTAACGCGCATAACCGACGACTAAAAGTGTTGTACTTTTACTAATGAAAATCAAAAAATCACAAAAAAATGATTTTCTTAAAAAAATCACCTAACCTAACCTAACTCTAAAATTTCGCCTAACTTAATACCTAATATAACGAACCTAACCCCACTAAACCTTAATAAGGTACATCAGAAAAAAAGATAGGTAACTTAAACGCGCATAACCGACGACTAAAAAGTGTTGTACTTTTACTAATGAAAATCGCAAAATCACAAAAAAATGATTTTCTCAAAAAAATCACCTAACCTAACCTAACTCTAAAATTTCGCGTAACTTAATACCTAACCTAACCTAACCTAACCCCACTAAACCTTAATAAGGTACATCAGAAAAAAAAAGATAGGTAACTTTAACGCGCATAACCGACGACTAACAAGTGTTGTACTTTTACTAATGAAAATCGCAAAATCACAAAAAAATGATTTTCTCAAAAAAATCAACTTACCTAACCTAACTCTAAAATTTCGCCTTACTTAATACCTTATATAACGAACCTAACCCCACTAAACTTCAATAAGGTACATCAGAACAAAATAAAGAAAGGTAACTTTAACGCGCATAACCGACGACTAAAAAGTGTTGTACTTTTACTAATGAAAATCGAAAAATCACAAAAAAATGATTTTCTTAAAAAAATCACCTAACCTAACCTAACTCTAAAATTTCGCCTAACTTAATACCTAATATAACGAACCTAACCCCACTAAACCTTAATAAGGTACATCAGAAAAAAAAGATAGTTAACTTTAACGCGCATAACCGACGACTAAAAAGTGTTGTACTTTTACTAATGAAAATCGCATAACCACAAAAAAAATATTTTCTCAAAAAAATCACCTAACCTAACCTAACTCTAAAATTTCGCCTAACTTAATACCTAATATAACGAACCTAACCCCACTAAACCTTAATAAGGTACATCAGAAAAAAAAGATAGGTAACTTTAACGCGCATAACCGACGACTATAAAGTGTTGTACTTTTACTATTGAAAATCGAAAATCACTAAAAAATGATTTTCTTAAAAAAATCACACTAACCTAACCTAACTCTAAAATTTCGCCTAACTTAATACCTAATATAACGAACCTAACCCCTTTAAACCTTAATAAGGTACATCAGAAAAAAAAGATAGGTAACTTTAACGCGCATAACCGACGACTAAAAAGTGTTGTACTTTTACTATTGAAAAACGAAAAATCACAAAAAAATGATTTTTTCAAAAAAATCACCTAACCTAACCTAACTCTAAAATTTCGCCTAACTTAATACCTAATATAACGAACCTAACCCCACTAAACCTTAATAAGGTACATCAGAAAAAAAAGATAGGTAACTTTAACGCGCATAACCGACGACTAACAAGTGTTGTACTATTACTAATGAAAATCGCAAAATCACAAAAAAATGATTTTCTCTAAAAAATCAACTTACCTAACATAACTCTAAAATTTCGCCTTACTTAATACCTTATATAACGAACCTAACCCCACTAAACTTCAATAAGGTACATCAGAACAAAATAAAGAAAGGTAACTTTAACGCGCATAACCGACGACTAAAAGTGTTGTACTTTTACTAATGAAAATCAAAAAATCACAAAAAAATGATTTTCTTAAAAAAATCACCTAACCTAACCTAACTCTAAAATTTCGCCTAACTTAATACTTAATATAACGAACCTAACCCCACTAAACCTTAATAAGGTACATCAGAAAAAAAGATAGGTAACTTAAACGCGCATAACCGACGACTAAAAAGTGTTGTACTTTTACTAATGAAAATCGCAAAATCACAAAAAAATGATTTTCTCAAAAAAATCACCTAACCTAACCTAACTCTAAAATTTCGCCTAACTTAATACCTAATATAACGAACCTAACCCCACTAAACCTTAATAAGGTACATCAGAAAAAAAAGATAGGTAACTTTAACGCGCATAACCGACGACTATAAAGTGTTGTACTTTTACTATTGAAAATCGAAAATCACTAAAAAATGATTTTCTTAAAAAAATCACACTAACCTAACCTAACTCTAAAATTTCGCCTAACTTAATACCTAATATAACGAACCTAACCCCTTTAAACCTTAATAAGGTACATCAGAAAAAAAAGATAGGTAACTTTAACGCGCATAACCGACGACTAAAAAGTGTTGTACTTTTACTATTGAAAAACGAAAAATCACAAAAAAATGATTTTTTCAAAAAAATCACCTAACCTAACCTAACTCTAAAATTTCGCCTAACTTAATACCTAATATAACGAACCTAACCCCACTAAACCTTAATAAGGTACATCAGAAAAAAAAGATAGGTAACTTTAACGCGCATAACCGACGACTAAAAAGTGTTGTACTTTTACTAATGAAAATCGCAAAATCACAAAAAAATGATTTTCTCAAAAAAATCACCTAACCTAACCTAACTCTAAAATTTCGCCTAACTTAATACCTAATATAACGAACCTAACCCCACTAAACCTTAATAAGGTACATCAGAAAAAAAAGATAGGTAACTTTAACGCGCATAACCGACGACTAAAAGTGTTGTACTTTTACTAATGAAAATCAAAAAATCACAAAAAAATGATTTTCTTAAAAAAATCACCTAACCTAACCTAACTCTAAAATTTCGCCTAACTTAATACCTAATATAACGAACCTAACCCCACTAAACCTTAATAAGGTACATCAGAAAAAAAGATAGGTAACTTTAACGCGCATAACCGACGACTAAAAAGTGTTGTACTTTTACTAATGAAAATCGCAAAATCACAAAAAAATGATTTTCTCAAAAAAATCACCTAACCTAACCTAACTCTAAAATTTCGCGTAACTTAATACCTAATATTACGAACCTAACCCCACTAAACCTTAATAAGGTACATCAGAAAAAAAAAGATAGGTAACTTTAACGCGCATAACCGACGACTAACAAGTGTTGTACTTTTACTAATGAAAATCGCAAAATCACAAAAAAATGATTTTCTCTAAAAAATCAACTTACCTAACCTAACTCTAAAATTTCGCCTAACTTAATACCTAATATAACGAACCTAACCCCACTAAACCTTAATAAGGTACATCAGAAAAAAAAGATAGGTAACTTTAACGCGCATAACCGACGACTATAAAGTGTTGTACTTTTACTATTGAAAATCGAAAATCACTAAAAAATGATTTTCTTAAAAAAATCACACTAACCTAACCTAACTCTAAAATTTCGCCTAACTTAATCTATACATATAATAAAATGATAGAAAAGTCAAAACTGTACATTGGAAATATTTAAAAAAAAATACTCGCTGGGTGTTCAACATAATATGCATAAGCCGAAAATATAGTTAGAAAAATTTTTGTCTGTTTGTCGGTTTGTCTGTTTGTCTGTTTGATTTGCTTTGTCCGGAAGGATCTCGAAAAGTACTCAATAGATTTGATTCAAATTTTGCACAAATATTCACTAGGGGTAGGGTCTTAAAATAGGCTATATATTATCACGCTACATATCCTAGGGGCTAAGCAGAGAGCAATCAAATTGGCATTATAACATAATTTTCACGCGTACGAAGTCGCGGGCAACAGCTAGTACCTAATATAACGAACCTAACCCCTTTAAACCTTAATAAGGTACATCAGAAAAAAAGATAGGTAACTTTAACGCGCATAACCGACGACTAAAAAGTGTTGTACTTTTACTATTGAAAAACGAAAAATCACAAAAAAATGATTTTTTCAAAAAAATCACCTAACCTAACCTAACTCTAAAATTTCGCCTAACTTAATACCTAATATAACGAACCTAACCCCACTAAACCTTAATAAGGTACATCAGAAAAAAAAGATAGGTAACTTTAACGCGCATAACCGACGACTAAAAAGTGTTGTACTTTTACTAATGAAAATCGCAAAATCACAAAAAAATGATTTTCTCAAAAAAATCACCTAACCTAACCTAACTCTAAAATTTCGCCTAACTTAATACCTAATATAACGAACCTAACCCCACTAAACCTTAATAAGGTACATCAGAAAAAAAAGATAGGTAACTTTAACGCGCATAACCGACGACTAAAAGTGTTGTACTTTTACTAATGAAAATCAAAAAATCACAAAAAAATGATTTTCTTAAAAAAATCACCTAACCTAACCTAACTCTAAAATTTCGCCTAACTTAATACCTAATATAACGAACCTAACCCCACTAAACCTTAATAAGGTACATCAGAAAAAAAGATAGGTAACTTTAACGCGCATAACCGACGACTAAAAAGTGTTGTACTTTTACTAATGAAAATCGCAAAATCACAAAAAAATGATTTTCTCAAAAAAATCACCTAACCTAACCTAACTCTAAAATTTCGCGTAACTTAATACCTAATATTACGAACCTAACCCCACTAAACCTTAATAAGGTACATCAGAAAAAAAAAGATAGGTAACTTTAACGCGCATAACCGACGACTAACAAGTGTTGTACTTTTACTAATGAAAATCGCAAAATCACAAAAAAATGATTTTCTCTAAAAAATCAACTTACCTAACCTAACTCTAAAATTTCGCCTAACTTAATACCTAATATAACGAACCTAACCCCACTTAACTTCAATAAGGTACATCAGAACAAAATAAAGAAAGGTAACTTTAACGCGCATAACCGACGACTAAAAAGTGTTGTACTTTTACTAATGAAAATCGAAAAATCACAAAAAAATGATTTTCTTAAAAAAATCACCTAACCTAACCTAACTCTAAAATTTCGCCTAACTTAATACCTAATATAACGAACCTAACCCCACTAAACCTTAATAAGGTACATCAGAAAAAAAAGATAGTTAACTTTAACGCGCATAACCGACGACTAAAAAGTGTTGTACTTTTACTAATGAAAATCGCATAACCACAAAAAAAATATTTTCTCAAAAAAATCACCTAACCTAACCTAACTCTAAAATTTCGCCTAACTTAATACCTAATATAACGAACCTAACCCCACTAAACCTTAATAAGGTACATCAGAAAAAAAAGATAGGTAACTTTAACGCGCATAACCGACGACTATAAAGTGTTGTACTTTTACTAATGAAAATCGAAAATCACTAAAAAATGATTTTCTTAAAAAAATCACACTAACCTAACCTAACTCTAAAATTTCGCCTAACTTAATACCTAATATAACGAACCTAACCCCACTAAACCTTAATAAGGTACATCAGAAAAAAAAGATAGGTAACTTTAACGCGCATAACCGACGACTAAAAAGTGTTGTACTTTTACTATTGAAAAACGAAAAATCACAAAAAAATGATTTTTTCAAAAAAATCACCTAACCTAACCTAACTCTAAAATTTCGCCTAACTTAATACCTAATATAACGAACCTAACCCCACTAAACCTTAATAAGGTACATCAGAAAAAAAAGATAGGTAACTTTAACGCGCATAACCGACGACTAAAAAGTGTTGTACTTTTACTAATGAAAATCGCAAAATCACAAAAAAATGATTTTCTCAAAAAAATCACCTAACCTAACCTAACTCTAAAATTTCGCCTAACTTAATACCTAATATAACGAACCTAACCCCACTAAACCTTAATAAGGTACATCAGAAAAAAAAGATAGGTAACTTTAACGCGCATAACCGACGACTAAAAGTGTTGTACTTTTACTAATGAAAATCAAAAAATCACAAAAAAATGATTTTCTTAAAAAAATCACCTAACCTAACCTAACTCTAAAATTTCGCCTAACTTAATACCTAATATAACGAACCTAACCCCACTAAACCTTAATAAGGTACATCAGAAAAAAAGATAGGTAACTTTAACGCGCATAACCGACGACTAAAAAGTGTTGTACTTTTACTAATGAAAATCGCAAAATCACAAAAAAATGATTTTCTCAAAAAAATCACCTAACCTAACCTAACTCTAAAATTTCGCGTAACTTAATACCTAATATTACGAACCTAACCCCACTAAACCTTAATAAGGTACATCAGAAAAAAAAAGATAGGTAACTTTAACGCGCATAACCGACGACTAACAAGTGTTGTACTTTTACTAATGAAAATCGCAAAATCACAAAAAAATGATTTTCTCTAAAAAATCAACTTACCTAACCTAACTCTAAAATTTCGCCTAACTTAATACCTAATATAACGAACCTAACCCCACTTAACTTCAATAAGGTACATCAGAACAAAATAAAGAAAGGTAACTTTAACGCGCATAACCGACGACTAAAAAGTGTTGTACTTTTACTAATGAAAATCGAAAAATCACAAAAAAATGATTTTCTTAAAAAAATCACCTAACCTAACCTAACTCTAAAATTTCGCCTAACTTAATACCTAATATAACGAACCTAACCCCACTAAACCTTAATAAGGTACATCAGAAAAAAAAGATAGTTAACTTTAACGCGCATAACCGACGACTAAAAAGTGTTGTACTTTTACTAATGAAAATCGCATAACCACAAAAAAAATATTTTCTCAAAAAAATCACCTAACCTAACCTAACTCTAAAATTTCGCCTAACTTAATACCTAATATAACGAACCTAACCCCACTAAACCTTAATAAGGTACATCAGAAAAAAAAGATAGGTAACTTTAACGCGCATAACCGACGACTATAAAGTGTTGTACTTTTACTAATGAAAATCGAAAATCACTAAAAAATGATTTTCTTAAAAAAATCACACTAACCTAACCTAACTCTAAAATTTCGCCTAACTTAATACCTAATATAACGAACCTAACCCCACTAAACCTTAATAAGGTACATCAGAAAAAAAAGATAGGTAACTTTAACGCGCATAACCGACGACTAAAAAGTGTTGTACTTTTACTATTGAAAAACGAAAAATCACAAAAAAATGATTTTTTCAAAAAAATCACCTAACCTAACCTAACTCTAAAATTTCGCCTAACTTAATACCTAATATAACGAACCTAACCCCACTAAACCTTAATAAGGTACATCAGAAAAAAAAGATAGGTAACTTTAACGCGCATAACCGACGACTAAAAAGTGTTGTACTTTTACTAATGAAAATCGCAAAACCACAAAAAAAATATTTTCTCAAAAACATCACCTAACCTAACCTAACTCTAAAATTTCGCGTAACTTAATACCTAATATAACGAACCTAACCCCACTAAACTTCAATAAGGTACATCAGAACAAAATAAAGAAAGGTAACTTTAACGCGCATAACCGACGACTAACAAGTGTTGTACTTTTACTAATGAAAATCGCAAAATAACAAAAAAATGATTTTCTCTAAAAAATCAACTTACCTAACCTAACTCTAAAATTTCGCCTTACTTAATACCTTATATAACGAACCTAACCCCACTAAACTTCAATAAGGTACATCAGAACAAAATAAAGAAAGGTAACTTTAACGCGCATAACCGACGACTAAAAGTGTTGTACTTTTACTAATGAAAATCAAAAAATCACAAAAAAATGATTTTCTTAAAAAAATCACCTAACCTAACCTAACTCTAAAATTTCGCCTAACTTAATACCTAATATAACGAACCTAACCTCACTAAACCTTAATAATAATAATAATAATAATAATAATACGTTTAATTCAGAATAAATCCATATTTACAATAGTTATAATAACAACATTACATGTACCTACATACATTAAAATCATAATACAACAGAATATGCAGATAGTATCATACAATAGAATTAGATAAAAATAAATACTAAAATTCAATGTCAACAACAGGCAATGTCAGATAGGTCAGATAAATTTATATAAATAATACAATAAACACTCAGAACAATACAAAAAAAATAGAATTATAAATTTAAATAATACCATTCAATGTCAACAACTGTCATTATTATAAACATTAAGTACATACATTCATAATCCATAACTTATTTCGTCAAAAGAAATTAACCAATCTTTCATAATTCAAAAATGTCAAAAATACTTATTATAATTGAGAACCAAAAAATGCAGTCAAGAATGGTCCTGTCCAGTGATAATGCACATCCACCTGTACTGAATGGGACAGTCTGATCTTGAAGCAATCATCTGTAGGATACTATTGCCACTGCTTCTAACTCTGTTCATTAAAGAGGCTGCTCTTTTACGGATTATGGCATGATAGCCATCCGTATGTGCTTCCGCAAACATTAATGATGCACTGCAGTACGGAGGCAGTCGCATCAGCATCCTAAAGATGTTGTTGTACTGAACCCGCAAGAAATTGGCGGCCCGACGGGTATGATTAACCCACAGGCTGCTCGAGTAGAACGATTGGCAGTATGCCTTAAACAGCGTGATCTTCACTTCTCCTGAACATCTAGCAAACCTGCGGGCAACCATATTCCCTCGGACCGCCAATGCCCTACGTTCCCTTTCCAGATCATCATCATCAGTCATGGCCTCATTCACTACATGCCCCAAGTATTTAAAACTGGTTACCCTCTGCAGCTCCATTTCATATAACATAATGGATGGCGCCTGAACCGGCACAGCCAATTTTCCTCTGAAAAGAAGAACTTTACTCTTCTTTGCGTTGTATGTCAATCCATGCTCAACCGCATATGTCTCGCATATCGTCAACAGTTTACGTATTGCACCCACCGATGGTCCCAGCAGCACCATATCGTCCGCGTAGCTAATATTATTGACGCATATATTATCAATGTGACAACCGGTATGAGTGCTGCTAAGCTCACCGATGAGGTCATTTACATATAAATTAAATAGCAGAGGAGAGGTCAATCCACCCTGTCTCACCCTGCATGCCATGCCATATGGGTCAGACAACTCTTCCCCCCACCTCACTTGGTTTTTCTGACTGGAATACCACTGTTTTAAAAGTGATATGACTTCCACCGGCACACCCGCATTGCCCATCTTGCCCCACAGCTTGTCATATAGAACACAATCAAATGCTTTTGACAAGTCTAGGAAACACGCATATACCGGTGTTTTCCTATCAGTATAGTACCTGACAGCCTGCTTAAGACATAATATCGCACTTTCAGTAGAGAGCCCACTCCTGAAACCAAACTGAGCATCATGTAATTTTATATGTTGGCTAAGTATGCTATTAAGCAAGCTGTCAAGAACCTTGGCTATTATGGTCGCAAGTGAGATAGGACGATAGTTGCCCTTATCCGAGATGTCTCCCATTTTGTTTTTAACAACCGGAACCACTATTGTTTTAGTGAGCTCATCTGGTAGGAACCCATGACAAAGGCATAGGTTATAAAACAGGGTTAAGACTCGCGGCAAGTGAACCCCTGCATGCCTCAAATGCTCAATGCTGAGACCATCATACCCAGGTGACTTACCTCTCTGCATGTTATTAATAGCTTTTGTTACATCCTTCACAGTAAATTTAACAGTTCTTTCCTGAGAAACAGCCCCAGCAACGGACAAATGAGACACACAAGTATCACCTTGAGGTTTCATTGTAAAATGCTCCCCAAATATGTTAGCAATCCCACGACGATTACTAACTCCCTCTATACTCACAGGCAGGCCAGGCTTTCGAGTCATATTTCCTGTTTCTTTCCAAAACTGTGAGAAATTGTTTGAAGTGTGATAGGATGCAAGGGCATCCATTTTAATTTGTTCCTGCCTATTCTGACACCATTTAAGCTTTTGTTTAAACAATTTCCTACTTTCCACCATATCAATATAAATTTGACCCTGGTTAGGTTTACCATTTTCAACCCAGGTTATAAACTTCTGTCTGGCCTCCCTGTGGTAACCTGAAACATACCTGGTCCATCCCACAACATAACCACCTCTCCTCCTTGTCTTTTCTTTTCTGTGTGTGGATATTGCCGCCTCAGTCAATATATTAACCAGTTTTAAATACATTATACTTAAAAATGACCTATGCTCATGACTATTACATCTTTCATCACAACAATCTGACATTAAGTCTGGAAAATCAAGTTCCCTTAGCTGACTATGACACAGCTCATCATATCTTAATAAGGTACATCAGAAAAAAAGATAGGTAACTTAAACGCGCATAACCGACGACTAAAAAGTGTTGTACTTTTACTAATGAAAATCGCAAAATCACAAAAAAATGATTTTCTCAAAAAAATCACCTAACCTAACCTAACTCTAAAATTTCGCGTAACTTAATACCTAATATTACGAACCTAACCCCACTAAACCTTAATAAGGTACATCAGAAAAAAAAAGATAGGTAACTTTAACGCGCATAACCGACGACTAACAAGTGTTGTACTTTTACTAATGAAAATCGCAAAATCACAAAAAAATGATTTTCTCAAAAAAATCAACTTACCTAACCTAACTCTAAAATTTCGCCTTACTTAATACCTTATATAACGAACCTAACCCCACTAAACTTCAATAAGGTACATCAGAACAAAATAAAGAAAGGTAACTTTAACGCGCATAACCGACGACTAAAAAGTGTTGTACTTTTACTAATGAAAATCGAAAAATCACAAAAAAATGATTTTCTTAAAAAAATCACCTAACCTAACCTAACTCTAAAATTTCGCCTAACTTAATACCTAATATAACGAACCTAACCCCACTAAACCTTAATAAGGTACATCAGAAAAAAAAGATAGTTAACTTTAACGCGCATAACCGACGACTAAAAAGTGTTGTACTTTTACTAATGAAAATCGCATAACCACAAAAAAAATATTTTCTCAAAAAAATCACCTAACCTAACCTAACTCTAAAATTTCGCCTAACTTAATACCTAATATAACGAACCTAACCCCACTAAACCTTAATAAGGTACATCAGAAAAAAAAGATAGGTAACTTTAACGCGCATAACCGACGACTAAAAAGTGTTGTACTTTTACTAATGAAAATCGCAAAATCACAAAAAAATGATTTTCTCAAAAAAATCACCTAACCTAACCTAACTCTAAAATTTCGCCTAACTTAATACCTAATATAACGAACCTAACCCCACTAAACCTTAATAAGGTACATCAGAAAAAAAAGATAGGTAACTTTAACGCGCATAACCGACGACTAAAAGTGTTGTACTTTTACTAATGAAAATCAAAAAATCACAAAAAAATGATTTTCTTAAAAAAATCACCTAACCTAACCTAACTCTAAAATTTCGCCTAACTTAATACTTAATATAACGAACCTAACCCCACTAAACCTTAATAAGGTACATCAGAAAAAAAGATAGGTAACTTAAACGCGCATAACCGACGACTAAAAAGTGTTGTACTTTTACTAATGAAAATCGCAAAATCACAAAAAAATGATTTTCTCAAAAAAATCACCTAACCTAACCTAACTCTAAAATTTCGCCTAACTTAATACCTAATATAACGAACCTAACCCCACTAAACCTTAATAAGGTACATCAGAAAAAAAAGATAGGTAACTTTAACGCGCATAACCGACGACTATAAAGTGTTGTACTTTTACTATTGAAAATCGAAAATCACTAAAAAATGATTTTCTTAAAAAAATCACACTAACCTAACCTAACTCTAAAATTTCGCCTAACTTAATACCTAATATAACGAACCTAACCCCTTTAAACCTTAATAAGGTACATCAGAAAAAAAAGATAGGTAACTTTAACGCGCATAACCGACGACTAAAAAGTGTTGTACTTTTACTATTGAAAAACGAAAAATCACAAAAAAATGATTTTTTCAAAAAAATCACCTAACCTAACCTAACTCTAAAATTTCGCCTAACTTAATACCTAATATAACGAACCTAACCCCACTAAACCTTAATAAGGTACATCAGAAAAAAAAGATAGGTAACTTTAACGCGCATAACCGACGACTAAAAAGTGTTGTACTTTTACTAATGAAAATCGCAAAATCACAAAAAAATGATTTTCTCAAAAAAATCACCTAACCTAACCTAACTCTAAAATTTCGCCTAACTTAATACCTAATATAACGAACCTAACCCCACTAAACCTTAATAAGGTACATCAGAAAAAAAAGATAGGTAACTTTAACGCGCATAACCGACGACTAAAAGTGTTGTACTTTTACTAATGAAAATCAAAAAATCACAAAAAAATGATTTTCTTAAAAAAATCACCTAACCTAACCTAACTCTAAAATTTCGCCTAACTTAATACCTAATATAACGAACCTAACCCCACTAAACCTTAATAAGGTACATCAGAAAAAAAGATAGGTAACTTTAACGCGCATAACCGACGACTAAAAAGTGTTGTACTTTTACTAATGAAAATCGCAAAATCACAAAAAAATGATTTTCTCAAAAAAATCACCTAACCTAACCTAACTCTAAAATTTCGCGTAACTTAATACCTAATATTACGAACCTAACCCCACTAAACCTTAATAAGGTACATCAGAAAAAAAAAGATAGGTAACTTTAACGCGCATAACCGACGACTAACAAGTGTTGTACTTTTACTAATGAAAATCGCAAAATCACAAAAAAATGATTTTCTCTAAAAAATCAACTTACCTAACCTAACTCTAAAATTTCGCCTAACTTAATACCTAATATAACGAACCTAACCCCACTAAACTTCAATAAGGTACATCAGAACAAAATAAAGAAAGGTAACTTTCACGCGCATAACCGACGACTAAAAAGTGTTGTACTTTTACTAATGAAAATCGAAAAATCACAAAAAAATGATTTTCTTAAAAAAATCACCTAACCTAACCTAACTCTAAAATTTCGCCTAACTTAATACCTAATATAACGAACCTAACCCCACTAAACCTTAATAAGGTACATCAGAAAAAAAAGATAGTTAACTTTAACGCGCATAACCGACGACTAAAAAGTGTTGTACTTTTACTAATGAAAATCGCATAACCACAAAAAAAATATTTTCTCAAAAAAATCACCTAACCTAACCTAACTCTAAAATTTCGCCTTACTTAATACCTTATATAACGAACCTAACCCCACTAAACTTCAATAAGGTACATCAGAACAAAATAAAGAAAGGTAACTTTAACGCGCATAACCGACGACTAAAAGTGTTGTACTTTTACTAATGAAAATCAAAAAATCACAAAAAAATGATTTTCTTAAAAAAATCACCTAACCTAACCTAACTCTAAAATTTCGCCTAACTTAATACTTAATATAACGAACCTAACCCCTTTAAACCTTAATAAGGTACATCAGAAAAAAAAGATAGGTAACTTTAACGCGCATAACCGACGACTAAAAAGTGTTGTACTTTTACTATTGAAAAACGAAAAATCACAAAAAAATGATTTTTTCAAAAAAATCACCTAACCTAACCTAACTCTAAAATTTCGCCTAACTTAATACCTAATATAACGAACCTAACCCCACTAAACCTTAATAAGGTACATCAGAAAAAAAAGATAGGTAACTTTAACGCGCATAACCGACGACTAAAAAGTGTTGTACTTTTACTAATGAAAATCGCAAAATCACAAAAAAATGATTTTCTCAAAAAAATCACCTAACCTAACCTAACTCTAAAATTTCGCCTAACTTAATACCTAATATAACGAACCTAACCCCACTAAACCTTAATAAGGTACATCAGAAAAAAAAGATAGGTAACTTTAACGCGCATAACCGACGACTAAAAGTGTTGTACTTTTACTAATGAAAATCAAAAAATCACAAAAAAATGATTTTCTTAAAAAAATCACCTAACCTAACCTAACTCTAAAATTTCGCCTAACTTAATACCTAATATAACGAACCTAACCCCACTAAACCTTAATAAGGTACATCAGAAAAAAAGATAGGTAACTTTAACGCGCATAACCGACGACTAAAAAGTGTTGTACTTTTACTAATGAAAATCGCAAAATCACAAAAAAATGATTTTCTCAAAAAAATCACCTAACCTAACCTAACTCTAAAATTTCGCGTAACTTAATACCTAATATTACGAACCTAACCCCACTAAACCTTAATAAGGTACATCAGAAAAAAAAAGATAGGTAACTTTAACGCGCATAACCGACGACTAACAAGTGTTGTACTTTTACTAATGAAAATCGCAAAATCACAAAAAAATGATTTTCTCTAAAAAATCAACTTACCTAACCTAACTCTAAAATTTCGCCTAACTTAATACCTAATATAACGAACCTAACCCCACTAAACTTCAATAAGGTACATCAGAACAAAATAAAGAAAGGTAACTTTCACGCGCATAACCGACGACTAAAAAGTGTTGTACTTTTACTAATGAAAATCGAAAAATCACAAAAAAATGATTTTCTTAAAAAAATCACCTAACCTAACCTAACTCTAAAATTTCGCCTAACTTAATACCTAATATAACGAACCTAACCCCACTAAACCTTAATAAGGTACATCAGAAAAAAAAGATAGTTAACTTTAACGCGCATAACCGACGACTAAAAAGTGTTGTACTTTTACTAATGAAAATCGCATAACCACAAAAAAAATATTTTCTCAAAAAAATCACCTAACCTAACCTAACTCTAAAATTTCGCCTAACTTAATACCTAATATAACGAACCTAACCCCACTAAACCTTAATAAGGTACATCAGAAAAAAAAGATAGGTAACTTTAACGCGCATAACCGACGACTATAAAGTGTTGTACTTTTACTAATGAAAATCGAAAATCACTAAAAAATGATTTTCTTAAAAAAATCACACTAACCTAACCTAACTCTAAAATTTCGCCTAACTTAATACCTAATATAACGAACCTAACCCCACTAAACCTTAATAAGGTACATCAGAAAAAAAAGATAGGTAACTTTAACGCGCATAACCGACGACTAAAAAGTGTTGTACTTTTACTATTGAAAAACGAAAAATCACAAAAAAATGATTTTTTCAAAAAAATCACCTAACCTAACCTAACTCTAAAATTTCGCCTAACTTAATACCTAATATAACGAACCTAACCCCACTAAACCTTAATAAGGTACATCAGAAAAAAAAGATAGGTAACTTTAACGCGCATAACCGACGACTAAAAAGTGTTGTACTTTTACTAATGAAAATCGCAAAACCACAAAAAAAATATTTTCTCAAAAACATCACCTAACCTAACCTAACTCTAATATTTAGCCTAACTTAATACCTAATAGAACGAACCTAACCCCACTAAACCTTAATAAGGTACATCAGAAAAAAAAGATAGGTAACTTTAACGCGCATAACCGACGACTAAAAAGTGTTGTACTTTTACTAATGAAAATCGCAAAATCACAAAAAAATGATTTTCTCAAAAAAATCACCTAACCTAACCTAACTCTAAAATTTCGCCTAACTTAATACCTAATATAACGAACCTAACCCCACTAAACCTTAATAAGGTACATCAGAAAAAAAAGATAGGTAACTTTAACGCGCATAACCGACGACTAAAAGTGTTGTACTTTTACTAATGAAAATCAAAAAATCACAAAAAAATAATTTTCTTAAAAAAATCACCTAACCTAACCTAACTCTAAAATTTCGCCTAACTTAATACCTAATATAACGAACCTAACCCCACTAAACCTTAATAAGGTACATCAGAAAAAAAGATAGGTAACTTTAACGCGCATAACCGACGACTAAAAAGTGTTGTACTTTTACTAATGAAAATCGCAAAATCATTAAAAAATGATTTTCTCAAAAAAATCACCTAACCTAACCTAACTCTAAAATTTCGCGTAACTTAATACCTAATATTACGAACCTAACCCCACTAAACCTTAATAAGGTACATCAGAAAAAAAAAGATAGGTAACTTTAACGCGCATAACCGACGACTAACAAGTGTTGTACTTTTACTAATGAAAATCGCAAAATCACAAAAAAATGATTTTCTCTAAAAAATCAACTTACCTAACCTAACTCTAAAATTTCGCCTAACTTAATACCTAATATAACGAACCTAACCCCACTAAACTTCAATAAGGTACATCAGAACAAAATAAAGAAAGGTAACTTTAACGCGCATAACCGACGACTAAAAAGTGTTGTACTTTTACTAATGAAAATCGAAAAATCACAAAAAAATGATTTTCTTAAAAAAATCACCTAACCTAACCTAACTCTAAAATTTTGCCTAACTTAATACCTAATATAACGAACCTAACCCCACTAAACCTTAATAAGGTACATCAGAAAAAAAAGATAGGTAACTTTAACGCGCATAACCGACGACTAAAAAGTGTTGTACTTTTACTAATGAAAATCGCAAAACCACAAAAAAAATATTTTCTCAAAAACATCACCTAACCTAACCTAACTCTAATATTTAGCCTAACTTAATACCTAATAGAACGAACCTAACCCCACTAAACCTTAATAAGGTACATCAGAAAAAAAAGATAGGTAACTTTAACGCGCATAACCGACGACTAAAAAGTGTTGTACTTTTACTAATGAAAATCGCAAAATCACAAAAAAATGATTTTCTCAAAAAAATCACCTAACCTAACCTAACTCTAAAATTTCGCCTAACTTAATACCTAATATAACGAACCTAACCCCACTAAACCTTAATAAGGTACATCAGAAAAAAAAGATAGGTAACTTTAACGCGCATAACCGACGACTAAAAGTGTTGTACTTTTACTAATGAAAATCAAAAAATCACAAAAAAATAATTTTCTTAAAAAAATCACCTAACCTAACCTAACTCTAAAATTTCGCCTAACTTAATACCTAATATAACGAACCTAACCCCACTAAACCTTAATAAGGTACATCAGAAAAAAAGATAGGTAACTTTAACGCGCATAACCGACGACTAAAAAGTGTTGTACTTTTACTAATGAAAATCGCAAAATCACTAAAAAATGATTTTCTCAAAAAAATCACCTAACCTAACCTAACTCTAAAATTTCGCGTAACTTAATACCTAATATTACGAACCTAACCCCACTAAACCTTAATAAGGTACATCAGAAAAAAAAAGATAGGTAACTTTAACGCGCATAACCGACGACTAACAAGTGTTGTACTTTTACTAATGAAAATCGCAAAATCACAAAAAAATGATTTTCTCTAAAAAATCAACTTACCTAACCTAACTCTAAAATTTCGCCTAACTTAATACCTAATATAACGAACCTAACCCCACTAAACTTCAATAAGGTACATCAGAACAAAATAAAGAAAGGTAACTTTAACGCGCATAACCGACGACTAAAAAGTGTTGTACTTTTACTAATGAAAATCGAAAAATCACAAAAAAATGATTTTCTTAAAAAAATCACCTAACCTAACCTAACTCTAAAATTTTGCCTAACTTAATACCTAATATAACGAACCTAACCCCACTAAACCTTAATAAGGTACATCAGAAAAAAAAGATAGTTAACTTTAACGCGCATAACCGGCGACTAAAAAGTGTTGTACTTTTACTAATGAAAATCGCATAACCACAAAAAAAATATTTTCTCAAAAAAATCACCTAACCTAACCTAACTCTAAAATTTCGCCTTACTTAATACCTTATATAACGAACCTAACCCCACTAAACTTCAATAAGGTACATCAGAACAAAATAAAGAAAGGTAACTTTAACGCGCATAACCGACGACTAAAAGTGTTGTACTTTTACTAATGAAAATCAAAAAATCACAAAAAAATGATTTTCTTAAAAAAATCACCTAACCTAACCTAACTCTAAAATTTCGCCTAACTTAATACTTAATATAACGAACCTAACCCCACTAAACCTTAATAAGGTACATCAGAAAAAAAGATAGGTAACTTAAACGCGCATAACCGACGACTAAAAAGTGTTGTACTTTTACTAATGAAAATCGCAAAATCACAAAAAAATGATTTTCTCAAAAAAATCACCTAACCTAACCTAACTCTAAAATTTCGCCTAACTTAATACCTAATATAACGAACCTAACCCCACTAAACCTTAATAAGGTACATCAGAAAAAAAAGATAGGTAACTTTAACGCGCATAACCGACGACTATAAAGTGTTGTACTTTTACTATTGAAAATCGAAAATCACTAAAAAATGATTTTCTTAAAAAAATCACACTAACCTAACCTAACTCTAAAATTTCGCCTAACTTAATACCTAATATAACGAACCTAACCCCTTTAAACCTTAATAAGGTACATCAGAAAAAAAAGATAGGTAACTTTAACGCGCATAACCGACGACTAAAAAGTGTTGTACTTTTACTATTGAAAAACGAAAAATCACAAAAAAATGATTTTTTCAAAAAAATCACCTAACCTAACCTAACTCTAAAATTTCGCCTAACTTAATACCTAATATAACGAACCTAACCCCACTAAACCTTAATAAGGTACATCAGAAAAAAAAGATAGGTAACTTTAACGCGCATAACCGACGACTAAAAAGTGTTGTACTTTTACTAATGAAAATCGCAAAATCACAAAAAAATGATTTTCTCAAAAAAATCACCTAACCTAACCTAACTCTAAAATTTCGCCTAACTTAATACCTAATATAACGAACCTAACCCCACTAAACCTTAATAAGGTACATCAGAAAAAAAAGATAGGTAACTTTAACGCGCATAACCGACGACTAAAAGTGTTGTACTTTTACTAATGAAAATCAAAAAATCACAAAAAAATGATTTTCTTAAAAAAATCACCTAACCTAACCTAACTCTAAAATTTCGCCTAACTTAATACCTAATATAACGAACCTAACCCCACTAAACCTTAATAAGGTACATCAGAAAAAAAGATAGGTAACTTTAACGCGCATAACCGACGACTAAAAAGTGTTGTACTTTTACTAATGAAAATCGCAAAATCACAAAAAAATGATTTTCTCAAAAAAATCACCTAACCTAACCTAACTCTAAAATTTCGCGTAACTTAATACCTAATATTACGAACCTAACCCCACTAAACCTTAATAAGGTACATCAGAAAAAAAAAGATAGGTAACTTTAACGCGCATAACCGACGACTAACAAGTGTTGTACTTTTACTAATGAAAATCGCAAAATCACAAAAAAATGATTTTCTCTAAAAAATCAACTTACCTAACCTAACTCTAAAATTTCGCCTAACTTAATACCTAATATAACGAACCTAACCCCACTAAACTTCAATAAGGTACATCAGAACAAAATAAAGAAAGGTAACTTTCACGCGCATAACCGACGACTAAAAAGTGTTGTACTTTTACTAATGAAAATCGAAAAATCACAAAAAAATGATTTTCTTAAAAAAATCACCTAACCTAACCTAACTCTAAAATTTCGCCTAACTTAATACCTAATATAACGAACCTAACCCCACTAAACCTTAATAAGGTACATCAGAAAAAAAAGATAGTTAACTTTAACGCGCATAACCGACGACTAAAAAGTGTTGTACTTTTACTAATGAAAATCGCATAACCACAAAAAAAATATTTTCTCAAAAAAATCACCTAACCTAACCTAACTCTAAAATTTCGCCTTACTTAATACCTTATATAACGAACCTAACCCCACTAAACTTCAATAAGGTACATCAGAACAAAATAAAGAAAGGTAACTTTAACGCGCATAACCGACGACTAAAAGTGTTGTACTTTTACTAATGAAAATCAAAAAATCACAAAAAAATGATTTTCTTAAAAAAATCACCTAACCTAACCTAACTCTAAAATTTCGCCTAACTTAATACTTAATATAACGAACCTAACCCCACTAAACCTTAATAAGGTACATCAGAAAAAAAGATAGGTAACTTAAACGCGCATAACCGACGACTAAAAAGTGTTGTACTTTTACTAATGAAAATCGCAAAATCACAAAAAAATGATTTTCTCAAAAAAATCACCTAACCTAACCTAACTCTAAAATTTCGCCTAACTTAATACCTAATATAACGAACCTAACCCCACTAAACCTTAATAAGGTACATCAGAAAAAAAAGATAGGTAACTTTAACGCGCATAACCGACGACTATAAAGTGTTGTACTTTTACTATTGAAAATCGAAAATCACTAAAAAATGATTTTCTTAAAAAAATCACACTAACCTAACCTAACTCTAAAATTTCGCCTAACTTAATACCTAATATAACGAACCTAACCCCTTTAAACCTTAATAAGGTACATCAGAAAAAAAAGATAGGTAACTTTAACGCGCATAACCGACGACTAAAAAGTGTTGTACTTTTACTATTGAAAAACGAAAAATCACAAAAAAATGATTTTTTCAAAAAAATCACCTAACCTAACCTAACTCTAAAATTTCGCCTAACTTAATACCTAATATAACGAACCTAACCCCACTAAACCTTAATAAGGTACATCAGAAAAAAAAGATAGGTAACTTTAACGCGCATAACCGACGACTAAAAAGTGTTGTACTTTTACTAATGAAAATCGCAAAATCACAAAAAAATGATTTTCTCAAAAAAATCACCTAACCTAACCTAACTCTAAAATTTCGCCTAACTTAATACCTAATATAACGAACCTAACCCCACTAAACCTTAATAAGGTACATCAGAAAAAAAAGATAGGTAACTTTAACGCGCATAACCGACGACTAAAAGTGTTGTACTTTTACTAATGAAAATCAAAAAATCACAAAAAAATGATTTTCTTAAAAAAATCACCTAACCTAACCTAACTCTAAAATTTCGCCTAACTTAATACCTAATATAACGAACCTAACCCCACTAAACCTTAATAAGGTACATCAGAAAAAAAGATAGGTAACTTTAACGCGCATAACCGACGACTAAAAAGTGTTGTACTTTTACTAATGAAAATCGCAAAATCACAAAAAAATGATTTTCTCAAAAAAATCACCTAACCTAACCTAACTCTAAAATTTCGCGTAACTTAATACCTAATATTACGAACCTAACCCCACTAAACCTTAATAAGGTACATCAGAAAAAAAAAGATAGGTAACTTTAACGCGCATAACCGACGACTAACAAGTGTTGTACTTTTACTAATGAAAATCGCAAAATCACAAAAAAATGATTTTCTCTAAAAAATCAACTTACCTAACCTAACTCTAAAATTTCGCCTAACTTAATACCTAATATAACGAACCTAACCCCACTAAACTTCAATAAGGTACATCAGAACAAAATAAAGAAAGGTAACTTTCACGCGCATAACCGACGACTAAAAAGTGTTGTACTTTTACTAATGAAAATCGAAAAATCACAAAAAAATGATTTTCTTAAAAAAATCACCTAACCTAACCTAACTCTAAAATTTCGCCTAACTTAATACCTAATATAACGAACCTAACCCCACTAAACCTTAATAAGGTACATCAGAAAAAAAAGATAGTTAACTTTAACGCGCATAACCGACGACTAAAAAGTGTTGTACTTTTACTAATGAAAATCGCATAACCACAAAAAAAATATTTTCTCAAAAAAATCACCTAACCTAACCTAACTCTAAAATTTCGCCTAACTTAATACCTAATATAACGAACCTAACCCCACTAAACCTTAATAAGGTACATCAGAAAAAAAAGATAGGTAACTTTAACGCGCATAACCGACGACTATAAAGTGTTGTACTTTTACTAATGAAAATCGAAAATCACTAAAAAATGATTTTCTTAAAAAAATCACACTAACCTAACCTAACTCTAAAATTTCGCCTAACTTAATACCTAATATAACGAACCTAACCCCACTAAACCTTAATAAGGTACATCAGAAAAAAAAGATAGGTAACTTTAACGCGCATAACCGACGACTAAAAAGTGTTGTACTTTTACTATTGAAAAACGAAAAATCACAAAAAAATGATTTTTTCAAAAAAATCACCTAACCTAACCTAACTCTAAAATTTCGCCTAACTTAATACCTAATATAACGAACCTAACCCCACTAAACCTTAATAAGGTACATCAGAAAAAAAAGATAGGTAACTTTAACGCGCATAACCGACGACTAAAAAGTGTTGTACTTTTACTAATGAAAATCGCAAAACCACAAAAAAAATATTTTCTCAAAAACATCACCTAACCTAACCTAACTCTAATATTTAGCCTAACTTAATACCTAATAGAACGAACCTAACCCCACTAAACCTTAATAAGGTACATCAGAAAAAAAAGATAGGTAACTTTAACGCGCATAACCGACGACTAAAAAGTGTTGTACTTTTACTAATGAAAATCGCAAAATCACAAAAAAATGATTTTCTCAAAAAAATCACCTAACCTAACCTAACTCTAAAATTTCGCCTAACTTAATACCTAATATAACGAACCTAACCCCACTAAACCTTAATAAGGTACATCAGAAAAAAAAGATAGGTAACTTTAACGCGCATAACCGACGACTAAAAGTGTTGTACTTTTACTAATGAAAATCAAAAAATCACAAAAAAATAATTTTCTTAAAAAAATCACCTAACCTAACCTAACTCTAAAATTTCGCCTAACTTAATACCTAATATAACGAACCTAACCCCACTAAACCTTAATAAGGTACATCAGAAAAAAAGATAGGTAACTTTAACGCGCATAACCGACGACTAAAAAGTGTTGTACTTTTACTAATGAAAATCGCAAAATCACTAAAAAATGATTTTCTCAAAAAAATCACCTAACCTAACCTAACTCTAAAATTTCGCGTAACTTAATACCTAATATTACGAACCTAACCCCACTAAACCTTAATAAGGTACATCAGAAAAAAAAAGATAGGTAACTTTAACGCGCATAACCGACGACTAACAAGTGTTGTACTTTTACTAATGAAAATCGCAAAATCACAAAAAAATGATTTTCTCTAAAAAATCAACTTACCTAACCTAACTCTAAAATTTCGCCTAACTTAATACCTAATATAACGAACCTAACCCCACTAAACTTCAATAAGGTACATCAGAACAAAATAAAGAAAGGTAACTTTAACGCGCATAACCGACGACTAAAAAGTGTTGTACTTTTACTAATGAAAATCGAAAAATCACAAAAAAATGATTTTCTTAAAAAAATCACCTAACCTAACCTAACTCTAAAATTTTGCCTAACTTAATACCTAATATAACGAACCTAACCCCACTAAACCTTAATAAGGTACATCAGAAAAAAAAGATAGTTAACTTTAACGCGCATAACCGGCGACTAAAAAGTGTTGTACTTTTACTAATGAAAATCGCATAACCACAAAAAAAATATTTTCTCAAAAAAATCACCTAACCTAACCTAACTCTAAAATTTCGCCTAACTTAATACCTAATATAACGAACCTAACCCCACTAAACCTTAATAAGGTACATCAGAAAAAAAAGATAGGTAACTTTAACGCGCATAACCGACGACTATAAAGTGTTGTACTTTTACTAATGAAAATCGAAAATCACTAAAAAATGATTTTCTTAAAAAAATCACACTAACCTAACCTAACTCTAAAATTTCGCCTAACTTAATACCTAATATAACGAACCTAACCCCACTAAACCTTAATAAGGTACATCAGAAAAAAAAGATAGGTAACTTTAACGCGCATAACCGACGACTAAAAAGTGTTGTACTTTTACTATTGAAAAACGAAAAATCACAAAAAAATGATTTTTTCAAAAAAATCACCTAACCTAACCTAACTCTAAAATTTCGCCTAACTTAATACCTAATATAACGAACCTAACCCCACTAAACCTTAATAAGGTACATCAGAAAAAAAAGATAGGTAACTTTAACGCGCATAACCGACGACTAACAAGTGTTGTACTTTTACTAATGAAAATCGCAAAATCACAAAAAAATGATTTTCTCTAAAAAATCAACTTACCTAACCTAACTCTAAAATTTCGCCTTACTTAATACCTTATATAACGAACCTAACCCCACTAAACTTCAATAAGGTACATCAGAACAAAATAAAGAAAGGTAACTTTAACGCGCATAACCGACGACTAAAAGTGTTGTACTTTTACTAATGAAAATCAAAAAATCACAAAAAAATGATTTTCTTAAAAAAATCACCTAACCTAACCTAACTCTAAAATTTCGCCTAACTTAATACTTAATATAACGAACCTAACCCCACTAAACCTTAATAAGGTACATCAGAAAAAAAGATAGGTAACTTAAACGCGCATAACCGACGACTAAAAAGTGTTGTACTTTTACTAATGAAAATCGCAAAATCACAAAAAAATGATTTTCTCAAAAAAATCACCTAACCTAACCTAACTCTAAAATTTCGCCTAACTTAATACCTAATATAACGAACCTAACCCCACTAAACCTTAATAAGGTACATCAGAAAAAAAAGATAGGTAACTTTAACGCGCATAACCGACGACTATAAAGTGTTGTACTTTTACTATTGAAAATCGAAAATCACTAAAAAATGATTTTCTTAAAAAAATCACACTAACCTAACCTAACTCTAAAATTTCGCCTAACTTAATACCTAATATAACGAACCTAACCCCTTTAAACCTTAATAAGGTACATCAGAAAAAAAAGATAGGTAACTTTAACGCGCATAACCGACGACTAAAAAGTGTTGTACTTTTACTATTGAAAAACGAAAAATCACAAAAAAATGATTTTTTCAAAAAAATCACCTAACCTAACCTAACTCTAAAATTTCGCCTAACTTAATACCTAATATAACGAACCTAACCCCACTAAACCTTAATAAGGTACATCAGAAAAAAAAGATAGGTAACTTTAACGCGCATAACCGACGACTAAAAAGTGTTGTACTTTTACTAATGAAAATCGCAAAATCACAAAAAAATGATTTTCTCAAAAAAATCACCTAACCTAACCTAACTCTAAAATTTCGCCTAACTTAATACCTAATATAACGAACCTAACCCCACTAAACCTTAATAAGGTACATCAGAAAAAAAAGATAGGTAACTTTAACGCGCATAACCGACGACTAAAAGTGTTGTACTTTTACTAATGAAAATCAAAAAATCACAAAAAAATGATTTTCTTAAAAAAATCACCTAACCTAACCTAACTCTAAAATTTCGCCTAACTTAATACCTAATATAACGAACCTAACCCCACTAAACCTTAATAAGGTACATCAGAAAAAAAGATAGGTAACTTTAACGCGCATAACCGACGACTAAAAAGTGTTGTACTTTTACTAATGAAAATCGCAAAATCACAAAAAAATGATTTTCTCAAAAAAATCACCTAACCTAACCTAACTCTAAAATTTCGCGTAACTTAATACCTAATATTACGAACCTAACCCCACTAAACCTTAATAAGGTACATCAGAAAAAAAAAGATAGGTAACTTTAACGCGCATAACCGACGACTAACAAGTGTTGTACTTTTACTAATGAAAATCGCAAAATCACAAAAAAATGATTTTCTCTAAAAAATCAACTTACCTAACCTAACTCTAAAATTTCGCCTAACTTAATACCTAATATAACGAACCTAACCCCACTAAACTTCAATAAGGTACATCAGAACAAAATAAAGAAAGGTAACTTTCACGCGCATAACCGACGACTAAAAAGTGTTGTACTTTTACTAATGAAAATCGAAAAATCACAAAAAAATGATTTTCTTAAAAAAATCACCTAACCTAACCTAACTCTAAAATTTCGCCTAACTTAATACCTAATATAACGAACCTAACCCCACTAAACCTTAATAAGGTACATCAGAAAAAAAAGATAGTTAACTTTAACGCGCATAACCGACGACTAAAAAGTGTTGTACTTTTACTAATGAAAATCGCATAACCACAAAAAAAATATTTTCTCAAAAAAATCACCTAACCTAACCTAACTCTAAAATTTCGCCTTACTTAATACCTTATATAACGAACCTAACCCCACTAAACTTCAATAAGGTACATCAGAACAAAATAAAGAAAGGTAACTTTAACGCGCATAACCGACGACTAAAAGTGTTGTACTTTTACTAATGAAAATCAAAAAATCACAAAAAAATGATTTTCTTAAAAAAATCACCTAACCTAACCTAACTCTAAAATTTCGCCTAACTTAATACTTAATATAACGAACCTAACCCCACTAAACCTTAATAAGGTACATCAGAAAAAAAGATAGGTAACTTAAACGCGCATAACCGACGACTAAAAAGTGTTGTACTTTTACTAATGAAAATCGCAAAATCACAAAAAAATGATTTTCTCAAAAAAATCACCTAACCTAACCTAACTCTAAAATTTCGCCTAACTTAATACCTAATATAACGAACCTAACCCCACTAAACCTTAATAAGGTACATCAGAAAAAAAAGATAGGTAACTTTAACGCGCATAACCGACGACTATAAAGTGTTGTACTTTTACTATTGAAAATCGAAAATCACTAAAAAATGATTTTCTTAAAAAAATCACACTAACCTAACCTAACTCTAAAATTTCGCCTAACTTAATACCTAATATAACGAACCTAACCCCTTTAAACCTTAATAAGGTACATCAGAAAAAAAAGATAGGTAACTTTAACGCGCATAACCGACGACTAAAAAGTGTTGTACTTTTACTATTGAAAAACGAAAAATCACAAAAAAATGATTTTTTCAAAAAAATCACCTAACCTAACCTAACTCTAAAATTTCGCCTAACTTAATACCTAATATAACGAACCTAACCCCACTAAACCTTAATAAGGTACATCAGAAAAAAAAGATAGGTAACTTTAACGCGCATAACCGACGACTAAAAAGTGTTGTACTTTTACTAATGAAAATCGCAAAATCACAAAAAAATGATTTTCTCAAAAAAATCACCTAACCTAACCTAACTCTAAAATTTCGCCTAACTTAATACCTAATATAACGAACCTAACCCCACTAAACCTTAATAAGGTACATCAGAAAAAAAAGATAGGTAACTTTAACGCGCATAACCGACGACTAAAAGTGTTGTACTTTTACTAATGAAAATCAAAAAATCACAAAAAAATGATTTTCTTAAAAAAATCACCTAACCTAACCTAACTCTAAAATTTCGCCTAACTTAATACCTAATATAACGAACCTAACCCCACTAAACCTTAATAAGGTACATCAGAAAAAAAGATAGGTAACTTTAACGCGCATAACCGACGACTAAAAAGTGTTGTACTTTTACTAATGAAAATCGCAAAATCACAAAAAAATGATTTTCTCAAAAAAATCACCTAACCTAACCTAACTCTAAAATTTCGCGTAACTTAATACCTAATATTACGAACCTAACCCCACTAAACCTTAATAAGGTACATCAGAAAAAAAAAGATAGGTAACTTTAACGCGCATAACCGACGACTAACAAGTGTTGTACTTTTACTAATGAAAATCGCAAAATCACAAAAAAATGATTTTCTCTAAAAAATCAACTTACCTAACCTAACTCTAAAATTTCGCCTAACTTAATACCTAATATAACGAACCTAACCCCACTAAACTTCAATAAGGTACATCAGAACAAAATAAAGAAAGGTAACTTTCACGCGCATAACCGACGACTAAAAAGTGTTGTACTTTTACTAATGAAAATCGAAAAATCACAAAAAAATGATTTTCTTAAAAAAATCACCTAACCTAACCTAACTCTAAAATTTCGCCTAACTTAATACCTAATATAACGAACCTAACCCCACTAAACCTTAATAAGGTACATCAGAAAAAAAAGATAGTTAACTTTAACGCGCATAACCGACGACTAAAAAGTGTTGTACTTTTACTAATGAAAATCGCATAACCACAAAAAAAATATTTTCTCAAAAAAATCACCTAACCTAACCTAACTCTAAAATTTCGCCTAACTTAATACCTAATATAACGAACCTAACCCCACTAAACCTTAATAAGGTACATCAGAAAAAAAAGATAGGTAACTTTAACGCGCATAACCGACGACTATAAAGTGTTGTACTTTTACTAATGAAAATCGAAAATCACTAAAAAATGATTTTCTTAAAAAAATCACACTAACCTAACCTAACTCTAAAATTTCGCCTAACTTAATACCTAATATAACGAACCTAACCCCACTAAACCTTAATAAGGTACATCAGAAAAAAAAGATAGGTAACTTTAACGCGCATAACCGACGACTAAAAAGTGTTGTACTTTTACTATTGAAAAACGAAAAATCACAAAAAAATGATTTTTTCAAAAAAATCACCTAACCTAACCTAACTCTAAAATTTCGCCTAACTTAATACCTAATATAACGAACCTAACCCCACTAAACCTTAATAAGGTACATCAGAAAAAAAAGATAGGTAACTTTAACGCGCATAACCGACGACTAAAAAGTGTTGTACTTTTACTAATGAAAATCGCAAAACCACAAAAAAAATATTTTCTCAAAAACATCACCTAACCTAACCTAACTCTAATATTTAGCCTAACTTAATACCTAATAGAACGAACCTAACCCCACTAAACCTTAATAAGGTACATCAGAAAAAAAAGATAGGTAACTTTAACGCGCATAACCGACGACTAAAAAGTGTTGTACTTTTACTAATGAAAATCGCAAAATCACAAAAAAATGATTTTCTCAAAAAAATCACCTAACCTAACCTAACTCTAAAATTTCGCCTAACTTAATACCTAATATAACGAACCTAACCCCACTAAACCTTAATAAGGTACATCAGAAAAAAAAGATAGGTAACTTTAACGCGCATAACCGACGACTAAAAGTGTTGTACTTTTACTAATGAAAATCAAAAAATCACAAAAAAATAATTTTCTTAAAAAAATCACCTAACCTAACCTAACTCTAAAATTTCGCCTAACTTAATACCTAATATAACGAACCTAACCCCACTAAACCTTAATAAGGTACATCAGAAAAAAAGATAGGTAACTTTAACGCGCATAACCGACGACTAAAAAGTGTTGTACTTTTACTAATGAAAATCGCAAAATCACTAAAAAATGATTTTCTCAAAAAAATCACCTAACCTAACCTAACTCTAAAATTTCGCGTAACTTAATACCTAATATTACGAACCTAACCCCACTAAACCTTAATAAGGTACATCAGAAAAAAAAAGATAGGTAACTTTAACGCGCATAACCGACGACTAACAAGTGTTGTACTTTTACTAATGAAAATCGCAAAATCACAAAAAAATGATTTTCTCTAAAAAATCAACTTACCTAACCTAACTCTAAAATTTCGCCTAACTTAATACCTAATATAACGAACCTAACCCCACTAAACTTCAATAAGGTACATCAGAACAAAATAAAGAAAGGTAACTTTAACGCGCATAACCGACGACTAAAAAGTGTTGTACTTTTACTAATGAAAATCGAAAAATCACAAAAAAATGATTTTCTTAAAAAAATCACCTAACCTAACCTAACTCTAAAATTTTGCCTAACTTAATACCTAATATAACGAACCTAACCCCACTAAACCTTAATAAGGTACATCAGAAAAAAAAGATAGTTAACTTTAACGCGCATAACCGGCGACTAAAAAGTGTTGTACTTTTACTAATGAAAATCGCATAACCACAAAAAAAATATTTTCTCAAAAAAATCACCTAACCTAACCTAACTCTAAAATTTCGCCTAACTTAATACCTAATATAACGAACCTAACCCCACTAAACCTTAATAAGGTACATCAGAAAAAAAAGATAGGTAACTTTAACGCGCATAACCGACGACTATAAAGTGTTGTACTTTTACTAATGAAAATCGAAAATCACTAAAAAATGATTTTCTTAAAAAAATCACACTAACCTAACCTAACTCTAAAATTTCGCCTAACTTAATACCTAATATAACGAACCTAACCCCACTAAACCTTAATAAGGTACATCAGAAAAAAAAGATAGGTAACTTTAACGCGCATAACCGACGACTAAAAAGTGTTGTACTTTTACTATTGAAAAACGAAAAATCACAAAAAAATGATTTTTTCAAAAAAATCACCTAACCTAACCTAACTCTAAAATTTCGCCTAACTTAATACCTAATATAACGAACCTAACCCCACTAAACCTTAATAAGGTACATCAGAAAAAAAAGATAGGTAACTTTAACGCGCATAACCGACGACTAAAAAGTGTTGTACTTTTACTAATGAAAATCGCAAAACCACAAAAAAAATATTTTCTCAAAAACATCACCTAACCTAACCTAACTCTAATATTTAGCCTAACTTAATACCTAATAGAACGAACCTAACCCCACTAAACCTTAATAAGGTACATCAGAAAAAAAAGATAGGTAACTTTAACGCGCATAACCGACGACTAAAAAGTGTTGTACTTTTACTAATGAAAATCGCAAAATCACAAAAAAATGATTTTCTCAAAAAAATCACCTAACCTAACCTAACTCTAATATTTAGCCTAACTTAATACCTAATAGAACGAACCTAACCCCACTAAACCTTAATAAGGTACATCAGAAAAAAAAGATAGGTAACTTTAACGCGCATAACCGACGACTAAAAAGTGTTGTACTTTTACTAATGAAAATCGCAAAATCACAAAAAAATGATTTTCTCAAAAAAATCACCTAACCTAACCTAACTCTAAAATTTCGCCTAACTTAATACCTAATATGACGAACCTAACCCCACTAAACCTTAATAAGGTACATCAGAAAAAAAAGATAGGTAACTTTAACGCGCATAACCGACGACTAAAAGTGTTGTACTTTTACTAATGAAAATCAAAAAATCACAAAAAAATGATTTTCTTAAAAAAATCACTTAACCTAACCTAACTCTAAAATTTCGCCTAACTTAATACCTAATATAACGAACCTAACCCCACTAAACCTTAATAAGGTACATCAGAAAAAAAGATAGGTAACTTAAACGCGCATAACCGACGACTAAGAAGTGTTGTACTTTTACTAATGAAAATCGCAAAATCACAAAAAAATGATTTTCTCAAAAAAATCACCTAACCTAACCTAACTCTAAAATTTCGCGTAACTTAATACCTAATATTACGAACCTAACCCCACTAAACCTTAATAAGGTACATCAGAAAAAAAAAGATAGGTAACTTTAACGCGCATAACCGACGACTAACAAGTGTTGTACTTTTACTAATGAAAATCGCAAAATAACAAAAAAATGATTTTCTCTAAAAAATCAACTTACCTAACCTAACTCTAAAATTTCGCCTTACTTAATACCTTATATAACGAACCTAACCCCACTAAACTTCAATAAGGTACATCAGAACAAAATAAAGAAAGGTAACTTTAACGCGCATAACCGACGACTAAAAGTGTTGTACTTTTACTAATGAAAATCAAAAAATCACAAAAAAATGATTTTCTTAAAAAAATCACCTAACCTAACCTAACTCTAAAATTTCGCCTAACTTAATACCTAATATAACGAACCTAACCCCACTAAACCTTAATAAGGTACATCAGAAAAAAAGATAGGTAACTTAAACGCGCATAACCGACGACTAAAAAGTGTTGTACTTTTACTAATGAAAATCGCAAAATCACAAAAAAATGATTTTCTCAAAAAAATCACCTAACCTAACCTAACTCTAAAATTTCGCGTAACTTAATACCTAACCTAACCTAACCTAACCCCACTAAACCTTAATAAGGTACATCAGAAAAAAAAAGATAGGTAACTTTAACGCGCATAACCGACGACTAAAAAGTGTTGTACTTTTACTAATGAAAATCGCAAAATCACAAAAAAATGATTTTCTCAAAAAAATCACCTAACCTAACCTAACTCTAAAATTTCGCCTAACTTAATACCTAATATAACGAACCTAACCCCACTAAACCTTAATAAGGTACATCAGAAAAAAAAGATAGGTAACTTTAACGCGCATAACCGACGACTAAAAGTGTTGTACTTTTACTAATGAAAATCAAAAAATCACAAAAAAATGATTTTCTTAAAAAAATCACCTAACCTAACCTAACTCTAAAATTTCGCCTAACTTAATACCTAATATAACGAACCTAACCCCACTAAACCTTAATAAGGTACATCAGAAAAAAAGATAGGTAACTTTAACGCGCATAACCGACGACTAAAAAGTGTTGTACTTTTACTAATGAAAATCGCAAAATCACAAAAAAATGATTTTCTCAAAAAAATCACCTAACCTAACCTAACTCTAAAATTTCGCGTAACTTAATACCTAATATTACGAACCTAACCCCACTAAACCTTAATAAGGTACATCAGAAAAAAAAAGATAGGTAACTTTAACGCGCATAACCGACGACTAACAAGTGTTGTACTTTTACTAATGAAAATCGCAAAATCACAAAAAAATGATTTTCTCTAAAAAATCAACTTACCTAACCTAACTCTAAAATTTCGCCTAACTTAATACCTAATATAACGAACCTAACCCCACTAAACTTCAATAAGGTACATCAGAACAAAATAAAGAAAGGTAACTTTCACGCGCATAACCGACGACTAAAAAGTGTTGTACTTTTACTAATGAAAATCGAAAAATCACAAAAAAATGATTTTCTTAAAAAAATCACCTAACCTAACCTAACTCTAAAATTTCGCCTAACTTAATACCTAATATAACGAACCTAACCCCACTAAACCTTAATAAGGTACATCAGAAAAAAAAGATAGTTAACTTTAACGCGCATAACCGACGACTAAAAAGTGTTGTACTTTTACTAATGAAAATCGCATAACCACAAAAAAAATATTTTCTCAAAAAAATCACCTAACCTAACCTAACTCTAAAATTTCGCCTTACTTAATACCTTATATAACGAACCTAACCCCACTAAACTTCAATAAGGTACATCAGAACAAAATAAAGAAAGGTAACTTTAACGCGCATAACCGACGACTAAAAGTGTTGTACTTTTACTAATGAAAATCAAAAAATCACAAAAAAATGATTTTCTTAAAAAAATCACCTAACCTAACCTAACTCTAAAATTTCGCCTAACTTAATACTTAATATAACGAACCTAACCCCACTAAACCTTAATAAGGTACATCAGAAAAAAAGATAGGTAACTTAAACGCGCATAACCGACGACTAAAAAGTGTTGTACTTTTACTAATGAAAATCGCAAAATCACAAAAAAATGATTTTCTCAAAAAAATCACCTAACCTAACCTAACTCTAAAATTTCGCCTAACTTAATACCTAATATAACGAACCTAACCCCACTAAACCTTAATAAGGTACATCAGAAAAAAAAGATAGGTAACTTTAACGCGCATAACCGACGACTATAAAGTGTTGTACTTTTACTATTGAAAATCGAAAATCACTAAAAAATGATTTTCTTAAAAAAATCACACTAACCTAACCTAACTCTAAAATTTCGCCTAACTTAATACCTAATATAACGAACCTAACCCCTTTAAACCTTAATAAGGTACATCAGAAAAAAAAGATAGGTAACTTTAACGCGCATAACCGACGACTAAAAAGTGTTGTACTTTTACTATTGAAAAACGAAAAATCACAAAAAAATGATTTTTTCAAAAAAATCACCTAACCTAACCTAACTCTAAAATTTCGCCTAACTTAATACCTAATATAACGAACCTAACCCCACTAAACCTTAATAAGGTACATCAGAAAAAAAAGATAGGTAACTTTAACGCGCATAACCGACGACTAAAAAGTGTTGTACTTTTACTAATGAAAATCGCAAAATCACAAAAAAATGATTTTCTCAAAAAAATCACCTAACCTAACCTAACTCTAAAATTTCGCCTAACTTAATACCTAATATAACGAACCTAACCCCACTAAACCTTAATAAGGTACATCAGAAAAAAAAGATAGGTAACTTTAACGCGCATAACCGACGACTAAAAGTGTTGTACTTTTACTAATGAAAATCAAAAAATCACAAAAAAATGATTTTCTTAAAAAAATCACCTAACCTAACCTAACTCTAAAATTTCGCCTAACTTAATACCTAATATAACGAACCTAACCCCACTAAACCTTAATAAGGTACATCAGAAAAAAAGATAGGTAACTTTAACGCGCATAACCGACGACTAAAAAGTGTTGTACTTTTACTAATGAAAATCGCAAAATCACAAAAAAATGATTTTCTCAAAAAAATCACCTAACCTAACCTAACTCTAAAATTTCGCGTAACTTAATACCTAATATTACGAACCTAACCCCACTAAACCTTAATAAGGTACATCAGAAAAAAAAAGATAGGTAACTTTAACGCGCATAACCGACGACTAACAAGTGTTGTACTTTTACTAATGAAAATCGCAAAATCACAAAAAAATGATTTTCTCTAAAAAATCAACTTACCTAACCTAACTCTAAAATTTCGCCTAACTTAATACCTAATATAACGAACCTAACCCCACTAAACTTCAATAAGGTACATCAGAACAAAATAAAGAAAGGTAACTTTCACGCGCATAACCGACGACTAAAAAGTGTTGTACTTTTACTAATGAAAATCGAAAAATCACAAAAAAATGATTTTCTTAAAAAAATCACCTAACCTAACCTAACTCTAAAATTTCGCCTAACTTAATACCTAATATAACGAACCTAACCCCACTAAACCTTAATAAGGTACATCAGAAAAAAAAGATAGTTAACTTTAACGCGCATAACCGACGACTAAAAAGTGTTGTACTTTTACTAATGAAAATCGCATAACCACAAAAAAAATATTTTCTCAAAAAAATCACCTAACCTAACCTAACTCTAAAATTTCGCCTAACTTAATACCTAATATAACGAACCTAACCCCACTAAACCTTAATAAGGTACATCAGAAAAAAAAGATAGGTAACTTTAACGCGCATAACCGACGACTATAAAGTGTTGTACTTTTACTAATGAAAATCGAAAATCACTAAAAAATGATTTTCTTAAAAAAATCACACTAACCTAACCTAACTCTAAAATTTCGCCTAACTTAATACCTAATATAACGAACCTAACCCCACTAAACCTTAATAAGGTACATCAGAAAAAAAAGATAGGTAACTTTAACGCGCATAACCGACGACTAAAAAGTGTTGTACTTTTACTATTGAAAAACGAAAAATCACAAAAAAATGATTTTTTCAAAAAAATCACCTAACCTAACCTAACTCTAAAATTTCGCCTAACTTAATACCTAATATAACGAACCTAACCCCACTAAACCTTAATAAGGTACATCAGAAAAAAAAGATAGGTAACTTTAACGCGCATAACCGACGACTAAAAAGTGTTGTACTTTTACTAATGAAAATCGCAAAACCACAAAAAAAATATTTTCTCAAAAACATCACCTAACCTAACCTAACTCTAATATTTAGCCTAACTTAATACCTAATAGAACGAACCTAACCCCACTAAACCTTAATAAGGTACATCAGAAAAAAAAGATAGGTAACTTTAACGCGCATAACCGACGACTAAAAAGTGTTGTACTTTTACTAATGAAAATCGCAAAATCACAAAAAAATGATTTTCTCAAAAAAATCACCTAACCTAACCTAACTCTAAAATTTCGCCTAACTTAATACCTAATATAACGAACCTAACCCCACTAAACCTTAATAAGGTACATCAGAAAAAAAAGATAGGTAACTTTAACGCGCATAACCGACGACTAAAAGTGTTGTACTTTTACTAATGAAAATCAAAAAATCACAAAAAAATAATTTTCTTAAAAAAATCACCTAACCTAACCTAACTCTAAAATTTCGCCTAACTTAATACCTAATATAACGAACCTAACCCCACTAAACCTTAATAAGGTACATCAGAAAAAAAGATAGGTAACTTTAACGCGCATAACCGACGACTAAAAAGTGTTGTACTTTTACTAATGAAAATCGCAAAATCACTAAAAAATGATTTTCTCAAAAAAATCACCTAACCTAACCTAACTCTAAAATTTCGCGTAACTTAATACCTAATATTACGAACCTAACCCCACTAAACCTTAATAAGGTACATCAGAAAAAAAAAGATAGGTAACTTTAACGCGCATAACCGACGACTAACAAGTGTTGTACTTTTACTAATGAAAATCGCAAAATCACAAAAAAATGATTTTCTCTAAAAAATCAACTTACCTAACCTAACTCTAAAATTTCGCCTAACTTAATACCTAATATAACGAACCTAACCCCACTAAACTTCAATAAGGTACATCAGAACAAAATAAAGAAAGGTAACTTTAACGCGCATAACCGACGACTAAAAAGTGTTGTACTTTTACTAATGAAAATCGAAAAATCACAAAAAAATGATTTTCTTAAAAAAATCACCTAACCTAACCTAACTCTAAAATTTTGCCTAACTTAATACCTAATATAACGAACCTAACCCCACTAAACCTTAATAAGGTACATCAGAAAAAAAAGATAGTTAACTTTAACGCGCATAACCGGCGACTAAAAAGTGTTGTACTTTTACTAATGAAAATCGCATAACCACAAAAAAAATATTTTCTCAAAAAAATCACCTAACCTAACCTAACTCTAAAATTTCGCCTAACTTAATACCTAATATAACGAACCTAACCCCACTAAACCTTAATAAGGTACATCAGAAAAAAAAGATAGGTAACTTTAACGCGCATAACCGACGACTATAAAGTGTTGTACTTTTACTAATGAAAATCGAAAATCACTAAAAAATGATTTTCTTAAAAAAATCACACTAACCTAACCTAACTCTAAAATTTCGCCTAACTTAATACCTAATATAACGAACCTAACCCCACTAAACCTTAATAAGGTACATCAGAAAAAAAAGATAGGTAACTTTAACGCGCATAACCGACGACTAAAAAGTGTTGTACTTTTACTATTGAAAAACGAAAAATCACAAAAAAATGATTTTTTCAAAAAAATCACCTAACCTAACCTAACTCTAAAATTTCGCCTAACTTAATACCTAATATAACGAACCTAACCCCACTAAACCTTAATAAGGTACATCAGAAAAAAAAGATAGGTAACTTTAACGCGCATAACCGACGACTAAAAAGTGTTGTACTTTTACTAATGAAAATCGCAAAACCACAAAAAAAATATTTTCTCAAAAACATCACCTAACCTAACCTAACTCTAATATTTAGCCTAACTTAATACCTAATAGAACGAACCTAACCCCACTAAACCTTAATAAGGTACATCAGAAAAAAAAGATAGGTAACTTTAACGCGCATAACCGACGACTAAAAAGTGTTGTACTTTTACTAATGAAAATCGCAAAATCACAAAAAAATGATTTTCTCAAAAAAATCACCTAACCTAACCTAACTCTAATATTTAGCCTAACTTAATACCTAATAGAACGAACCTAACCCCACTAAACCTTAATAAGGTACATCAGAAAAAAAAGATAGGTAACTTTAACGCGCATAACCGACGACTAAAAAGTGTTGTACTTTTACTAATGAAAATCGCAAAATCACAAAAAAATGATTTTCTCAAAAAAATCACCTAACCTAACCTAACTCTAAAATTTCGCCTAACTTAATACCTAATATAACGAACCTAACCCCACTAAACCTTAATAAGGTACATCAGAAAAAAAAGATAGGTAACTTTAACGCGCATAACCGACGACTAAAAGTGTTGTACTTTTACTAATGAAAATCAAAAAATCACAAAAAAATGATTTTCTTAAAAAAATCACTTAACCTAACCTAACTCTAAAATTTCGCCTAACTTAATACCTAATATAACGAACCTAACCCCACTAAACCTTAATAAGGTACATCAGAAAAAAAGATAGGTAACTTAAACGCGCATAACCGACGACTAAGAAGTGTTGTACTTTTACTAATGAAAATCGCAAAATCACAAAAAAATGATTTTCTCAAAAAAATCACCTAACCTAACCTAACTCTAAAATTTCGCGTAACTTAATACCTAATATTACGAACCTAACCCCACTAAACCTTAATAAGGTACATCAGAAAAAAAAAGATAGGTAACTTTAACGCGCATAACCGACGACTAACAAGTGTTGTACTTTTACTAATGAAAATCGCAAAATAACAAAAAAATGATTTTCTCTAAAAAATCAACTTACCTAACCTAACTCTAAAATTTCGCCTTACTTAATACCTTATATAACGAACCTAACCCCACTAAACTTCAATAAGGTACATCAGAACAAAATAAAGAAAGGTAACTTTAACGCGCATAACCGACGACTAAAAGTGTTGTACTTTTACTAATGAAAATCAAAAAATCACAAAAAAATGATTTTCTTAAAAAAATCACCTAACCTAACCTAACTCTAAAATTTCGCCTAACTTAATACCTAATATAACGAACCTAACCCCACTAAACCTTAATAAGGTACATCAGAAAAAAAGATAGGTAACTTAAACGCGCATAACCGACGACTAAAAAGTGTTGTACTTTTACTAATGAAAATCGCAAAATCACAAAAAAATGATTTTCTCAAAAAAATCACCTAACCTAACCTAACTCTAAAATTTCGCGTAACTTAATACCTAACCTAACCTAACCTAACCCCACTAAACCTTAATAAGGTACATCAGAAAAAAAAAGATAGGTAACTTTAACGCGCATAACCGACGACTAACAAGTGTTGTACTTTTACTAATGAAAATCGCAAAATCACAAAAAAATGATTTTCTCAAAAAAATCAACTTACCTAACCTAACTCTAAAATTTCGCCTTACTTAATACCTTATATAACGAACCTAACCCCACTAAACTTCAATAAGGTACATCAGAACAAAATAAAGAAAGGTAACTTTAACGCGCATAACCGACGACTAAAAAGTGTTGTACTTTTACTAATGAAAATCGAAAAATCACAAAAAAATGATTTTCTTAAAAAAATCACCTAACCTAACCTAACTCTAAAATTTCGCCTAACTTAATACCTAATATAACGAACCTAACCCCACTAAACCTTAATAAGGTACATCAGAAAAAAAAGATAGTTAACTTTAACGCGCATAACCGACGACTAAAAAGTGTTGTACTTTTACTAATGAAAATCGCATAACCACAAAAAAAATATTTTCTCAAAAAAATCACCTAACCTAACCTAACTCTAAAATTTCGCCTAACTTAATACCTAATATAACGAACCTAACCCCACTAAACCTTAATAAGGTACATCAGAAAAAAAAGATAGGTAACTTTAACGCGCATAACCGACGACTATAAAGTGTTATACTTTTACTATTGAAAATCGAAAATCACTAAAAAATGATTTTCTTAAAAAAATCACACTAACCTAACCTAACTCTAAAATTTCGCCTAACTTAATACCTAATATAACGAACCTAACCCCTTTAAACCTTAATAAGGTACATCAGAAAAAAAAGATAGGTAACTTTAACGCGCATAACCGACGACTAAAAAGTGTTGTACTTTTACTATTGAAAAACGAAAAATCACAAAAAAATGATTTTTTCAAAAAAATCACCTAACCTAACCTAACTCTAAAATTTCGCCTAACTTAATACCTAATATAACGAACCTAACCCCACTAAACCTTAATAAGGTACATCAGAAAAAAAAGATAGGTAACTTTAACGCGCATAACCGACGACTATAAAGTGTTGTACTTTTACTAATGAAAATCGAAAATCACTAAAAAATGATTTTCTTAAAAAAATCACACTAACCTAACCTAACTCTAAAATTTCGCCTAACTTAATACCTAATATAACGAACCTAACCCCACTAAACCTTAATAAGGTACATCAGAAAAAAAAGATAGGTAACTTTAACGCGCATAACCGACGACTAAAAAGTGTTGTACTTTTACTATTGAAAAACGAAAAATCACAAAAAAATGATTTTTTCAAAAAAATCACCTAACCTAACCTAACTCTAAAATTTCGCCTAACTTAATACCTAATATAACGAACCTAACCCCACTAAACCTTAATAAGGTACATCAGAAAAAAAAGATAGGTAACTTTAACGCGCATAACCGACGACTAAAAAGTGTTGTACTTTTACTAATGAAAATCGCAAAACCACAAAAAAAATATTTTCTCAAAAACATCACCTAACCTAACCTAACTCTAATATTTAGCCTAACTTAATACCTAATAGAACGAACCTAACCCCACTAAACCTTAATAAAGTACATCAGAAAAAAAAGATAGGTAACTTTAACGCGCATAACCGACGACTAAAAAGTGTTGTACTTTTACTAATGAAAATCGCAAAATCACAAAAAAATGATTTTCTCAAAAAAATCACCTAACCTAACCTAACTCTAAAATTTCGCCTAACTTAATACCTAATATAACGAACCTAACCCCACTAAACCTTAATAAGGTACATCAGAAAAAAAAGATAGGTAACTTTAACGCGCATAACCGACGACTAAAAGTGTTGTACTTTTACTAATGAAAATCAAAAAATCACAAAAAAATGATTTTCTTAAAAAAATCACTTAACCCAACCTAACTCTAAAATTTCGCCTAACTTAATACCTAATATAACGAACCTAACCCCACTAAACCTTAATAAGGTACATCAGAAAAAAAGATAGGTAACTTAAACGCGCATAACCGACGACTAAAAAGTGTTGTACTTTTACTAATGAAAATCGCAAAATCACAAAAAAATGATTTTCTCAAAAAAATCACCTAACCTAACCTAACTCTAAAATTTCGCGTAACTTAATACCTAATATTACGAACCTAACCCCACTAAACCTTAATAAGGTACATCAGAAAAAAAAAGATAGGTAACTTTAACGCGCATAACCGACGACTAACAAGTGTTGTACTTTTACTAATGAAAATCGCAAAATAACAAAAAAATGATTTTCTCTAAAAAATCAACTTACCTAACCTAACTCTAAAATTTCGCCTTACTTAATACCTTATATAACGAACCTAACCCCACTAAACTTCAATAAGGTACATCAGAACAAAATAAAGAAAGGTAACTTTAACGCGCATAACCGACGACTAAAAGTGTTGTACTTTTACTAATGAAAATCAAAAAATCACAAAAAAATGATTTTCTTAAAAAAATCACCTAACCTAACCTAACTCTAAAATTTCGCCTAACTTAATACCTAATATAACGAACCTAACCCCACTAAACCTTAATAAGGTACATCAGAAAAAAAGATAGGTAACTTAAACGCGCATAACCGACGACTAAAAAGTGTTGTACTTTTACTAATGAAAATCGCAAAATCACAAAAAAATGATTTTCTCAAAAAAATCACCTAACCTAACCTAACTCTAAAATTTCGCGTAACTTAATACCTAACCTAACCTAACCTAACCCCACTAAACCTTAATAAGGTACATCAGAAAAAAAAAGATAGGTAACTTTAACGCGCATAACCGACGACTAACAAGTGTTGTACTTTTACTAATGAAAATCGCAAAATCACAAAAAAATGATTTTCTCAAAAAAATCAACTTACCTAACCTAACTCTAAAATTTCGCCTTACTTAATACCTTATATAACGAACCTAACCCCACTAAACTTCAATAAGGTACATCAGAACAAAATAAAGAAAGGTAACTTTAACGCGCATAACCGACGACTAAAAAGTGTTGTACTTTTACTAATGAAAATCGAAAAATCACAAAAAAATGATTTTCTTAAAAAAATCACCTAACCTAACCTAACTCTAAAATTTCGCCTAACTTAATACCTAATATAACGAACCTAACCCCACTAAACCTTAATAAGGTACATCAGAAAAAAAAGATAGTTAACTTTAACGCGCATAACCGACGACTAAAAAGTGTTGTACTTTTACTAATGAAAATCGCATAACCACAAAAAAAATATTTTCTCAAAAAAATCACCTAACCTAACCTAACTCTAAAATTTCGCCTAACTTAATACCTAATATAACGAACCTAACCCCACTAAACCTTAATAAGGTACATCAGAAAAAAAAGATAGGTAACTTTAACGCGCATAACCGACGACTATAAAGTGTTATACTTTTACTATTGAAAATCGAAAATCACTAAAAAATGATTTTCTTAAAAAAATCACACTAACCTAACCTAACTCTAAAATTTCGCCTAACTTAATACCTAATATAACGAACCTAACCCCTTTAAACCTTAATAAGGTACATCAGAAAAAAAAGATAGGTAACTTTAACGCGCATAACCGACGACTAAAAAGTGTTGTACTTTTACTATTGAAAAACGAAAAATCACAAAAAAATGATTTTTTCAAAAAAATCACCTAACCTAACCTAACTCTAAAATTTCGCCTAACTTAATACCTAATATAACGAACCTAACCCCACTAAACCTTAATAAGGTACATCAGAAAAAAAAGATAGGTAACTTTAACGCGCATAACCGACGACTAAAAAGTGTTGTACTTTTACTAATGAAAATCGCAAAATCACAAAAAAATGATTTTCTCAAAAAAATCACCTAACCTAACCTAACTCTAAAATTTCGCCTAACTTAATACCTAATATAACGAACCTAACCCCACTAAACCTTAATAAGGTACATCAGAAAAAAAAGATAGGTAACTTTAACGCGCATAACCGACGACTAAAAGTGTTGTACTTTTACTAATGAAAATCAAAAAATAACAAAAAAATGATTTTCTTAAAAAAATCACCTAACCTAACCTAACTCTAAAATTTCGCCTAACTTAATACCTAATATAACGAACCTAACCCCACTAAACCTTAATAAGGTACATCAGAAAAAAAGATAGGTAACTTTAACGCGCATAACCGACGACTAAAAAGTGTTGTACTTTTACTAATGAAAATCGCAAAATCACAAAAAAATGATTTTCTCAAAAAAATCACCTAACCTAACCTAACTCTAAAATTTCGCGTAACTTAATACCTAATATTACGAACCTAACCCCACTAAACCTTAATAAGGTACATCAGAAAAAAAAAGATAGGTAACTTTAACGCGCATAACCGACGACTAACAAGTGTTGTACTTTTACTAATGAAAATCGCAAAATCACAAAAAAAGGATTTTCTCTAAAAAATCAACTTACCTAACCTAACTCTAAAATTTCGCCTTACTTAATACCTAATATAACGAACCTAACCCCACTAAACTTCAATAAGGTACATCAGAACAAAATAAAGAAAGGTAACTTTAACGCGCATAACCGACGACTAAAAAGTGTTGTACTTTTACTAATGAAAATCAAAAAATCACAAAAAAATGATTTTCTTAAAAAAATCACCTAACCTAACCTAACTCTAAAATTTCGCCTAACTTAATACCTAATATAACGAACCTAACCCCACTAAACCTTAATAAGGTACATCAGAAAAAAAGATAGGTAACTTTAACGCGCATAACCGACGACTAAAAAGTGTTGTACTTTTACTAATGAAAATCGCAAAATCACAAAAAAATGATTTTCTCAAAAAAATCACCTAACCTAACCTAACTCTAAAATTTCGCGTAACTTAATACCTAATATTACGAACCTAACCCCACTAAACCTTAATAAGGTACATCAGAAAAAAAAAGATAGGTAACTTTAACGCGCATAACCGACGACTAACAAGTGTTGTACTTTTACTAATGAAAATCGCAAAATCACAAAAAAAGGATTTTCTCTAAAAAATCAACTTACCTAACCTAACTCTAAAATTTCGCCTTACTTAATACCTAATATAACGAACCTAACCCCACTAAACTTCAATAAGGTACATCAGAACAAAATAAAGAAAGGTAACTTTAACGCGCATAACCGACGACTAAAAAGTGTTGTACTTTTACTAATGAAAATCGAAAAATCACAAAAAAATGATTTTCTTAAAAAAATCACCTAACCTAACCTAACTCTAAAATTTCGCCTAACTTAATACCTAATATAACGAACCTAACCCCACTAAACCTTAATAAGGTACATCAGAAAAAAAAGATAGTTAACTTTAACGCGCATAACCGACGACTAAAAAGTGTTGTACTTTTACTAATGAAAATCGCATAACCACAAAAAAAATATTTTCTCAAAAAAATCACCTAACCTAACCTAACTCTAAAATTTCGCCTAACTTAATACCTAATATAACGAACCTAACCCCACTAAACCTTAATAAGGTACATCAGAAAAAAAAGATAGGTAACTTTAACGCGCATAACCGACGACTATAAAGTGTTGTACTTTTACTATTGAAAAACGAAAAATCACAAAAAAATGATTTTTTCAAAAAAATCACCTAACCTAACCTAACTCTAAAATTTCGCCTAACTTAATACCTAATATAACGAACCTAACCCCACTAAACCTTAATAAGGTACATCAGAAAAAAAAGATAGGTAACTTTAACGCGCATAACCGACGACTAAAAAGTGTTGTACTTTTACTAATGAAAATCGAAAACCACAAAAAAAATATTTTCTCAAAAACATCACCAAACCTAACCTAACTCTAATATTTAGCCTAACTTAATACCTAATAGAACGAACCTAACCCCACTAAACCTTAATAAGGTACATCAGAAAAAAAAGATAGGTAACTTTAACGCGCATAACCGACGACTAAAAAGTGTTGTACTTTTACTAATGAAAATCGCAAAATCACAAAAAAATGATTTTCTCAAAAAAATCACCTAACCTAACCTAACTCTAAAATTTCGCCTAACTTAATACCTAATATAACGAACCTAACCCCACTAAACCTTAATAAGGTACATCAGAAAAAAAAGATAGGTAACTTTAACGCGCATAACCGACGACTAAAAGTGTTGTACTTTTACTAATGAAAATCAAAAAATCACAAAAAAATGATTTTCTTAAAAAAATCACCTAACCTAACCTAACTCTAAAATTTCGCCTAACTTAATACCTAATATAACGAACCTAACCCCACTAAACCTTAATAAGGTACATCAGAAAAAAAGATAGGTAACTTTAACGCGCATAACCGACGACTAAAAAGTGTTGTACTTTTACTAATGAAAATCGCAAAATCACAAAAAAATGATTTTCTCAAAAAAATCACCTAACCTAACCTAACTCTAAAATTTCGCGTAACTTAATACCTAATATTACGAACCTAACCCCACTAAACCTTAATAAGGTACATCAGAAAAAAAAAGATAGGTAACTTTAACGCGCATAACCGACGACTAACAAGTGTTGTACTTTTACTAATGAAAATCGCAAAATCACAAAAAAATGATTTTCTCTAAAAAATCAACTTACCTAACCTAACTCTAAAATTTCGCCTAACTTAATACCTAATATAACGAACCTAACCCCACTAAACTTCAATAAGGTACATCAGAACAAAATAAAGAAAGGTAACTTTAACGCGCATAACCGACGACTAAAAAGTGTTGTACTTTTACTAATGAAAATCGAAAAATCACAAAAAAATGATTTTCTTAAAAAAATCACCTAACCTAACCTAACTCTAAAATTTCGCCTAACTTAATACCTAATATAACGAACCTAACCCCACTAAACCTTAATAAGGTACATCAGAAAAAAAAGATAGTTAACTTTAACGCGCATAACCGACGACTAAAAAGTGTTGTACTTTTACTAATGAAAATCGCATAACCACAAAAAAAATATTTTCTCAAAAAAATCACCTAACCTAACCTAACTCTAAAATTTCGCCTAACTTAATACCTAATATAACGAACCTAACCCCACTAAACCTTAATAAGGTACATCAGAAAAAAAAGATAGGTAACTTTAACGCGCATAACCGACGACTATAAAGTGTTGTACTTTTACTAATGAAAATCGAAAATCACTAAAAAATGATTTTCTTAAAAAAATCACACTAACCTAACCTAACTCTAAAATTTCGCCTAACTTAATACCTAATATAACGAACCTAACCCCACTAAACCTTAATAAGGTACATCAGAAAAAAAAGATAGGTAACTTTAACGCGCATAACCGACGACTAAAAAGTGTTGTACTTTTACTATTGAAAAACGAAAAATCACAAAAAAATGATTTTTTCAAAAAAATCACCTAACCTAACCTAACTCTAAAATTTCGCCTAACTTAATACCTAATATAACGAACCTAACCCCACTAAACCTTAATAAGGTACATCAGAAAAAAAAGATAGGTAACTTTAACGCGCATAACCGACGACTAAAAAGTGTTGTACTTTTACTAATGAAAATCGCAAAACCACAAAAAAAATATTTTCTCAAAAACATCACCTAACCTAACCTAACTCTAATAATTAGCCTAACTTAATACCTAATAGAACGAACCTAACCCCACTAAACCTTAATAAGGTACATCAGAAAAAAAAGATAGGTAACTTTAACGCGCATAACCGACGACTAAAAAGTGTTGTACTAATGAAAATCGAAAAATCACAAAAAAATGATTTACTTAAAAAAATCACCTAACCTAAACTAACTCTAACATTTCGCCTAACTTAATACCTAATATAACGAACCTAACCCCACTAAACCTTAATAAGGTACATCAGAAAAAAAGGATAGGTAACTTTAACGCGCATAACCGACGACTATAAAGTGTTGTACTTTTACTAATGAAAATCGAAAATCACTAAAAAATGATTTTCTTAAAAAAATCACACTAACCTAACCTAACTCTAAAATTTCGCCTAACTTAATACCTAATATAACGAACCTAACCCCACTAAACCTTAATAAGGTACATCAGAAAAAAAAGATAGGTAACTTTAACGCGCATAACCGACGACTAAAAAGTGTTGTACTTTTACTATTGAAAAACGAAAAATCACAAAAAAATGATTTTTTCAAAAAAATCACCTAACCTAACCTAACTCTAAAATTTCGCCTAACTTAATACCTAATATAACGAACCTAACCCCACTAAACCTTAATAAGGTACATAAGAAAAAAAAGATAGGTAACTTTAACGCGCATAACCGACGACTATAAAGTGTTGTACTTTTACTAATGAAAATCGCAAAATCACAAAAAAATGATTTTCTCAAAAAAATCACCTAACCTAACCTAACTCTAAAATTTCGCGTAACTTAATACCTAATATTACGAACCTAACCCCACTAAACCTTAATAAGGTACATCAGAAAAAAAAAGATAGGTAACTTTAACGCGCATAACCGACGACTAACAAGTGTTGTACTTTTACTAATGAAAATCGCAAAATCACAAAAAAAGGATTTTCTCTAAAAAATCAACTTACCTAACCTAACTCTAAAATTTCGCCTTACTTAATACCTTATATAACGAACCTAACCCCACTAAACTTCAATAAGGTACATCAGAAAAAAAAGATAGTTAACTTTAACGCGCATAACCGACGACTAAAAAGTGTTGTACTTTTACTAATGAAAATCGCATAACCACAAAAAAAATATTTTCTCAAAAAAATCACCTAACCTAACCTAACTCTAAAATTTCGCCTAACTTAATACCTAATATAACGAACCTAACCCCACTAAACCTTAATAAGGTACATCAGAAAAAAAAGATAGGTAACTTTAACGCGCATAACCGACGACTATAAAGTGTTATACTTTTACTATTGAAAATCGAAAATCACTAAAAAATGATTTTCTTAAAAAAATCACACTAACCTAACCTAACTCTAAAATTTCGCCTAACTTAATACCTAATATAACGAACCTAACCCCTTTAAACCTTAATAAGGTACATCAGAAAAAAAAGATAGGTAACTTTAACGCGCATAACCGACGACTAAAAAGTGTTGTACTTTTACTATTGAAAAACGAAAAATCACAAAAAAATGATTTTTTCAAAAAAATCACCTAACCTAACCTAACTCTAAAATTTCGCCTAACTTAATACCTAATATAACGAACCTAACCCCACTAAACCTTAATAAGGTACATCAGAAAAAAAAGATAGGTAACTTTAACGCGCATAACCGACGACTAAAAAGTGTTGTACTTTTACTAATGAAAATCGCAAAATCACAAAAAAATGATTTTCTCAAAAAAATCACCTAACCTAACCTAACTCTAAAATTTCGCCTAACTTAATACCTAATATAACGAACCTAACCCCACTAAACCTTAATAAGGTACATCAGAAAAAAAAGATAGGTAACTTTAACGCGCATAACCGACGACTAAAAGTGTTGTACTTTTACTAATGAAAATCAAAAAATCACAAAAAAATTATTTTCTTAAAAAAATCACCTAACCTAACCTAACTCTAAAATTTCGCCTAACTTAATACCTAATATAACGAACCTAACCCCACTAAACCTTAATAAGGTACATCAGAAAAAAAGATAGGTAACTTTAACGCGCATAACCGACGACTAAAAAGTGTTGTACTTTTACTAATGAAAATCGCAAAATCACAAAAAAATGATTTTCTCAAAAAAATCACCTAACCTAACCTAACTCTAAAGGGCAATGTTTTTTTATGGTATCACTTTAAACGAAGTAGTACTTCAAATCGAAAATTATGTTAATTTCTGTAAATGTCTTTTACGATTTAATTTAACAATAAAACATTCGTAGTACTAGGGCAAACACAAAAGTATTTTAACAGTTTCTAATGCATTTTCCGCCCTGACAGCCATCAAATATATCAAGGCGGCTGTTGACTTAAGGGAAGAGCATATCTATTCTAAAATGATTCAATTTATATGAATCGATTAAAACCAATGATCGACTGCTTTGATTATTTATTTATATTTACGACTGGCTGACCCGCGCAACTTCATTTGTGTCACCATAAGAGTGAGAAAGAGGTATGGTATAAATATTTTAAGTAATATAATGTTTCCCGTCGCATTTACTCCCGTCGCGTCGATTACTTGAGTTAGAACTGATCCCCACAACTTCGTTTGCGTCACTTGAGAGTGGGAAAAAGAGAGAGGTGTGGTATTAGTAATTCAAAATCACTTTTCCCGTCGCATTTACTCCCATCACGTGTACTTCCGTCGCGGAGCTAATATTTTAAAACTTATTTAGAATTTTATTGTAAGAGAATCAATTTAGTAACACTCAATTTTTTACTTAACTTCAATCATTTACGCAGCGGACGTAACGGAAGCTCTCAAAATAAATATTTTTGTCCTGTTTTCAAAACATTATTCATTGCTGCTCCGCTCCTACTTATTTAAGCGTGATGTTATATAGCCATTAGCCATCTTCAACAAATGGACTATAAAACTGTAAAAAAAAATTTGAAATGCAACCAGTAGCTACTGAGATCCTAGTACAAACAAACTATTCAGCTTTATAAGTTTTTTTTTTATATACAGCACGCCAAATTGACGTCGCCACCAGCCTGATGGAAAGCCGTGGCGCATTTAGCGATTGGGGGCCACTTTTGACAGTGGCCCTCAAGTTAGCGGCCCCGTGATGTGCCTCTTCACGCTCCTCTTTAGGAACCCGGGATTGTAAGATGAGGGAAATACGTGTGCGGGCAGGTCGTGCCAAGTTTTTACAGTTTTCAGAGGAACGATCTTTTGAAATGCCCGGCGGGCAGGCGGGCAAAAGTTGGCCTGCACGGCTTTGGCCAGTTGCCAATATCCACGGCTGCCCATAGGATGTGATGTAATCTCATCAGGTTGCTGGCGCTTTCCGATGAAGCCCTCCCTGCAAAGCAGCGCTGACTCCACGGGACGGCTGCAAAGTATTCTGGTAGTTCGTCCCAGTCTGCTGACGAGTAGTGCCACAATCGCCGCGTCACTTCTGCTGCCCTTGCAGGAGATGACACCTGCAGGCGGGCACGCACAACACAGTGGTCGGATTGACCCAGTGGGGCGCTAACCGACACACTGTACTGTGCTGGATAACTCGTCAGCAGTAAGTCCAGCAGGGCGGGTTCATGGTCTGACCTGTCCGGTATGCGCGTAATCCCGCGTACCACCTGGGTCAGACCATGGGAGAGAGCGAACGCGTGAGCGGCCCGTCCCGCCGGATCGGTCCTGCGGGACCCCAGCCACTCAGTGTGGTGACCGTTGAAGTCTCCCAGAAAAACCAATTCAGCGTTCGGAAACCGCACCTGCGCGGCATCAGCCCCCTCGCTGAGGTGCTGATACAGCCTCGTTATCTCAGCTGTCCCTGAGTGGGGTCGATAGACACACACACGTAGATCTGACTCATGGAGCCGTGATCTACGTGCAGCCAAAGGACGGAGAAGGAAGGGTTCTCAGGGCAGCGCAGCCGGCGACAGCAAATATCCGCCCTAACAAACGCGCACACCCCGGCTTTATCTCGAAATTGTTTCTCGATGATATAGCCAGGGCCATATTTGCGTCTCCGTTAGGAACATCACAGCTGGCCGTGCCGTGCAGCTCCAGATGGTGATGGAAGAAGACAGATGGCATGGAGTTCGCTGATGTTAGCGAACTCCACCTCAAACAGTAAGTTACTGGGAGTAGTAGCGGCCGCTGTGGTACCTTGTTTTCTTTTTTTGCACTGCCATGATTGTTCAGAAATGAAGGGAGACGTGAAGACGGAGCGACATTTGCTGCAGCAGTGAGTGACAAGGCGTAGGGGCTAGCTTCATCTATGATTGTGTGGTGAGACGGAAGCCGAGTGTGGTCGCCGGTATAATATTGTGAGCGAAACCTAAAAAATAGACATATTAGGTTATTGTAATCGAACCTTAAATGTCGCGGCCTTTTTTTTTACTTTTTAAAAGGAATAATTTTGTAATAAACAATTTTTACGCAACTTTAACCATTTACGCAGCGTACGGCTCGGAAGCTCTTAGAAGGTAAAAACCCTGTTTTCGAAACATTATTCGTTACTGCTCCGCTCCTATTCGTGTTAGCGTGATGTTATATAGCCCATAGCAATTTTCAATAAATGGACTATCAAACCATAAAAGAATTTTTGAAATCTAAACAGTAGTTTCTGAGATCCTAGAGTTCAAACAAAACAAGTTCAAAAAAAAAACAACAAACAAACAAACTCTCCAGCTTTATAATATTAGTATAGTATTACCACCGATTATATAATATATTCTATAGTATTACTATAGATTCATTAGAGTAATTACGTAATAAACTAATTCAACAGTATATAAAGATGAAATCCTGATTTAAAATAGGTATCGATTTATATGAAGAGAAGTATCGATTGATTTAACGATTAGTTGTTGTCCAAAACTGTCAGCACTATTTGTCAAAGCCGGCCATGCTTGCCATAGATCGGTTTATTTTCTTTTATTGGTTGTTTCAAAACATCTTTTTAATAGTAAAATAAGTTCGAATTTAATGCAAGGAGTGTGAAAAAAGTGTACTTTAACGTTTTCTAACTTTTGCATTAGGTTATATTGAATATTCCGTCTTACGTAGTATTGTATTCTCTTTGGAATATTCGTCGATGTTTCTTTTGTTCGGTTCAATTGTTACAACGGCGGTGGCAGTCATTACAGGAAAATAATGACCTAAATCAACACTGACTGCTATATCCACAGGGGTTTCGCCAACGTTGGTAAGTGTATGTTATTATTAATACCAACACATGAACTAAACACATATAACCTATGAATAATGTGACCGACAGTTAGGTTATAATATGAGCGGTGTTTTCTATTCTTCACTTGCCAAAGCCCTAATGCGGTCCCTAGACGATGTAGTAGCAATCCTAGAAATCTTTTTTTGCCAAATCACATTATCTAATGACAAGGGACAAACTACCAAAACTGTGAACGTGATAAGTGCTGAATTTACTGCAGTTTTCAGCAACAGATAGTGATTCAAGGGGAAGGTTAACTACGTATAGTACATACAATACACTATTGTACAAAATAGCCAAGCTAAAAGAGTAACATTGTTGCGCGGGTCAGGTGGTTTAATAAATAAATAAACACAAGTTTAATTATCTGATCCCAAGATTTGCTAGTGCATTATAGCATAATAATTAAAAATTGTTTATGTTATAGATATCACATGACAATACACTGTGCATAGAATATACTATGAATTATTGCAATCTGTTCTTCAAACTGGAAGGAAGTAGCCCCATTATTTGGACGTAGATTTAATGACTACAGCTATGACTAATTGTTTTATTGTGAAGAAAAGAACATAATTATGACTTACCAGGATATCTCCACACTTGGTATGTATTTAATTACAGTTATTTTGGTATAATCATCTGAACATCAGTTTTAGTTATCTCTAAAGTACTCACAATAAATATCTTTTTTATTAATTTTATATTATGAATGACTAGTGGACGTCACATGGTTTCACCCATGTAGCTTCCGTTCCTGTAGGAATACGGGAATAAAATCTATGTTACCCGGGGATAGTGTTGCTTCCCAACAGTGAAAGAATTTTTCAAATTATTACTATTCGATACAAACAAACAATCTAATCTTTCCTCTTTATAATATTAGTATAAATGGTATAGACTAAGTGATATTGTAATGAGATCAAATTACAGTAATGTTTTTATTAACATTGTTAAATGCTCTAGTCGACATAGCTCGTTGTATAAGTAGGTACATTAAAGTGACAGTGGGCTGGCCATATCTGCAGAAGAACCGACTGTTGATGGAGCGACTGAGTTCTAGAGTGGAAACTGGCATTCTAGAGTAGGACATCCACCCGCCAGATGGACCAACAAACTAGAAAAGGTTGCAAGCTGCGACTGGATGCGGAAGGTGATTCTATTAGTTATTTAAACAGTCTATCTAATGTTGTATATATTTTTCTATTCAAGGTCCTCACCTGGAGAAAGTATGCACAGCTATTAAAGGTGGGCTAGAATGGCAGTACATCAGCATTCACTTCATAATTCCAACCCATTGGTCCATGCAGAGCATCTATATACAAGACAATGCAGCTCTACCATCATTTTTACCACCAGAAGTAACCAGCCACAAGTTAGGCACAAGGAACCAAACATATACAAACTTGTAGCTATACAATGACTGTTGGAAGGATTAGCACTAAAAAGCCAGACTTTAGTAATGTTCATAAAGTTCAATAATCTGTGCCACTATTGACTAGGAATAAGTGCTACTCAGTTCTATGATCTATTGAATATTATACATTTAGCACTTAGTATCTATATGCCTTCATTTAAATTAAGGACTGGTGACAGTAGTAACGAAAGGTTGACTGGGTTATTTAATATATCCAGGACTACACGTTATTGCTACATGAATAAAGCTAGAGATATTTGGACTGAACAATTAGTCTGAGATGGCTTTTATAGAATGCCTGTTAAAACTAAGCCGGCTATAATTATCTGTGTGAATAGTTATTAAGTATAGCAATCATTTGACTCTGAAGACACTAGCACCATGCCAATAATATGACCTGTTAATGTGACTTAATGAATTAAGATATAAGCACCTTAGGATGGGATGCTCCGTTACTTAAGATACTGGTGCTACAAGATGTTCTGTCATTTAACTTTGTTATTTAAGATGCTCTTTGATTTAACTATGTAACAGAATATCTTATGATAGCAGTTATCATGACATATTCTATTCACAGATTATAGAACTTAAAGACAAATGGCGTTATCATCAAGAAAGTCAGGCCATGAAAGCAGAATCGAATATTGAATCCAAAAATGAGTACTGTGGCAGAGCTGAACACCATCCATAAGTAACGAAAGATATCTTATGTGCAGCGAATAATACGTGTTATTCGCGTATTGACTTCTAGATATATACAGTACTTACTCACGTTTGGATTTAGTATTTGCTTTCACCTCACTTTCTTGCTCGGTAAGCTTCCCATTTCTTAGTTCTATTACTTGTGATTCTAGTAGACCTCAAATTGGGTGTCAGCGGTGAGTGGGGCGACGGCTACAAATGCGAGAGCGCGGCCCTCGCGTACAAGTGAGTAGGCAACTTCGAACACACGATAACAAACCCACCGAGTGCGGTGTGCATTATAATTATGCGAGCACAGTGCCGCCACCCTCTCTTGTGCTCTGCGCGCTCTAGCATCACTTGCCGCTTGCCGCGCCGCGGACATCCAGTTTGAGGCCTTATTTAAGATAGTAGTAGCTAAACACTTACCTACTGAACCCTGAAACATTTTCTACCTAATAGAATAGTCACGGAATGGAATAAGTTGCCTGAGCATGTTGTGGGTGTACGCAGTGTTGATGCATTCAAAAACCGTCACACACATCAGCTCACTGAGCTGCTGGTGTGCTTAGTTAATATTATAATAATACTGTAAATTCAATAGTCAGTTTCTTCAGGAGTTCAATTTGCCATTCCTAACGGACACGGTCATCGCAATGTTATTTTTGTCACTAGTTTTATAATATGCTCACATAATTATAGTAGTACCTACTGTAAAAGGTTTGTTAAACATATCACCTTTTATAATACTATTGCCTTTTCTATCAGGAGTTTGCTGTGAGTGTCACAGAATAACTGTTCTGTCACAGTCCTATTAAATATTTACATACTTGCCTATGAAAATGTATATTATGTAGCAATACCACCATCAATAGTAGGTTCTCAGCGCACCATAGGTTGTTATTTACAAATAAATGATTCATATTGTACTGTATTGTATTATTTATTACTAATAATTTCCATTCTCATTAAAGCTGTGGTACTGTAACTTTTGAGAGTGCAATCAACTCCAGAGTAACTCACTTGCAATTGATATGCTTTCGCTGTATGCTGTTTTTATTAGCATTAGTTATTAATATCCTTTTTAGTGCCTGTGTTACGCTTTTGTTGATGATGGAGAATCTAGAATCCCACCTTACATGAACATCTGCACCAAAGCCTCCGCTGGTCTGCAAGTTCACCACTTGCAGTTGACGTTAACCCAAAAAATGTCAGGAACAACGCTCGGATGATAATTAATTATCACAAGCATAACTAATAATTAGCTTCGACTATCCATTTATCATTTGGAACTCAATAGGTAATCAAAAAGGTATTATTGAACTCTTTGTGCTCAATAGTACAGAAAATCAAGGCATTCCACACCTAATCTAATGTACGATTTGCCATGAAATCCGGAGTGTCACATAATAATTTATTTTTATTTCTTAAAATACACGATAATACCATCACGACGCAGGTTTTTTTCCCTTGGTACCTCAAACTTCAAAGTGATACGAGCTTCCATAGTCGTGTAAACATCGCCCTTTCGCGTAACTTAATACCTAATATTACGAACCTAACCCCACTAAACCTTAATAAGGTACATCAGAAAAAAAAAGATAGGTAACTTTAACGCGCATAACCGACGACTAACAAGTGTTGTACTTTTACTAATGAAAATCGCAAAATCACAAAAAAATGATTTTCTCTAAAAAATCAACTTACCTAACCTAACTCTAAAATTTCGCCTAACTTAATACCTAATATAACGAACCTAACCCCACTAAACTTCAATAAGGTACATCAGAACAAAATAAAGATAGGTAACTTTAACGCGCATAACCGACGACTAAAAAGTGTTGTACTTTTACTAATGAAAATCGCAAAATCACAAAAAAATGATTTTCTCAAAAAAATCACCTAACCTAACCTAACTCTAAAATTTCGCCTAACTTAATACCTAATATAACGAACCTAACCCCACTAAACCTTAATAAGGTACATCAGAAAAAAAAGATAGGTAACTTTAACGCGCATAACCGACGACTAAAAGTGTTGTACTTTTACTAATGAAAATCAAAAAATCACAAAAAAATGATTTTCTTAAAAAAATCACCTAACCTAACCTAACTCTAAAATTTCGCCTAACTTAATACCTAATATAACGAACCTAACCCCACTAAACCTTAATAAGGTACATCAGAAAAAAAAGATAGTTAACTTTAACGCGCATAACCGACGACTAAAAAGTGTTGTACTTTTACTAATGAAAATCGCATAACCACAAAAAAAATATTTTCTCAAAAAAATCACCTAACCTAACCTAACTCTAAAATTTCGCCTAACTTAATACCTAATATAACGAACCTAACCCCACTAAACCTTAATAAGGTACATCAGAAAAAAAAGATAGGTAACTTTAACGCGCATAACCGACGACTATAAAGTGTTGTACTTTTACTAATGAAAATCGAAAATCACTAAAAAATGATTTTCTTAAAAAAATCACACTAACCTAACCTAACTCTAAAATTTCGCCTAACTTAATACCTAATATAACGAACCTAACCCCACTAAACCTTAATAAGGTACATCAGAAAAAAAAGATAGGTAACTTTAACGCGCATAACCGACGACTAAAAAGTGTTGTACTTTTACTATTGAAAAACGAAAAATCACAAAAAAATGATTTTTTCAAAAAAATCACCTAACCTAACCTAACTCTAAAATTTCGCCTAACTTAATACCTAATATAACGAACCTAACCCCACTAAACCTTAATAAGGTACATCAGAAAAAAAAGATAGGTAACTTTAACGCGCATAACCGACGACTAAAAAGTGTTGTACTTTTACTAATGAAAATCGCAAAACCACAAAAAAAATATTTTCTCAAAAACATCACCTAACCTAACCTAACTCTAATAATTAGCCTAACTTAATACCTAATAGAACGAACCTAACCCCACTAAACCTTAATAAGGTACATCAGAAAAAAAAGATAGGTAACTTTAACGCGCATAACCGACGACTAAAAAGTGTTGTACTAATGAAAATCGAAAAATCACAAAAAAATGATTTACTTAAAAAAATCACCTAACCTAAACTAACTCTAACATTTCGCCTAACTTAATACCTAATATAACGAACCTAACCCCACTAAACCTTAATAAGGTACATCAGAAAAAAAGGATAGGTAACTTTAACGCGCATAACCGACGACTATAAAGTGTTGTACTTTTACTAATGAAAATCGAAAATCACTAAAAAATGATTTTCTTAAAAAAATCACACTAACCTAACCTAACTCTAAAATTTCGCCTAACTTAATACCTAATATAACGAACCTAACCCCACTAAACCTTAATAAGGTACATAAGAAAAAAAAGATAGGTAACTTTAACGCGCATAACCGACGACTATAAAGTGTTGTACTTTTACTAATGAAAATCGCAAAATCACAAAAAAATGATTTTCTCAAAAAAATCACCTAACCTAACCTAACTCTAAAATTTCGCGTAACTTAATACCTAATATTACGAACCTAACCCCACTAAACCTTAATAAGGTACATCAGAAAAAAAAGATAGGTAACTTTAACGCGCATAACCGACGACTAACAAGTGTTGTACTTTTACTAATGAAAATCGCAAAATCACAAAAAAAGGATTTTCTCTAAAAAATCAACTTACCTAACCTAACTCTAAAATTTCGCCTTACTTAATACCTAATATAACGAACCTAACCCCACTAAACTTCAATAAGGTACATCAGAACAAAATAAAGAAAGGTAACTTTAACGCGCATAACCGACGACTAAAAAGTGTTGTACTTTTACTAATGAAAATCGAAAAATCACAAAAAAATGATTTTCTTAAAAAAATCACCTAACCTAACCTAACTCTAAAATTTCGCCTAACTTAATACCTAATATAACGAACCTAACCCCACTAAACCTTAATAAGGTACATCAGAAAAAAAAGATAGTTAACTTTAACGCGCATAACCGACGACTAAAAAGTGTTGTACTTTTACTAATGAAAATCGCATAACCACAAAAAAAATATTTTCTCAAAAAAATCACCTAACCTAACCTAACTCTAAAATTTCGCCTAACTTAATACCTAATATAACGAACCTAACCCCACTAAACCTTAATAAGGTACATCAGAAAAAAAAGATAGGTAACTTTAACGCGCATAACCGACGACTATAAAGTGTTGTACTTTTACTAATGAAAATCGAAAATCACTAAAAAATGATTTTCTTAAAAAAATCACACTAACCTAACCTAACTCTAAAATTTCGCCTAACTTAATACCTAATATAACGAACCTAACCCCACTAAACCTTAATAAGGTACATCAGAAAAAAAAGATAGGTAACTTTAACGCGCATAACCGACGACTAAAAAGTGTTGTACTTTTACTATTGAAAAACGAAAAATCACAAAAAAATGATTTTTTCAAAAAAATCACCTAACCTAACCTAACTCTAAAATTTCGCCTAACTTAATACCTAATATAACGAACCTAACCCCACTAAACCTTAATAAGGTACATCAGAAAAAAAAGATAGGTAACTTTAACGCGCATAACCGACGACTAAAAAGTGTTGTACTTTTACTAATGAAAATCGAAAACCACAAAAAAAATATTTTCTCAAAAACATCACCAAACCTAACCTAACTCTAATATTTAGCCTAACTTAATACCTAATAGAACGAACCTAACCCCACTAAACCTTAATAAGGTACATCAGAAAAAAAAGATAGGTAACTTTAACGCGCATAACCGACGACTAAAAAGTGTTGTACTTTTACTAATGAAAATCGCAAAATCACAAAAAAATGATTTTCTCAAAAAAATCACCTAACCTAACCTAACTCTAAAATTTCGCCTAACTTAATACCTAATATAACGAACCTAACCCCACTAAACCTTAATAAGGTACATCAGAAAAAAAAGATAGGTAACTTTAACGCGCATAACCGACGACTAAAAGTGTTGTACTTTTACTAATGAAAATCAAAAAATCACAAAAAAATGATTTTCTTAAAAAAATCACCTAACCTAACCTAACTCTAAAATTTCGCCTAACTTAATACCTAATATAACGAACCTAACCCCACTAAACCTTAATAAGGTACATCAGAAAAAAAGATAGGTAACTTTAACGCGCATAACCGACGACTAAAAAGTGTTGTACTTTTACTAATGAAAATCGCAAAATCACAAAAAAATGATTTTCTCAAAAAAATCACCTAACCTAACCTAACTCTAAAATTTCGCGTAACTTAATACCTAATATTACGAACCTAACCCCACTAAACCTTAATAAGGTACATCAGAAAAAAAAAGATAGGTAACTTTAACGCGCATAACCGACGACTAACAAGTGTTGTACTTTTACTAATGAAAATCGCAAAATCACAAAAAAATGATTTTCTCTAAAAAATCAACTTACCTAACCTAACTCTAAAATTTCGCCTAACTTAATACCTAATATAACGAACCTAACCCCACTAAACTTCAATAAGGTACATCAGAACAAAATAAAGAAAGGTAACTTTAACGCGCATAACCGACGACTAAAAAGTGTTGTACTTTTACTAATGAAAATCGAAAAATCACAAAAAAATGATTTTCTTAAAAAAATCACCTAACCTAACCTAACTCTAAAATTTCGCCTAACTTAATACCTAATATAACGAACCTAACCCCACTAAACCTTAATAAGGTACATCAGAAAAAAAAGATAGTTAACTTTAACGCGCATAACCGACGACTAAAAAGTGTTGTACTTTTACTAATGAAAATCGCATAACCACAAAAAAAATATTTTCTCAAAAAAATCACCTAACCTAACCTAACTCTAAAATTTCGCCTAACTTAATACCTAATATAACGAACCTAACCCCACTAAACCTTAATAAGGTACATCAGAAAAAAAAGATAGGTAACTTTAACGCGCATAACCGACGACTATAAAGTGTTGTACTTTTACTAATGAAAATCGAAAATCACTAAAAAATGATTTTCTTAAAAAAATCACACTAACCTAACCTAACTCTAAAATTTCGCCTAACTTAATACCTAATATAACGAACCTAACCCCACTAAACCTTAATAAGGTACATCAGAAAAAAAAGATAGGTAACTTTAACGCGCATAACCGACGACTAAAAAGTGTTGTACTTTTACTATTGAAAAACGAAAAATCACAAAAAAATGATTTTTTCAAAAAAATCACCTAACCTAACCTAACTCTAAAATTTCGCCTAACTTAATACCTAATATAACGAACCTAACCCCACTAAACCTTAATAAGGTACATCAGAAAAAAAAGATAGGTAACTTTAACGCGCATAACCGACGACTAAAAAGTGTTGTACTTTTACTAATGAAAATCGCAAAACCACAAAAAAAATATTTTCTCAAAAACATCACCTAACCTAACCTAACTCTAATAATTAGCCTAACTTAATACCTAATAGAACGAACCTAACCCCACTAAACCTTAATAAGGTACATCAGAAAAAAAAGATAGGTAACTTTAACGCGCATAACCGACGACTAAAAAGTGTTGTACTAATGAAAATCGAAAAATCACAAAAAAATGATTTACTTAAAAAAATCACCTAACCTAAACTAACTCTAACATTTCGCCTAACTTAATACCTAATATAACGAACCTAACCCCACTAAACCTTAATAAGGTACATCAGAAAAAAAGGATAGGTAACTTTAACGCGCATAACCGACGACTATAAAGTGTTGTACTTTTACTAATGAAAATCGAAAATCACTAAAAAATGATTTTCTTAAAAAAATCACACTAACCTAACCTAACTCTAAAATTTCGCCTAACTTAATACCTAATATAACGAACCTAACCCCACTAAACCTTAATAAGGTACATCAGAAAAAAAAGATAGGTAACTTTAACGCGCATAACCGACGACTAAAAAGTGTTGTACTTTTACTATTGAAAAACGAAAAATCACAAAAAAATGATTTTTTCAAAAAAATCACCTAACCTAACCTAACTCTAAAATTTCGCCTAACTTAATACCTAATATAACGAACCTAACCCCACTAAACCTTAATAAGGTACATAAGAAAAAAAAGATAGGTAACTTTAACGCGCATAACCGACGACTATAAAGTGTTGTACTTTTACTAATGAAAATCGCAAAATCACAAAAAAATGATTTTCTCAAAAAAATCACCTAACCTAACCTAACTCTAAAATTTCGCCTAACTTAATACCTAATATAACGAACCTAACCCCACTAAACCTTAATAAGGTACATCAGAAAAAAAAGATAGGTAACTTTAACGCGCATAACCGACGACTATAAAGTGTTGTACTTTTACTAATGAAAATCGAAAATCACTAAAAAATGATTTTCTTAAAAAAATCACACTAACCTAACCTAACTCTAAAATTTCGCCTAACTTAATACCTAATATAACGAACCTAACCCCACTAAACCTTAATAAGGTACATCAGAAAAAAAAGATAGGTAACTTTAACGCGCATAACCGACGACTAAAAAGTGTTGTACTTTTACTATTGAAAAACGAAAAATCACAAAAAAATGATTTTTTCAAAAAAATCACCTAACCTAACCTAACTCTAAAATTTCGCCTAACTTAATACCTAATATAACGAACCTAACCCCACTAAACCTTAATAAGGTACATCAGAAAAAAAAGATAGGTAACTTTAACGCGCATAACCGACGACTAAAAAGTGTTGTACTTTTACTAATGAAAATCGAAAACCACAAAAAAAATATTTTCTCAAAAACATCACCAAACCTAACCTAACTCTAATATTTAGCCTAACTTAATACCTAATAGAACGAACCTAACCCCACTAAACCTTAATAAGGTACATCAGAAAAAAAAGATAGGTAACTTTAACGCGCATAACCGACGACTAAAAAGTGTTGTACTTTTACTAATGAAAATCGCAAAATCACAAAAAAATGATTTTCTCAAAAAAATCACCTAACCTAACCTAACTCTAAAATTTCGCCTAACTTAATACCTAATATAACGAACCTAACCCCACTAAACCTTAATAAGGTACATCAGAAAAAAAAGATAGGTAACTTTAACGCGCATAACCGACGACTAAAAGTGTTGTACTTTTACTAATGAAAATCAAAAAATCACAAAAAAATGATTTTCTTAAAAAAATCACCTAACCTAACCTAACTCTAAAATTTCGCCTAACTTAATACCTAATATAACGAACCTAACCCCACTAAACCTTAATAAGGTACATCAGAAAAAAAGATAGGTAACTTAAACGCGCATAACCGACGACTAAAAAGTGTTGTACTTTTACTAATGAAAATCGCAAAATCACAAAAAAATGATTTTCTCAAAAAAATCACCTAACCTAACCTAACTCTAAAATTTCGCGTAACTTAATACCTAATATTACGAACCTAACCCCACTAAACCTTAATAAGGTACATCAGAAAAAAAAAGATAGGTAACTTTAACGCGCATAACCGACGACTAACAAGTGTTGTACTTTTACTAATGAAAATCGCAAAATCACAAAAAAATGATTTTCTCTAAAAAATCAACTTACCTAACCTAACTCTAAAATTTCGCCTTACTTAATACCTTATATAACGAACCTAACCCCACTAAACTTCAATAAGGTACATCAGAACAAAATAAAGAAAGGTAACTTTAACGCGCATAACCGACGACTAAAAAGTGTTGTACTTTTACTAATGAAAATCGAAAAATCACAAAAAAATGATTTTCTTAAAAAAATCACCTAACCTAACCTAACTCTAAAATTTCGCCTAACTTAATACCTAATATAACGAACCTAACCCCACTAAACCTTAATAAGGTACATCATAAAAAAAAGATAGTTAACTTTAACGCGCATAACCGACGACTAAAAAGTGTTGTACTTTTACTAATGAAAATCGCATAACCACAAAAAAAATATTTTCTCAAAAAAATCACCTAACCTAACCTAACTCTAAAATTTCGCCTAACTTAATACCTAATATAACGAACCTAACCCCACTAAACCTTAATAAGGTACATCAGAAAAAAAAGATAGGTAACTTTAACGCGCATAACCGACGACTATAAAGTGTTGTACTTTTACTATTGAAAATCGAAAATCACTAAAAAATGATTTTCTTAAAAAAATCACACTAACCTAACCTAACTCTTAAATTTCGCCTAACTTAATACCTAATATAACGAACCTAACCCCTTTAAACCTTAATAAGGTACATCAGAAAAAAAAGATAGGTAACTTTAACGCGCATAACCGACGACTAAAAAGTGTTGTACTTTTACTATTGAAAAACGAAAAATCACAAAAAAATGATTTTTTCAAAAAAATCACCTAACCTAACCTAACTCTAAAATTTCGCCTAACTTAATACCTAATATAACGAACCTAACCCCACTAAACCTTAATAAGGTACATCAGAAAAAAAAGATAGGTAACTTTAACGCGCATAACCGACGACTAAAAAGTGTTGTACTTTTACTAATGAAAATCGCAAAATCACAAAAAAATGATTTTCTCAAAAAAATCACCTAACCTAACCTAACTCTAAAATTTCGCGTAACTTAATACCTAATATTACGAACCTAACCCCACTAAACCTTAATAAGGTACATCAGAAAAAAAAGATAGGTAACTTTAACGCGCATAACCGACGACTAACAAGTGTTGTACTTTTACTAATGAAAATCGCAAAATCACAAAAAAATGATTTTCTCTAAAAAATCAACTTACCTAACCTAACTCTAAAATTTCGCCTAACTTAATACCTAATATAACGAACCTAACCCCACTAAACTTCAATAAGGTACATCAGAACAAAATAAAGAAAGGTAACTTTAACGCGCATAACCGACGACTAAAAAGTGTTGTACTTTTACTAATGAAAATCGCAAAATCACAAAAAAATGATTTTCTCAAAAAAATCAACTTACCTAACCTAACTCTAAAATTTCGCCTTACTTAATACCTAATATAACGAACCTAACCCCACTAAACCTTAATAAGGTACATCAGAAAAAAAAGATAGGTAACTTTAACGCGCATAACCGACGACTATAAAGTGTTGTACTTTTACTATTGAAAATCGAAAATCACTAAAAAATGATTTTCTTAAAAAAATCACACTAACCTAACCTAACTCTAAAATTTCGCCTAACTTAATACCTAATATAACGAACCTAACCCCTTTAAACCTTAATAAGGTACATCAGAAAAAAAAGATAGGTAACTTTAACGCGCATAACCGACGACTAAAAAGTGTTGTACTTTTACTATTGAAAAACGAAAAATCACAAAAAAATGATTTTTTCAAAAAAATCACCTAACCTAACCTAACTCTAAAATTTCGCCTAACTTAATACCTAATATAACGAACCTAACCCCACTAAACCTTAATAAGGTACATCAGAAAAAAAAGATAGGTAACTTTAACGCGCATAACCGACGACTAAAAAGTGTTGTACTTTTACTAATGAAAATCGCAAAATCACAAAAAAATGATTTTCTCAAAAAAATCACCTAACCTAACCTAACTCTAAAATTTCGCCTAACTTAATACCTAATATAACGAACCTAACCCCACTAAACCTTAATAAGGTACATCAGAAAAAAAAGATAGGTAACTTTAACGCGCATAACCGACGACTAAAAGTGTTGTACTTTTACTAATGAAAATCAAAAAATCACAAAAAAATGATTTTCTTAAAAAAATCACCTAACCTAACCTAACTCTAAAATTTCGCCTAACTTAATACCTAATATAACGAACCTAACCCCACTAAACTTCAATAAGGTACATCAGAACAAAATAAAGAAAGGTAACTTTAACGCGCATAACCGACGACTAAAAAGTGTTGTACTTTTACTAATGAAAATCGCAAAATCACAAAAAAATGATTTTCTCAAAAAAATCAACTTACCTAACCTAACTCTAAAATTTCGCCTTACTTAATACCTAATATAACGAACCTAACCCCACTAAACCTTAATAAGGTACATCAGAAAAAAAAGATAGGTAACTTTAACGCGCATAACCGACGACTATAAAGTGTTGTACTTTTACTATTGAAAATCGAAAATCACTAAAAAATGATTTTCTTAAAAAAATCACACTAACCTAACCTAACTCTAAAATTTCGCCTAACTTAATACCTAATATAACGAACCTAACCCCTTTAAACCTTAATAAGGTACATCAGAAAAAAAAGATAGGTAACTTTAACGCGCATAACCGACGACTAAAAAGTGTTGTACTTTTACTATTGAAAAACGAAAAATCACAAAAAAATGATTTTTTCAAAAAAATCACCTAACCTAACCTAACTCTAAAATTTCGCCTAACTTAATACCTAATATAACGAACCTAACCCCACTAAACCTTAATAAGGTACATCAGAAAAAAAAGATAGGTAACTTTAACGCGCATAACCGACGACTAAAAAGTGTTGTACTTTTACTAATGAAAATCGCAAAATCACAAAAAAATGATTTTCTCAAAAAAATCACCTAACCTAACCTAACTCTAAAATTTCGCCTAACTTAATACCTAATATAACGAACCTAACCCCACTAAACCTTAATAAGGTACATCAGAAAAAAAAGATAGGTAACTTTAACGCGCATAACCGACGACTAAAAGTGTTGTACTTTTACTAATGAAAATCAAAAAATCACAAAAAAATGATTTTCTTAAAAAAATCACCTAACCTAACCTAACTCTAAAATTTCGCCTAACTTAATACCTAATATAACGAACCTAACCCCACTAAACCTTAATAAGGTACATCAGAAAAAAAGATAGGTAACTTTAACGCGCATAACCGACGACTAAAAAGTGTTGTACTTTTACTAATGAAAATCGCAAAATCACAAAAAAATGATTTTCTCAAAAAAATCACCTAACCTAACCTAACTCTAAAATTTCGCGTAACTTAATACCTAATATTACGAACCTAACCCCACTAAACCTTAATAAGGTACATCAGAAAAAAAAAGATAGGTAACTTTAACGCGCATAACCGACGACTAACAAGTGTTGTACTTTTACTAATGAAAATCGCAAAATCACAAAAAAATGATTTTCTCTAAAAAATCAACTTACCTAACCTAACTCTAAAATTTCGCCTAACTTAATACCTAATATAACGAACCTAACCCCACTAAACTTCAATAAGGTACATCAGAACAAAATAAAGAAAGGTAACTTTAACGCGCATAACCGACGACTAAAAAGTGTTGTACTTTTACTAATGAAAATCGAAAAATCACAAAAAAATGATTTTCTTAAAAAAATCACCTAACCTAACCTAACTCTAAAATTTCGCCTAACTTAATACCTAATATAACGAACCTAACCCCACTAAACCTTAATAAGGTACATCAGAAAAAAAAGATAGTTAACTTTAACGCGCATAACCGACGACTAAAAAGTGTTGTACTTTTACTAATGAAAATCGCATAACCACAAAAAAAATATTTTCTCAAAAAAATCACCTAACCTAACCTAACTCTAAAATTTCGCCTAACTTAATACCTAATATAACGAACCTAACCCCACTAAACCTTAATAAGGTACATCAGAAAAAAAAGATAGGTAACTTTAACGCGCATAACCGACGACTATAAAGTGTTGTACTTTTACTAATGAAAATCGAAAATCACTAAAAAATGATTTTCTTAAAAAAATCACACTAACCTAACCTAACTCTAAAATTTCGCCTAACTTAATACCTAATATAACGAACCTAACCCCACTAAACCTTAATAAGGTACATCAGAAAAAAAAGATAGGTAACTTTAACGCGCATAACCGACGACTAAAAAGTGTTGTACTTTTACTATTGAAAAACGAAAAATCACAAAAAAATGATTTTTTCAAAAAAATCACCTAACCTAACCTAACTCTAAAATTTTGCCTAACTTAATACCTAATATAACGAACCTAACCCCACTAAACCTTAATAAGGTACATCAGAAAAAAAAGATAGGTAACTTTAACGCGCATAACCGACGACTAAAAAGTGTTGTACTTTTACTAATGAAAATCGCAAAACCACAAAAAAAATATTTTCTCAAAAACATCACCTAACCTAACCTAACTCTAATATTTAGCCTAACTTAATACCTAATAGAACGAACCTAACCCCACTAAACCTTAATAAGGTACATCAGAAAAAAAAGATAGGTAACTTTAACGCGCATAACCGACGACTAAAAAGTGTTGTACTAATGAAAATCGAAAAATCACAAAAAAATGATTTACTTAAAAAAATCACCTAACCTAAACTAACTCTAACATTTCGCCTAACTTAATACCTAATATAACGAACCTAACCCCACTAAACCTTAATAAGGTACATCAGAAAAAAAAGATAGGTAACTTTAACGCGCATAACCGACGACTAAAAAGTGTTGTACTTTTACTAATGAAAATCGCAAAATCACAAAAAAATGATTTTCTCAAAAAAATCACCTAACCTAACCTAACTCTAAAATTTCGCCTAACTTAATACCTAATATAACGAACCTAACCCCACTAAACCTTAATAAGGTACATCAGAAAAAAAAGATAGGTAACTTTAACGCGCATAACCGACGACTAAAAGTGTTGTACTTTTACTAATGAAAATCAAAAAATCACAAAAAAATGATTTTCTTAAAAAAATCACCTAACCTAACCTAACTCTAAAATTTCGCCTAACTTAATACCTAATATAACGAACCTAACCCCACTAAACCTTAATAAGGTACATCAGAAAAAAAGATAGGTAACTTAAACGCGCATAACCGACGACTAAAAAGTGTTGTACTTTTACTAATGAAAATCGCAAAATCACAAAAAAATGATTTTCTCAAAAAAATCACCTAACCTAACCTAACTCTAAAATTTCGCGTAACTTAATACCTAATATTACGAACCTAACCCCACTAAACCTTAATAAGGTACATCAGAAAAAAAAAGATAGGTAACTTTAACGCGCATAACCGACGACTAACAAGTGTTGTACTTTTACTAATGAAAATCGCAAAATCACAAAAAAAATGATTTTCTCTAAAAAATCAACTTACCTAACCTAACTCTAAAATTTCGCCTTACTTAATACCTAATATAACGAACCTAACCCCACTAAACTTCAATAAGGTACATCAGAACAAAATAAAGAAAGGTAACTTTAACGCGCATAACCGACGACTAAAAAGTGTTGTACTTTTACTAATGAAAATCGAAAAATCACAAAAAAATGATTTTCTTAAAAAAATCACCTAACCTAACCTAACTCTAAAATTTCGCCTAACTCAATACCTAATATAACGAACCTAACCCCACTAAACCTTAATAAGGTACATCAGAAAAAAAAGATAGTTAACTTTAACGCGCATAACCGACGACTAAAAAGTGTTGTACTTTTACTAATGAAAATCGCATAACCACAAAAAAATATTTTCTCAAAAAAATCACCTAACCTAACCTAACTCTAAAATTTCGCCTAACTTAATACCTAATATAACGAACCTAACCCCACTAAACCTTAATAAGGTACATCAGAAAAAAAAGATAGGTAACTTTAACGCGCATAACCGACGACTATAAAGTGTTGTACTTTTACTATTGAAAATCGAAAATCACTAAAAAATGATTTTCTTAAAAAAATCACACTAACCTAACCTAACTCTAAAATTTCGCCTAACTTAATACCTAATATAACGAACCTAACCCCTTTAAACCTTAATAAGGTACATCAGAAAAAAAAGATAGGTAACTTTAACGCGCAAAACCGACGACTAAAAAGTGTTGTACTTTTACTATTGAAAAACGAAAAATCACAAAAAAATGATTTTTTCAAAAAAATCACCTAACCTAACCTAACTCTAAAATTTCGCCTAACTTAATACCTAATATAACGAACCTAACCCCACTAAACCTTAATAAGGTACATCAGAAAAAAAAGATAGGTAACTTTAACGCGCATAACCGACGACTAAAAAGTGTTGTACTTTTACTAATGAAAATCGCAAAATCACAAAAAAATGATTTTCTCAAAAAAATCACCTAACCTAACCTAACTCTAAAATTTCGCCTAACTTAATACCTAATATAACGAACCTAACCCCACTAAACCTTAATAAGGTACATCAGAAAAAAAAGATAGGTAACTTTAACGCGCATAACCGACGACTAAAAGTGTTGTACTTTTACTAATGAAAATCAAAAAATCACAAAAAAATAATTTTCTTAAAAAAATCACCTAACCTAACCTAACTCTAAAATTTCGCCTAACTTAATACCTAATATAACGAACCTAACCCCACTAAACCTTAATAAGGTACATCAGAAAAAAAGATAGGTAACTTTAACGCGCATAACCGACGACTAAAAAGTGTTGTACTTTTACTAATGAAAATCGCAAAATCACTAAAAAATGATTTTCTCAAAAAAATCACCTAACCTAACCTAACTCTAAAATTTCGCGTAACTTAATACCTAATATTACGAACCTAACCCCACTAAACCTTAATAAGGTACATCAGAAAAAAAAAGATAGGTAACTTTAACGCGCATAACCGACGACTAACAAGTGTTGTACTTTTACTAATGAAAATCGCAAAATCACAAAAAAATGATTTTCTCTAAAAAATCAACTTACCTAACCTAACTCTAAAATTTCGCCTAACTTAATACCTAATATAACGAACCTAACCCCACTAAACTTCAATAAGGTACATCAGAACAAAATAAAGAAAGGTAACTTTAACGCGCATAACCGACGACTAAAAAGTGTTGTACTTTTACTAATGAAAATCGAAAAATCACAAAAAAATATTTTCTCAAAAAAATCACCTAACCTAACCTAACTCTAAAATTTCGCCTAACTTAATACCTAATATAACGAACCTAACCCCACTAAACCTTAATAAGGTACATCAGAAAAAAAAGATAGGTAACTTTAACGCGCATAACCGACGACTATAAAGTGTTGTACTTTTACTATTGAAAATCGAAAATCACTAAAAAATGATTTTCTTAAAAAAATCACACTAACCTAACCTAACTCTAAAATTTCGCCTAACTTAATACCTAATATAACGAACCTAACCCCTTTAAACCTTAATAAGGTACATCAGAAAAAAAAGATAGGTAACTTTAACGCGCAAAACCGACGACTAAAAAGTGTTGTACTTTTACTATTGAAAAACGAAAAATCACAAAAAAATGATTTTTTCAAAAAAATCACCTAACCTAACCTAACTCTAAAATTTCGCCTAACTTAATACCTAATATAACGAACCTAACCCCACTAAACCTTAATAAGGTACATCAGAAAAAAAAGATAGGTAACTTTAACGCGCATAACCGACGACTATAAAGTGTTGTACTTTTACTATTGAAAATCGAAAATCACTAAAAAATGATTTTCTTAAAAAAATCACACTAACCTAACCTAACTCTAAAATTTCGCCTAACTTAATACCTAATATAACGAACCTAACCCCTTTAAACCTTAATAAGGTACATCAGAAAAAAAAGATAGGTAACTTTAACGCGCATAACCGACGACTAAAAAGTGTTGTACTTTTACTATTGAAAAACGAAAAATCACAAAAAAATGATTTTTTCAAAAAAATCACCTAACCTAACCTAACTCTAAAATTTCGCCTAACTTAATACCTAATATAACGAACCTAACCCCACTAAACCTTAATAAGGTACATCAGAAAAAAAAGATAGGTAACTTTAACGCGCATAACCGACGACTAAAAAGTGTTGTACTTTTACTAATGAAAATCGCAAAATCACAAAAAAATGATTTTCTCAAAAAAATCACCTAACCTAACCTAACTCTAAAATTTCGCCTAACTTAATACCTAATATAACGAACCTAACCCCACTAAACCTTAATAAGGTACATCAGAAAAAAAAGATAGGTAACTTTAACGCGCATAACCGACGACTAAAAGTGTTGTACTTTTACTAATGAAAATCAAAAAATCACAAAAAAATGATTTTCTTAAAAAAATCACCTAACCTAACCTAACTCTAAAATTTCGCCTAACTTAATACCTAATATAACGAACCTAACCCCACTAAACCTTAATAAGGTACATCAGAAAAAAAGATAGGTAACTTTAACGCGCATAACCGACGACTAAAAAGTGTTGTACTTTTACTAATGAAAATCGCAAAATCACAAAAAAATGATTTTCTCAAAAAAATCACCTAACCTAACCTAACTCTAAAATTTCGCGTAACTTAATACCTAATATTACGAACCTAACCCCACTAAACCTTAATAAGGTACATCAGAAAAAAAAAGATAGGTAACTTTAACGCGCATAACCGACGACTAACAAGTGTTGTACTTTTACTAATGAAAATCGCAAAATCACAAAAAAATGATTTTCTCTAAAAAATCAACTTACCTAACCTAACTCTAAAATTTCGCCTAACTTAATACCTAATATAACGAACCTAACCCCACTAAACTTCAATAAGGTACATCAGAACAAAATAAAGAAAGGTAACTTTAACGCGCATAACCGACGACTAAAAAGTGTTGTACTTTTACTAATGAAAATCGAAAAATCACAAAAAAATGATTTTCTTAAAAAAATCACCTAACCTAACCTAACTCTAAAATTTCGCCTAACTTAATACCTAATATAACGAACCTAACCCCACTAAACCTTAATAAGGTACATCAGAAAAAAAAGATAGTTAACTTTAACGCGCATAACCGACGACTAAAAAGTGTTGTACTTTTACTAATGAAAATCGCATAACCACAAAAAAAATATTTTCTCAAAAAAATCACCTAACCTAACCTAACTCTAAAATTTCGCCTAACTTAATACCTAATATAACGAACCTAACCCCACTAAACCTTAATAAGGTACATCAGAAAAAAAAGATAGGTAACTTTAACGCGCATAACCGACGACTATAAAGTGTTGTACTTTTACTAATGAAAATCGAAAATCACTAAAAAATGATTTTCTTAAAAAAATCACACTAACCTAACCTAACTCTAAAATTTCGCCTAACTTAATACCTAATATAACGAACCTAACCCCACTAAACCTTAATAAGGTACATCAGAAAAAAAAGATAGGTAACTTTAACGCGCATAACCGACGACTAAAAAGTGTTGTACTTTTACTATTGAAAAACGAAAAATCACAAAAAAATGATTTTTTCAAAAAAATCACCTAACCTAACCTAACTCTAAAATTTCGCCTAACTTAATACCTAATATAACGAACCTAACCCCACTAAACCTTAATAAGGTACATCAGAAAAAAAAGATAGGTAACTTTAACGCGCATAACCGACGACTAAAAAGTGTTGTACTTTTACTAATGAAAATCGCAAAACCACAAAAAAAATATTTTCTCAAAAACATCACCTAACCTAACCTAACTCTAATATTTAGCCTAACTTAATACCTAATAGAACGAACCTAACCCCACTAAACCTTAATAAGGTACATCAGAAAAAAAAGATAGGTAACTTTAACGCGCATAACCGACGACTAAAAAGTGTTGTACTAATGAAAATCGAAAAATCACAAAAAAATGATTTACTTAAAAAAATCACCTAACCTAAACTAACTCTAACATTTCGCCTAACTTAATACCTAATATAACGAACCTAACCCCACTAAACCTTAATAAGGTACATCAGAAAAAAAAGATAGGTAACTTTAACGCGCATAACCGACGACTAAAAAGTGTTGTACTTTTACTAATGAAAATCGCAAAATCACAAAAAAATGATTTTCTCAAAAAAATCACCTAACCTAACCTAACTCTAAAATTTCGCCTAACTTAATACCTAATATAACGAACCTAACCCCACTAAACCTTAATAAGGTACATCAGAAAAAAAAGATAGGTAACTTTAACGCGCATAACCGACGACTAAAAGTGTTGTACTTTTACTAATGAAAATCAAAAAATCACAAAAAAATGATTTTCTTAAAAAAATCACCTAACCTAACCTAACTCTAAAATTTCGCCTAACTTAATACCTAATATAACGAACCTAACCCCACTAAACCTTAATAAGGTACATCAGAAAAAAAGATAGGTAACTTAAACGCGCATAACCGACGACTAAAAAGTGTTGTACTTTTACTAATGAAAATCGCAAAATCACAAAAAAATGATTTTCTCAAAAAAATCACCTAACCTAACCTAACTCTAAAATTTCGCGTAACTTAATACCTAATATTACGAACCTAACCCCACTAAACCTTAATAAGGTACATCAGAAAAAAAAAGATAGGTAACTTTAACGCGCATAACCGACGACTAACAAGTGTTGTACTTTTACTAATGAAAATCGCAAAATCACAAAAAAAATGATTTTCTCTAAAAAATCAACTTACCTAACCTAACTCTAAAATTTCGCCTTACTTAATACCTAATATAACGAACCTAACCCCACTAAACTTCAATAAGGTACATCAGAACAAAATAAAGAAAGGTAACTTTAACGCGCATAACCGACGACTAAAAAGTGTTGTACTTTTACTAATGAAAATCGAAAAATCACAAAAAAATGATTTTCTTAAAAAAATCACCTAACCTAACCTAACTCTAAAATTTCGCCTAACTCAATACCTAATATAACGAACCTAACCCCACTAAACCTTAATAAGGTACATCAGAAAAAAAAGATAGTTAACTTTAACGCGCATAACCGACGACTAAAAAGTGTTGTACTTTTACTAATGAAAATCGCATAACCACAAAAAAATATTTTCTCAAAAAAATCACCTAACCTAACCTAACTCTAAAATTTCGCCTAACTTAATACCTAATATAACGAACCTAACCCCACTAAACCTTAATAAGGTACATCAGAAAAAAAAGATAGGTAACTTTAACGCGCATAACCGACGACTATAAAGTGTTGTACTTTTACTATTGAAAATCGAAAATCACTAAAAAATGATTTTCTTAAAAAAATCACACTAACCTAACCTAACTCTAAAATTTCGCCTAACTTAATACCTAATATAACGAACCTAACCCCTTTAAACCTTAATAAGGTACATCAGAAAAAAAAGATAGGTAACTTTAACGCGCAAAACCGACGACTAAAAAGTGTTGTACTTTTACTATTGAAAAACGAAAAATCACAAAAAAATGATTTTTTCAAAAAAATCACCTAACCTAACCTAACTCTAAAATTTCGCCTAACTTAATACCTAATATAACGAACCTAACCCCACTAAACCTTAATAAGGTACATCAGAAAAAAAAGATAGGTAACTTTAACGCGCATAACCGACGACTAAAAAGTGTTGTACTTTTACTAATGAAAATCGCAAAATCACAAAAAAATGATTTTCTCAAAAAAATCACCTAACCTAACCTAACTCTAAAATTTCGCCTAACTTAATACCTAATATAACGAACCTAACCCCACTAAACCTTAATAAGGTACATCAGAAAAAAAAGATAGGTAACTTTAACGCGCATAACCGACGACTAAAAGTGTTGTACTTTTACTAATGAAAATCAAAAAATCACAAAAAAATAATTTTCTTAAAAAAATCACCTAACCTAACCTAACTCTAAAATTTCGCCTAACTTAATACCTAATATAACGAACCTAACCCCACTAAACCTTAATAAGGTACATCAGAAAAAAAGATAGGTAACTTTAACGCGCATAACCGACGACTAAAAAGTGTTGTACTTTTACTAATGAAAATCGCAAAATCACTAAAAAATGATTTTCTCAAAAAAATCACCTAACCTAACCTAACTCTAAAATTTCGCGTAACTTAATACCTAATATTACGAACCTAACCCCACTAAACCTTAATAAGGTACATCAGAAAAAAAAAGATAGGTAACTTTAACGCGCATAACCGACGACTAACAAGTGTTGTACTTTTACTAATGAAAATCGCAAAATCACAAAAAAATGATTTTCTCTAAAAAATCAACTTACCTAACCTAACTCTAAAATTTCGCCTAACTTAATACCTAATATAACGAACCTAACCCCACTAAACTTCAATAAGGTACATCAGAACAAAATAAAGAAAGGTAACTTTAACGCGCATAACCGACGACTAAAAAGTGTTGTACTTTTACTAATGAAAATCGAAAAATCACAAAAAAATGATTTTCTTAAAAAAATCACCTAACCTAACCTAACTCTAAAATTTTGCCTAACTTAATACCTAATATAACGAACCTAACCCCACTAAACCTTAATAAGGTACATCAGAAAAAAAAGATAGTTAACTTTAACGCGCATAACCGGCGACTAAAAAGTGTTGTACTTTTACTAATGAAAATCGCATAACCACAAAAAAAATATTTTCTCAAAAAAATCACCTAACCTAAGCTAACTCTAAAATTTCGCCTAATTTAATACCTAATATAACGAACCTAACCCCACTAAACCTTAATAAGGTACATCAGAAAAAAAAGATAGGTAACTTTAACGCGCATAACCGACGACTATAAAGTGTTGTACTTTTACTAATGAAAATCGAAAATCACTAAAAAATGATTTTCTTAAAAAAATCACACTAACCTAACCTAACTCTAAAATTTCGCCTAACTTAATACCTAATATAACGAACCTAACCCCACTAAACCTTAATAAGGTACATCAGAAAAAAAAGATAGGTAACTTTAACGCGCATAACCGACGACTAAAAAGTGTTGTACTTTTACTATTGAAAAACGAAAAATCACAAAAAAATTATTTTTTCAAAAAAATCACCTAACCTAACCTAACTCTAAAATTTCGCCTAACTTAATACCTAATATAACGAACCTAACCCCACTAAACCTTAATAAGGTACATCAGAAAAAAAAGATAGGTAACTTTAACGCGCATAACCGACGACTAAAAAGTGTTGTACTTTTACTAATGAAAATCGCAAAACCACAAAAAAAATATTTTCTCAAAAACATCACCTAACCTAACCTAACTCTAATATTTAGCCTAACTTAATACCTAATAGAACGAACCTAACCCCACTAAACCTTAATAAGGTACATCAGAAAAAAAAGATAGGTAACTTTAACGCGCATAACCGACGACTAAAAAGTGTTGTACTAATGAAAATCGAAAAATCACAAAAAAATGATTTACTTAAAAAAATCACCTAACCTAAACTAACTCTAACATTTCGCCTAACTTAATCCATACTAATATTATAAAGCTGAAGAGTTTGTTTGTTTGTTTGTTTGTTTGTTTGTTTGAACGCTAGGATCTCAGGAACTACTGGTTGGATTTCAAAAATTCTTTTACAGTTTGATAGTCCATTTATCGAGAATGGCTATAGGCTATATAACATCACGCTAAGACGAATAGGAGCGGAGCAGCAATCAATAATGTTTTGAAAACGGGGAATATTTTTTACCGTTTGAGAGTTTCCGAGGCGTACGCTGCGTAAATGGTTACAGTTAGGTAAAAATTGCCTAAAACAAAATTGTTCCTCTTAAAAAGTTCTAAAAAAAAGTCCGCTACAGCATATGTCTATCTTTTAAGGTTCGCTCACAATAACCTAATTTGTCTATCTCTTAAGGTTCGCTCACGATATAATGAAACTGAAGAGTTTATTTGTGCTAGGATCTCAGAAACTACTGGTTGGATTTCAAAAATTATTTTATAGTTTAATAGTCCGTCTATTGAGGCTGGCTAATGGTGAAATAACATCACGTTAAGACGAATAGGAGCGGAGCAGCCATGAATAATGTTTCGAGAACGGGGATTATTTCTTTATTTTGAGAGCTTCCATTGCGGACGCTGCATAAATAGTTAAAGATACGTAAAAACTGTGTATTACAAAATTGTTCCTCTTAAAAAGTTATAAAAAAAAAGCACGTGACAGCATATACCTATCTTTTAAGGTTCTCTTACAATACCCTCTCATTACGGGAGTAAACTTGATTTGCAGTGGCAGCCAGTCAACTGAACGATAAAAACCGGCCAAGTGCGAGTCGGACTCACACACGATGAATTCCATACCGAAAAACGGATGGGTGGAAGTAAAAGCGACGGGAAACATTATATCACTTTAACACCTCTTTCCTTCTCACTCTCATGTGACGCAAACGAAGATATGCGGTTCAGCTCCGACGCGACGGGAATAAGCGCGACGAGGGTAAATGCAACGAGAAACATTATAATACGTGAAATATTAATACCATACCTCTCTCTTTCTCACTCTCATGTGACGCAGACGAAGTTGCGCGGGTCAGCTAGTACCTAATATAACGAACCTAACCCCACTAAACCTTAATAAGGTAATCAGAAAAAAAAGATAGGTAACTTTAACGCGCATAACCGACGACTAAAAGTGTTGTACTTTTACTAATGAAAATCAAAAAATCACAAAAAAATGATTTTCTTAAAAAAATCACCTAACCTAACCTAACTCTAAAATTTCGCCTAACTTAATACCTAATATAACGAACCTAACCCCACTAAACCTTAATAAGGTACATCAGAAAAAAAGATAGGTAACTTTAACGCGCATAACCGACGACTAAAAAGTGTTGTACTTTTACTAATGTAAATCGCAAAATCACAAAAAAATGATTTTCTCAAAAAAATCAACTTACCTAACCTAACTCTAAAATTTCGCCTAACTTAATACCTAATATAATGAACCTAACCCCACTAAACCTTAATAAGGTACATCAGAAAAAAAAGATAGGTAACTTTGTAGCATTTATTTTCTATAGATGCAATATTCAGTATGTGAAAGCAGCCTAATCGAGTAATCTTTTTTTAATTGGTTGTCAGTGGTGACATTTCTGCTGTCAGAATGACAGGATGTCATAAGGATCAGTGACGAATCGTTTTTGCATTCAATGAAAGCAGGTTTTGCATGAAATTCGAGACGATTCCACGTGAGAGAGGGGATAAAGCCCTGATACAAAGTTCCAAGTCTATTTTTACGATCGGCTAAGGACGAGGGAAATTGATATTACTCTGAGTGGCACGCCTCAATTTTTCTTTGGAGGTTGTAAGTTGCAACCTGAGGACCTGTTAAGGAATTAGTCTGAGTTTACTTATTCTCCTCGGAAGGAGTTGGACTCTGTGTCAACCTACACCCGGGATACCGGTAGGTGTCGTTTCTTGTTTGCTAAGCGGTTCGAATTTCGTCGGTCGCGATGTCAGTTATTTCATTTGTCGTTTACTTGTCATAACAGGGTTTTTTACTACGGGGAAAAGCGGCCCGTCCACGGTTAGCAAAACCACACCCAATGACACGTGGACTACATGAGCGAGGTGTTTTGAGAGGAACCAGCCGCCTCCACGTGGCATTCGCGTGCTGTGCTGCTCTCAACTTGACTCAAGGCCAGTAATTGTCACCCAATTATAAGGGGTACACTACATTAATACGAAAAACTTAATTCCGAAAGTCACAATCACGAATTTCATAACTCCGAATTTCATAAGTCCGAATGATTCGAAATCCCGAAAGTCAAAAATCCGATGTTTCATAAATCCTTTTTATTAAAAGTCATTATTTTAAAATTCCGAATGTTTACAATTCCGACTGTCAGAATGCCGAAATAATATCTTCGGCAGTTAGACTTGACCGTACTTTATTAAAAAAACTTAAACAGTGAATTTTCGGATATTTGAAATTCTGAATAATGTTTTTCGGGAAAATAACATTTCGGTCTTTTGATTATTCGTACTAATGAAATTAGGAAAAATATAAATTCGTACTTATGACATTCGGATAAATGAATATCGTCCTTTTGAGTATTCGGAGCTTTGTTTCTTAGGAATTATAATCTTCGGAATTTTGAACATCGGAATATTGAAATTCGGAAAAACATATTTCGGAATTTTTGGGTGTTCCCAATTATAAGTGTAGTTAGCTGCTTACCCGCTTTACCTGCTCACGCGGCAGTGGTCTATTGAGTAGTATTAGTACCTAAGCCCTGACCATACTTCTGTGTACCTGTGATATTTGTGTCTATCAGTGAATAAGCTCTCTGCGTGTCTCTGTGTACTTAATAAATATATGTGTGTACACCTTATTGGCTGTTTTCGTCAGAGCCCTGGCCTCCCTTGCACACCCACTAGAAACTCTGTAACAAGGCGCCCTGGGAAAGAGTTCTCTGCATAGCTACCTCGCGCTAGTTGGTGAGTAACATCATTGTGTTATAAATTGGCGCCCAACGTGGGGCAAATCTCTGGGTCTACTCTGCGGTAGCCTCAGTCTAGTGTGTGTGCATAGGTGGTTACCTCTGGCGAAACCATCCTGGTGTATCGTCCGAGACGCTCCAGGACGTTAATTGGTGGTGCTAGCAGCTAAGCACAAAACCTTCCCTTTCGTCTTCTTCCAGCTCCCTACATCTTTGGCTGGAAAAGACACAAAATTCTAAATTTAAAAATTTAAAATTGGCTGTGATTTTGGAAAGATTTTTTGATTTTATTTGGCATACCCACTTCTTTTTTCTTATTGTGTTTTTTTCTTTTATGTGTTTCTTTTTTTATATGGTGCACACATGTATTTATTATAATATTAGTGTAGATTAATATATAATATATATTATTCTATAGCTTCACCTTGTAAGGTAAACTTAGTGAATCTCTCTGTGTTAACTTAGTGAATTTCACTCTGTGTAATTATAAACTTTGTTGAAGGTGTGTAGATACCTTGAAATTTAATTATTAACCTGAACTGTGTTATCAGAAAATTTAGAAACTTTTCTCTCTTAGTATACCCTTAATCTTTGTTAAATTCTAAAAGTCACTTTGAAACATAATTACCTAACTTAGTACACTTTGTTGTAACTCAATTTACATTTTTACTATGTAATTGATCCCTATCTGTGCCATTTTATCTTTATAATTGTTGTAAGTAAATTTTTACATAATGGCACAGATGAAAAAATATATTAATTATTTAAGAAAGGATGAACTTGCTAACGAGCTGTCCCACATGGGTATTTCAGTGGAACCGGAAACGACAGTGTCTGGCCTTCGGAGTGAGCTAAGAACGGCACACCGACTCGTCCGTCGAGGTAGCATCAAAGCGAGTGCTCCGGTACCTGCTGATGCATCGGCTGAGCTCTCGATCTGCCTTCCAAAAGTCTCCGAGCTGGAGGAGGCTATTCAGTCAGGTGACATCTTCATTAATAAGGGTAGTCGTCTTAGGGTGTCTATCAGAGCCAACTACTTATTGAGTAGGTTAGCTCGTTGTGGTCTGGATTGCCCCGACCTGGTGGATATTCGTGGTAGGCTAGTGAAGATCATCGCTAGGCCTGAACCCAGTAGTGATTCTGAATCCGAAGGTTCGGATGATGATGGTGATGATCCTTCGGGTCGTGACCAGGTAGAATATTCTTCACCAGTAGTGAGAGAGGACCCCTCGGTGCGAGCTAGTTCAAGTAGGAATAGTTCTACATGTAACATAGTGTATAAAGAACGTCCCCTTAACTTATAAAGAAAGAAAGAAAGAAAAAAAGAAAGAAAAATAATTTATTTCTGCCAGCTGCAGTAACAGAAGCGTACAACAAATAAAGAAAAAAAAAAATAATATGACTGACTGTAGCTTGTCTTGTCAGTGTCAAATCACAAATTAATTGTCAACAAAATTAATCCCTCCAAATTAGTACAAGTACATACATGTAGAGAAAAATTGTAGAGACTAGAGACTAAATAAAAGTCGCAGACTAAAGTCTTTCAATCTGAGAGTTACGTACAATCTTACAATACTAACTTAATTAAATACGATTACAAGAACAATAATAGTTGTAAATACAGTGTCATATTTTACAACAATCCAAATCGATAGCCACTGCAACTGGCGAAAGCAGGTCGTTTCTCAGCATAGTGCTGTGATGTAGAGATTTTCCACACCAAGCGCTGATTTTCGTCAACAACCTTATTTATCGTGTAAATGGCGTCATCCGTCACAAAACCCGACAGGAAAAAAAAGAGAAAATAAAAAAAAAAGCTTGAAAACATGAAATGTTACAAGAGTGCCTTATTATTATACTAGAGTAGGTAACCCGTGAGAGAATACAAAAAAGGTTCACGTTCATCATCACGCCTTTATCCCCGAAGGGGTAGGCAGAGGCATATTATATACCCACATTTCACCTTTTTATAATTTAAAGAATACAAAAAAAAAAAAATTAAAAGAAGTGCATTACAACAGTGATCATTAAGCACCCGCCTACCTTTGGACAGTTTTTATTTTAAAATACATTTGTACTTACAAATAACAAGTTTATTTACTACTTATGCACAATATTTAAGTCTTTCTAAGAAAACATACCAAGAACACAGCTTCAAGTGCTTCAAGACCATATCAACAATAGTATATAGTGCATAATTCAAATAAAAAAGTGAGAGATTTCAAAAAAACAAAAAAACAAAAAGAAAAGTCCATTGCAACAGTGATTATTAGGTAGGTACCCACCTACCCTTGGACAGTTATTTTAAAAAACATAGATAGGTACCTACAAATAACAAGTTTATTCTCTACTTATGTACAATATTTAAGACTTTCAAAGAAAACATATCAAGAACACCGCTTCAACATCAACACTGGTTTACAGCGCATAATTTAAATGAAGAATGTGAGAGAACACAAAAAGTGCATTGCAACAGTGACATTCAAGTACTCACCTACCCTTGGACAGTTTTTATTTCAAAAAACAGGTACAAATAACAAAATTTATTCTCTACTTATGGACAATATTTAAGTTTTCAAAGAAAACAGAAAACATACTAAGAATACAGCTTCAACACTAGATCAACAAAGGTATACACATAATTTAAAATGAAGAGTGCACAGAAACCAAACCACATAATATCAAGCCAAACATATATTATACTGTTACCCACCCAAGCTTCAATATCAAAAAACTAGAAAGAGTCATTCCCCGACACAGTTCAGCCACTGTGCTGTGTGACTGGAACATACCAAATTACCAACCCGCCATATGTAAGTATATAAAGTGTAATATAAATATTCTTACATACATACATATGGTCATGCCTTTATCCCCGAAGGGGTAGGCAGAGGCATATTATATGCCCACATTTCACCTTTGTATAAATTGTCCCACGTAATAGGTGGTGAGCCACATTGCCGTGTTTAAATAGACAGGCGCAGGTTGTGACTGCCTGTTGTTGAAATAAAGCCTTCAACTTAGCTTAACAACTGCCATTTTACTGGCAACCGGGACCAACGACTTAACGTGCCTTCCGAAGCACAGAAACGCTCAAATAAATGTCACAAGGTGATCACATGGATGGTCACCCATCCATGGACCGGCCATAGTGAAAGTTGCTTACCGCAGCGATCATTTTCAGAACACTGAGTCCGCGGGACCACTAGCGCTTCTTCTAATAATATTCTTGCATTGTTTTTAAATACTATGTTAATTTTTGTTGTACCATGTAGTAATTTTTAAGTTTAAGAATAAAGTATTTTTTTGATTTCAGAGATCGAAACGGAGGCGGAATATTATTCCAACAGCGAGTGGCCGAGTAGGTGAAGCTACCTCTGAAGGCACAAGTTCTGTGCTTTGGCACAGACAGTGGAGCAGTCTTGGACCTTATATATCCTGCATAGCCCACTCTCCAATTTAGTCTTTCATACAGGTATTTAGGCTTTTGTGATTTTATTATTCCAAAAAGCAAACTTGCCAAGTGCACCTGTCTTCTAGCTGCCATTTTTAAAATATTGTTCTCATTCATAAACGGAGTAACACGACTTCTTCTTGGAATACTGACACAGAATCTAGTACATGCGTTCTGTATACGCTGTATCAGCCGCACCGTTCGTGCCAGCAAGCATGGCCCATAAACAGTATCGCAGTAGTTCAATTTTGACATAATCAAACTATCCACCAGTCTTTTCCTCACATTAATGCCAAGATAATCCCTAATCTTATACAATACTTTCAGTCTATAGAAGCAGTTGCGCATTGCACTAGACACATGAGCTTCAAAACGAAGTTCCGGATCAATTGTCAGTCCCAGGTTACAGGCTATCTCCACTCTTTCAATTGTTTTCCCTTGAATCTCAATTACTGGATTTGCTGCCAATATTTTACTAATTTGATCCTTACTTCCAAGCACCATATACTTGGACTTAGCTGGGTTAAGAATCAGTGAGTTACTCTCTGACCACAGTGCCACCCTATTGAGATCAGCCTGAATCTGTTGTGTTGCTTTTAAAATGTCCTCAGGTCTAAATGATATAAATACTTGAATATCATCTGCATACATATGGAATTTGCAGTTTTGGAATGATGACACTATGTCAGCACTATATAAAATGTATAGAATAGGACCCAATATAGAGCCTTGTGGCACCCCTCTCAGGACATATCTAGGAGGAGATTTAAGAGACCTTCCATCCTCCTGCTGGATCTCAACATACTGTGATCTATTTAATAAGTAACTGTTAAACCACTGAACCGTTTCCCATGCAAATCCGTAGTATGCAAGCTTGGATAGTAAAAGTGTAGGACTTATGGCATCAAAAGCGCGGGAAAAATCCAGCAAGGCAAGCATAGAGCCCTCCCCCCTATCTCTTGCCTCTAAAATATTTCCAATCACATCCGATAGAGCCGTTGCAGTCCCACGTCCCTTCCTAAAACCCGATTGTAAGTCAGGGAGTACATTGTTAGTTTCCAGGTAATCCACCAATTGATTGCATACTACCCTCTCCAAAATTTTAGATATGGTAGGAAGTATGCTCACTGGCCTAAGATCTTTATAGGTAGTTGGATTATTGACTTTTGGAATAGGACGGACACTGGCACACTTCCACAACTCCGGGAAAGTATATGATAAAATAGACCTGTTAACTATATCTGTCACTGCCCTAAGAGTTTCTGGCATAGTTAAAGTGAACATCTGGGCACTAACTCCATCAACTCCCTGTGCATTGGACTTAAGACTTTTTATAACGTTTAAAATTGCATCTTGATTGACTGTCTGCAGTTGAAAAGTAGATTGGGAATACCTATTGAACTCATAGAATGTTAGCTGCGAAATACTAACAATATGATTACCCGGGACATCCAAAAAGGCCAAGTTGATTCTGTCAGGATCATTAAAATGACTAGGCAAACAATCATTCTTATTAATATGTGTTACTTCTGATTTTAAACTTTTCCATAATAATTTTGGATTATCAATATTTTCATTTATATTTGCATTAAAATACACTCTTTTTTCATTTTCAAGCGCCGTTCTTGCCTGTCTTTTCAAATCTAGATAATAAGACCTACTACTATCAGTTTGAGACTTCTTATACCGTTCCCTCGCAGTATCCCTGAGTTTAAACATTAATCTAATATTACTAGTAATCCAGGGTGTAGGTGGATCTCTAAATACTCGAGTCTTTTGTGGAGCATGCAGATCAAATAAAAAATTTACATAAGATGTAAATGCACAAACCATATCATTTACACATGTCATATCAGATATTGTATTCCATGGCAACAACCCAAGGTCAACATTAAAAAAGTCTTCTAAAATATCCCCAACTGGGGCCTTTTTTTTTTTTTTTTTTTTTTTTAACGTGAGGGAAAATCCTCGTAGGATGCTATGCCGGACTCTTACCGACTAAAAAACCTCACGTAACGCCCAACAGCCTATGGTTGAGAGCCCCGGGTAAGCCCTCAGGAAGGATGTCCCGTGACTCCCAACAGACCTACGGCCGCCAATGCGGCCTCGCCCAGAGGGTGGTTCGGGTGCAATCCCGCGTCTATGGGGGGTTTCGGGTGTGACCCCGCTTCTAAGGGGGGGCGTGCGTGAGTGCTCACGTCACGCTGCCGTCATGGGCCTGCTTCTGTAAGGACGGTGAGCGGCCCTCTCACCGTCCTCAGACCCCCGGTCATGGAGGCCGATAGTCCTCGGCGAAGACACGTCGGCGGCGCCCTGGGCGCCGACTGCGGAACTCGGGTGGGAGAGTTCTCTCCCGCACCCGGCCCGCCGCCTCCTTCGCGAGCATGACCTGCTCGCAGAACGAGGCGGCGCAGTCCCACTTACTCCCGCTGGAGAGCATGGCTAGCACCATGGCCTCAAGCGAGAGGGTGTCCACGCCCAGACCCACTACGAGGACCTGTCGCTGTTGTGCCCACGCCGTGCACTCCACCAGCGTGTGGAGCGCCGTGTCATCGCTGCGGTCCTCGCAGTGCTGACATTCGGCCGTGGTTTCCCGGTGTTTTCGCCACAGATACCTACCGAAGCTACCGTGCCCGGCAAGCATCTGTGTCAACCGGTAGGAGAGAGCACCGTGTCTTCTCTCCAGCCACTCGTCCATGACCGGTCTGACGGCCGCGATTGTGGCGAATCCCCCCTTTGGTTGCTCAAGTCGCATCTTCCATGTCTCCAGGGTTTCCTGGTGGAGCAGGGTCCGCTGGGCCTCGATTTCTCGAGACGCAGGCCTTTGGCCCCGCTCCAGCGCCTCCTTGCGCCATCTGAACAGTGACGCAAGGGCTCTCGCTTCCAGGTCCCATGGAGGGGTCCCGGCTAGGAGACATGCCGCCTCACCGGAGATCGTGCGGTATCCTCTTATCACCCTGACGGCCATCACTCTCTGCGGGCTCATCAGTCTAGCCTCATTGCTGGCCGTCAGGGTCTCCGCCCATACGGGAGCCCCGTACAGGGCCATGCTTCGCACGATCCCAAGGTACAGCCTCCTGTAGGGAGCGTTGGGTCCCCTGATGTTGGGCATCAGCCGCGCGAGTGCGGCCGATGCTCCCCTCAGTTTTGGGACCAAACTTCGGAAATGATGTCCGAAGTTCCACCGGCCATCGAGTACGAGCCCCAGATACTTCATCGAGGGCTCGATGCCGATGCTGACGCCCCCCACCTGTAGGCTGGATCCCGCAGGTGGCCCCATCCGAGGTCCGTGGAAGCACAGAGCCTCGGATTTGTGAAGGGCGACCTCAAGACCCAGCCGCCGAATCCGACCCACGACCTGAGCAACCCCTGCCGTGGCCTTAAGTGCTGCGGCACGGTGCGTTGCTCCCCGCGCCGTAACGAGGGTGTCGTCGGCGTAACATGTTACGCCGACCCCTCTGAGCAACGGACCACGCAGCACCCAGTCGTAACCGATGTTCCACAGGAGCGGCCCTAAAACCGATCCCTGTGGAACACCGCACGACACATCTCGCCGACCCGGCCCTAGCCAGCTCGGGTAAGTTATGGCTCTCTCGGAAAGATAAGCCCCGACAATTCGACGGAGGTAGGGAGGCACTCCATGATAGATAAGCGCCTCCCTGACGCAGTTCCAGGGCAAGGTGTTGAATGCGTTAGCGATGTCGAGAGACACCGCCACCACCACCTCACCCTGTGAGACTGCTTCCTCCGTCAGGCCTCTAATGCGCATGATCGCGTCCACGGTGGAGCGTCCCTGACGGAAGCCAAACTGGCTATCCGCCAGATCAGGCCCCACGCGTGTGAGGTGCCCGACGAGGCGTTGTGCAATAATGCGCTCAAAGAGCTTGCACACCTCGTCGAGCAACACGATCGGCCGGTACCCTGATGGGGAATTTGCCGGCCGCCCCGCCTTTCGAATCAAGACCAGTTTCCCTGTCTTCCAGACCTTGGGAAACTGGCCTTTTTCGAGGCATGCGCTATAAAGACCCATAAGTCGAGGCCCAAGCTCCTCGAGAGCCAGGACCCATGCACGGCCTGGAATGCCGTCGGGTCCAGGGGCGGTGTTTCTACGGGATTTAAGCCGCAGGACAGCCGCCCCTAACTCACCCTCGGTGACTACGGGCACGTCGTTCTCGCTGTCTTCCGCGTTGGGCGCCTGAGACGGAGCCATGCGCGGAGGAACGTGTTCCTCCGCTCTCGACGGGAACAAGGAGTCCAGGACCCCCTCCAGCCGCTCCGGCTGGAGACTCTGGGTTAGTGGGGGCGCCTTAGGGCGTAATTTGCCTCTTACCATGAGGTACGGGCGCCCCCACGGGTTCCGCTCCAGAGTCTCCATCAGCTCTTCGCGGCCCAATTTTTTGGACCGCTTGATGGCGGTCTGGAGGGCCCTCTTGGCCTCCTTGTACCCATCGTAGAGCTCCGTCTCTCGGGCTGCCGCATCGTCTGGGCGGCGACGCCTTCGGCGAAACCTGGTGTACCGGCGGCGCGCGGTAACGCAATCCACGCGCAACTGCGCGATTTCCGGCGTCCACCAGTACACCTGTTTCCTCGCCGGTCTGGGCCTAGCCCTGGGCATCGCCGCATCGCAGATGTGCGACATGGCTCTCCCGAACCACTCCACCTCGGTATCAACATCGGCAGGCCTGTCCGCTGTCGGGATCCAGGACTGCACGATGGCCGCCTCCAGGAGAGCCTCCCGATCCAGGCGATGGAGTGCCCAACGCGGTTCCGGGGGATTCGCGATTGTTGGCGGCAGGTTAGGTGGAGGGGAGACGTCGAACCGAATATATCGGTGATCTGACGACGTCTCCTCCTCCTCCACCACGCGCCATCCCTGGACACGGCGGGCGAGCTCAGGGGTCGCAAACGAAACGTCTATGACCGAGCTGAGCCCCCGCCGCGTCCAGGTTGCGACATTCCCCCGGTTCAGGATGACTAGGCCACGTGTAGTGACCCAGTCCTCCAGTATCCTCCCCCTGCCTCTGGTTTCCCGGGAGCCCCAAGCCTGCGACCAGGCATTGAAGTCTCCCAGGACCAGGACAGGGCGAGGCCGGCATGCAGCGAGAACGACGTCCAGCTCAGGGAGCCATAGCTCAAACTGATGCTGGTCGAGGCTCGGCGAGACGTAAACGGCCACGACAGCCACACCCTCATATTCCGCCGCGACGCAACCCGGGCCCCTAGCAATAAGCGCTAGGCGCGAGTCGTCCGCGCCGGTCCCCCCAAAGATGGTCGCCATGCCGTCCAGATCCACCGGGCTTCCCGGGTGAACCCAGTACGGCTCAGCGACGACGACAATATTAATGGACCACTGCCTGATGCTCTGGTACAGAAGGTCCTGAGCACCAGTGCAGTGGTTCAGATTCACCTGCAGGATGCGGATATGGGTGTCCATTAATGGACGTCCATATCCGCACCCTGCCGCGAACGTGCACCCACACCCTCACCCCTCCGTGCGGACGGACGGGGCTTCGGCCTTGAGGCAGCGCAGGTCTTACTGCCCGCCCGGTGGTTTGCCTCCTTGCCCTCCGCCACGCATTTAAAACAGCGTGGCGGAGCGTCACAGGCAAGGGCCGTGTGACCGGGCTGACTACAGCGGAAGCACCGATCGCCCACGGTGACTTCCGCCGTACACTGCACTCCTACATGCCCCACGACCAGGCACCTATAGCACCTGTCTTCGCGGGGCTGCAGGAGATGCACCTGCGCCCTCAGGAAGCCTCCAATAAGGAGGCTCCGTCCGTCCGCCACTTTCTGGGCCGCCGCGACGGGACAGCTCACGACCGCCGACCCGTGACCAGTGGGGCCAAAGCGGATTTCGCCTGACCTCACCTGATCACGGGGGCAGCCACTCGCCTCCACGACGGCGGAGATTATCTCCTCCGTCGTGGCCGCGTCATCCAGACCCGAAATGCGCAGACTCGCGCATTTGTTGGGTCTGGTGACGCGGACGTCACCCTTGTCCAGCGACTCCCGCAGCTTTGCCGCTAAGGCATCTGCTTTGGGGCCGCTGGTGGCGCCGGAGACCTCGAGGAGGCGCGCTCCGGTGCGCGTCACCTTGCACCGGAGCCCCCCCTCAATCTCGAGGGCCTTGAGGTTTACTGAGGCTTTCGCCTGCCTCAGTACCTCGGCGTACCCCACGCCCTTCGCCTTGCCTTCTGTCGTCACCGTAATGACGACGGCAGTGGAGCGAGGAGCGCGGAGCCTCTTCGGCGCCTTCGCCGCGGCGGCCTTTGCCGCTTTTGCGGCGACCTTTGCCGCCTTCTTGGCGGCCTTCGCCGCCTTTTTGGCGGCCTTAGCCGCCTTCTTCTTTGCTCCTGCCACCTCCCAGATCCCCTCTCTAGAGGGAGTCTGGGGTGCGGCGGGAGCGCTGACTGTGCTGGTGGAGTTGGGGTTGCCACCTCCACCAGGTGCCGTCTTCTTGGGGGCGGAGGCCTTCCGCTGGAGACCGGGAGCCCCACTGGGTGCAGCCGTCGTCGCGTACGACGTGACGGCGGGTGCCGCCAGCGGCGGGCGGTATGCCCGGTCCTCGAGAACGCCGAGGCGGCGTTCGATGGTCTCCAGCAGTTGGACCATCGTCGGGGTCGCCTTAGGTGCACGGGGAGCGGGGGTTTTAACACCCCGAGCCTCCCCGGCCCCCTGGACGAGCTGCGTAAGCTTGCCGATTTCCTCCCGCATCAGCTCTTGCTGCTTGCGGGAGTCGGCAAGCTCCTTCTCCAGGCTCGCAACCCGAGCCCGGAGCTTCCCCTCCTCGCTGGAGACGCTCCTCTCAAGGAGCTCCTCCAGCGCCTTCGTCGCCCCTGTGACTGCTTCCGTCACAACCTTCTTTTTGCCCGCAACATTCTTGGCGCCCTTTACGGCGCCAGTAATGCGGGCAAAAGCCGCCAATATTTCCTTCGCCGCCGGCACCTCCGTGACCCTCCCGCTTGGCAGCGGGGGCACAATCGCCGGCGGCTCTGCCACCCTCCCTCTCGCTCTGTAGAGGTCGGCTTTCCGACCTCTACCCGCGGTGGTAGCAGCTACCTTCCTAGGAAGGCTGCCTTCCTCCTCGCTGCTGGAAGATTCGGACCCAGGCCGACGGAACAGGCCTTTGCCTGGTCCGCTTGACCTAGGTCGCTTCCGCCTCGCTTCTTCGGCATGGAGACCGAGGGTATCCTCGGTCTCGGTACCCATATCAACTGCCGACTCCATCTCGGAGCCGGCACGGGTTGACGCGACCTCCGCGTCACTGGGGGTGGTTTTGAGGCACACCCCTGGGCCTGAACTATGGTGACCCCTCCCATATACCACCAGGGATGAACCCTGGCGGGGGTCGACATGCCGAGACATGCCAAGCGATTCCCCGGACACTGTCCGGGTGCGCTCCTGGGTAATAACTTGCGTTGTAATTTCGTCCATAGTAAGATTTTTGCGTTTTGCGTCCGCCGACGTACGGGTGGGAGTGGGGAAGTTGGGAGAGGATGTGAGGATGGGAAGGGTGGGAAGGTGGGAGTGACGCCCTAGGCACTGAGTTCCCCCCAGCGATGCATCAAATTGCCGGGCGTCAGAGCGTGAGATTCGGGTTATTTTTTATAGAGGTTTTCTTCCTCGCAACTCCAAAGAGCCACCGTGCCCGTCTGTTGCCAGACGGGGTTACGGCTCGGCCGAACGATGGTTCCTATGGAACCGTGTACTTCGCCACTGATCACTCAGTGGCGAAGTACTCGTCGCCCTGGGAGTTCTCCACTAAGTACGCTCTGCATAGCAGAGCGCATGCGGAGAACTCCAAACCGGCCATAAAGGCCCCCCCTCCTTGGTGGACTATTGGCCGTGGGCGACGACGTGCGCCTCGCACGAAGCCCACATCGTCGTCCACGTTACCAGGATGCACCACGTGGAGGTTGTCCTACCCAGCACCCCCCCCAACTGGGGCCTTACTCTTGACTTTAATTCCGATCGATCGACATTGGAATTTTGATGTTTCGTACTCTTGAATTCAATACTAGCGCAATATTATTATAGAATTGCGTGGCCGTATTGGGAACTAAATGGGATTGGAATTGCTCAATCGCCCCCCATTTTGCTACTCTTGAGTACATTTGACATCATTCTGTCTATTGCCGTAGAATTGTGTTTATTATTGTTTGTTGATTAGGATTTTCTCAATAACAAAAGTGCTACTTCGTAGATATTGTTTTACGTTTTGAGTGGTAGTAATAACAATTATAGTGGTTAATATGGTGCGTTTAGTACTAATGTACAATTTTTTACATAATTACATACATAAAATCATGCCCCTGTCCCCGATGGGATAGGCAGAGGCATAGTATACGGAATGGATCTTTTTACGAACGTGATTCCTTAGTCGCCTTTTATGACACACTTGGGATGTATTGGGGTGGCGACCAGTTAAAACTAAGACGAAACGAGGGAAGAATGATGCGATATATGGATAAGTCTATTTGTATGGGAGATAAAGAATTTAATGCCAATTATCGAGTTGCAGAAGTTTATAAAAACATAAAGCCCTTTATGCCAACTCATAAGAGAAGAAGTGATATAATATCATCATAATAAATGATAGGTACCTACTACCCGTTCGCTCTAAGTTTGCCGGTCGCCTCCCATACAACGCCTCTACACCAGCCTCTACGCCAGCGGCAAACCAACGAACGGAAGCGAACGGGATAAACCTATGTTGTTACAAGTTATTCAATCGATTATTATTTATTGTGGTAAATGTGGTAACGATAACTTAATATTATCAACAAATTTGTAGATTCTAGTGGCTCTGTCATTTTACGCCTCTGGAAGTTACCAAAGACCTTGGACCTTGGTAACAGTGCCGGATTAAGCCAGCGCGGGGCCTGTAGCAAATTCTGTCAAGGGGCCCTTGGTTTGCTTTACGTTGTCAAGTTTAGGGTATTAAATAAAACAAAACTGTTACAAATAAACTTTTCTAGATTTAATATGGACAAATTTAGAGATAACACTTTCAATATCGACTTCTCTAAGCAAATCATGCTCTATATTCAACAAAGTGAGATGATTAAGACGTTTTTGGCCCATCGTGTTCCTTAATACATTTTTAATACGTTTTAATTTAAAAAAGAACGTTCGCCACTGCATTTAGTTATCATGAGAGACAAATAAATGCGAAAGGCAATTTCTAAGTTTGGGAAACACGACTCTTTTTATTTATTTATTTTTATACCACTAAAGTGGCAGACAAGCATACGGCCCACCAGAAGGACAGGTGGTGACCGCAGCCTATGAACGTTTGCAACACCAGAGGTGCCACACTCCCGCTGCCGACCCTGTAAAAACCTTCTAAGACCCCTTTTGAAGAACCCCATACTGTAGGCGTTTGGGAAAACCGAGGCAGGGAGATCATTCCATAACCTAAGAACTATTTAATAAAAGTTTATAAAATTGCAGTTCCAGAGGCTCCTGTTTCTTGCTGTCAATAACAGTAGCCACATCTGTTTTCAGCAGTTCTGCGAACTGCACTAATTCACCACCTAGGCTGTTCTCCAAATCAATTTCGTAAGCACTGACCATACTTGAGGATTTTTTCAAAATCTCTTCTGTTGTAAGAGATTTTAGCTGTCGAAATACTTCAAAAACACTAGTAATCTTATGATAAGCTTTCATTACGTTTAGTTAAAGCAGACAGTACGTTATCAATAATGACAATTAACACCTGAACTTCGAAACGTTGTCCAGATGTTTGATTTTCAACAAAGTCGAGTGTAGTTGAGCCACTGAAATGGTCGTACTGTGTATTTCGGTTGTTCCGTCTTGATGTCTGTTGCTGGTATTCTTCACAGTTGGTCAGATCGAGAGACGTAGCCATATAATGATTCATAAAGGGCGTATCCCGTATCAAGGTCTTGATCAGACGACTGCAGCGAAGCACTAGTCGTTTGCAAGCGTTCAGTACAGTACAGTACAGTAGATTGGATTGTGACTGAGTTAATAAAATTTAAATAGTTCGTCTGTTTTCTCGAAATACTTATAATCGATATTGTATTAAAATCGATTAAAAAGTACAATCTCAGCTACGTAAACTCGCAAAATAAATGTAAGTATAAAATTAAAATCTGCCCGCTTGAAGGGTAGAAACGTGGTATAGATGCTAGTCTAAATATATCGATTATAATTAAACATTAGAACATTAACGTTAAAAAAAATTAAATTTTGAAAAAACCCACGACTGTTGATTTTTTGTTTTTAACTTTTTAGAGAGCAATATATTTTTAACTATTTTTTACGCTAGGGGTGTGTATGCTCTTAAGGTATTTTTTGCTGGGGTTTTTTTTTTAATTTGAAGTCGGGGGCTTTTAAATTATTTTATCTAATATATTTTCAACTAGCTGTGCCCGCGACTTCGTCCGCGTAGAATGTAAAAAAAGTAGCCTAAGTTACTCCTTATTCCATAAGCTATCTACCAGTGAAAGTTCCGTCCAAATCGGTCCAGCCGTTCCAGAGATTAGCCGGAACAAACAGACAGCCAGACAGATAGTGAAACAAAAAATTTAAAAATATATTTTTTGGTATGTGTACCGTATATACATTCATATGCATGTAGTAGAAAGCGGTTATTTTAATATTACAGATAGACACTCCAATTTTATTTATTTGTATAGATGTATAGATAACTTTTTAACAGTGGGTATTTTCAAAATTTTAAATTTATTCTAATTTTTGTCACCGCTGGTGAGTAGTCACTGTAACACCTATCTAATAACATGCACTAATCAAACCTGAACCCATAACTGAAAACTGCATCAAAATCCGACTAGTAGTTTTGTAGAAAAATAACAATATATATTTGCACAAACAAGTAAACAACCAAACAAACAAACATCCTCTCACCACAAACAAAAAACGCATATTATACCGTCTCCGTTTCGTCGTGGGTAAATGAAAACCGCATCAAAATAATTTTTCATCACAAATAATGTTTCCTGCAGCGCCCCCTGGTGAGTTGTCACCGTAACATCTATCTAAGAACATGTACCTATCAATCCCAGACCCATAACTGTAAGCTACATTAACATCGGACTAGTAGTTTAGGAGAAAAGTGGCAACATTGATTTTTCATCACAAATAACGCTTGCTGCAGCGCCCCTGGAGAGTAATCACTGTAACACTTATCTAAGAACATGCACCAATTAAACCCAAACCCATAACTGAAAACTATATCAAAATCGAACTAGTAGTTTTTGAAAAAGGTAGCAACATTGATTTTCACAAATAATGTTCACTGCAGCGTCCACTGGTGAGTTGTCAACGTGACACCTATCTAAGAACATGCACCAATCAAACCTGAATCCATACTGATAACTCAATTAAAATCCGACCAGTAGTTTTGGAGAAAAATGGCAATATGTATTTGCACAAACAAACATCTTCACCACCCAAACGTATATACCGTCTCCGTTCTATCGTGGGTAAAAAAAATACCTACTTATTTTTACGATTTAACGTGACGAAATCGAGTTTCAGATTTTCAAGTGGAAGTGAAGCATAGCCTAAGCGCTTCGCGTTTATGTCATGCAAGATATTTACGCTCCTATCTAAATTAATATTTTTTATTACGATCAGACAGGCGTTGGAGTGCGGGGCCCCCAAATTCACGGGGCCCGTAGCATTTGCTACTCTTGCTACGTGGCTAATCCGGCACTGCTTGGTAAAGGACACAGGGTAAACTATAATGTACAAAGAGCACGTCTTGAGAAAATAAGAAACACAATTATTATAACATTATAAAACCTTTATTAAGAAGAAGAAAAAAACTTGACAAGGAACGTAAGGACTTAATGCATCTTTCTGGCTATCTCCCATAAAGCCTCACTAACAGCCAGGACTGCTTCCTTATGCTGCTGCTTGTTTAGTGCATGCGCTGAACTCAACTCTGCTTCGACCCGTCGCGCTTCTATATTGGCGAACCGTTCTATATTTGAGTCCATCGGAACGGAAAGGCGATGCCGCGCCGCTGGCGAGGTCTCGGCAAGCCGCTTGCAAGCGGGGTGGATGATGCAGGTACTGCAATGTAATAAGACATAAATTTCATTAAAAATTGGTTTTATTATTTGCTTTTTTTTATGGATTCTTCCTATTGTAACTAAACATTGAACATAAAATAACAGTGGTGCGGATTTCAAAGGGCTAGACAGTGACGGTGCCCGCGTTGCAAACTAAATAATGCCTGTAGAGGCTCACTGGATACTGGAATATATCGCGAAAAAAGGCCTTTCTAGGTTTAATGCTATGTAAAACACAGTAAGTATTACCTGCTAAAATAACAAGTCTAATTGAGTAAATATTTACTTACCAATATTATTCTTAGGTCCTTGCTTACCAATATAATATAACTAATAATATAACTAATAATATGATACTGAATAAAATATAACTAATCAAAACCAACACCACTTCAGTGTTTTTGAATTTTAAATCGTTTGACACTGTCACTGACACACAAAAAAGTTTGACACTTCATCTTAGACATATTGAATAACACTTCTTAATAGGCAACGATAATGCTACATACAGCCAATAGCGTAGTTAATTTTATGATTTCGACCATTTGTTTCCATTAAATTGAATTAAAAAGATTACAAGTAATCTACAGATCAATTATTTTTGTTATATTTATTTATTAGCCTTGTATTTGAATTGATTGATCATTTTCCAGTTTTTTACCAGTTTATCGTAATATGTTGAGCAACACTTATGCGGCCGGTGACGTAGCTAACTTCAAGTGGATTAGAACGATGACATTTCAATCGCGCGGCAATAGCGATTCCGATACAATTTTGCTTCAAGAGTACCAAATTAGGCGACATTAAAATTAACATTGGAATTGGATTACGCTTAAATTGAGATTGAAATTAATTTGCAGAGTAAGGCCCCTGGTCTGTATGATATCACCCTTGGTTTTGGCTTTTTTTTTCTAATAACTGTGACACAGGTAATGAAAGCATGATGGCCAAGGTCACTATTATGGACCACTGTTACGCTATGAAACCCAATGTCGGTACAAACTACATCAATTAGAGTAGCACTGTCGTCTTCAAAATGGGTAGGCGAAGTAATTATTTGATTCAAGTTATGATGGCCAAGAAATTCTATCAATCTTTTGGATTTAGAATCCTGTAAATCTAACATATTTATATTAAAGTCACCTAACAACACTACATTGTCATATGGTCCAAGTGCACATAAACTATCGTTTAAACTTTCCAAGAATACCAAAACATTCATCCATTGTGGTCGGTAGGCCGTTCCAATGAGAATTCTTTTTCCATTATTTACCAATGACAACCACATCTGTTCGACCTCAGGTGTGACAGGATGAGGACTCACACATGCCCTTATCCCCACCCTAATGTAAAAACCCACCCCTCCACCTCGGTCTCGATCCACTGAACTCCGAGGGATGTGCTTTAACCTGTAACCCGGGACACGTGGAGCCCGAGCCTCCTGCCCGGTTCTTAGCCATGTTTCGTTAATAGCCATAATATCTACTGTGTGTTGACTCATAGCCATTAAAAATTCATCCTGGTTAGTAGCAAGAGAGCCTGGATTAAATAAACCAAATTTCAACTGTTTATTAATAGTCATTGGAATGAGTGTTTTATGTATGAAACAAATAAGCAATGCACATAAATGTAATAATCATGTAAATAATTGTATACAGCACATACAAATTAGTTTTTTATGTAATTACTATTGTTTATTAGTATATTTATTATATCCTTGCTACTTTTGTTCGTATATAGCACTAAGAAAATATGTTGAATAGAACTTGCTTGTAACAAATATCTTGCATATAGTGAAATTATGTATTTTAGATTGATTAATTTTTCCAGTACCAAATAAGTATCCTTACTGATGTTACTTATGTTCATTTCATTTAAAATATGATGGTTCTACTTGTGTACGTGTGTTTTTAGAGAGATTAGAGGAACTTAGATGTGCTCGGGAGGTTACTAAGCCTAGACTCCTTATGGCTTTCTCCGACCTGTTGGATGGACCGGCTTTGTCTTGGTTCCGTACAAACAAAGCTAACTTCATCTCATATGAGGATCTTATTAGTGAGCTTAGAGATACCTTCGATATTCCTGATTATGATTACCGCCTCAGGAACGAGATAAGACAGCGTACACAAGCCCGCTCTGAGTCCTTGGTTAACTATATATGTACAATGCAAGCCATGTTCTCAAGGTTGTCATGTAAGATGCCCAGTGAGGAACAGCTGGACATTCTCATGCACAACATTAGACCTGACTACATGAAGGAACTGGCCTTGCATGATGTCAACTCTGTAGATGACTTGAGACGTTTAGGTAAGCGCTTGGAGCTTGCGCGTACTACGGCAGACGCTTTCCATGAGCCTGCTCTTGACAAGTTTGAGATTTCATCTGACTTACACCAGCTTAAGAACAAAGGTGTACAAAAGCCCGCTAAGCAGGTGTCTGCAGTGGAGACGCCGGTTACCCCCCACGATCGCAAATGCTTTCGTTGCGGCGGGGGCGGTCACACTGCATACAGCTGCACACAGTCAAGGGAGCTGGTGTGTTTCCGGTGTGGTCTCAAAGGAGTCAAGACCCCAGACTGCTCACACTGTACTAGCAAGTCAAAAAACGTGTAGGCCAGGGCCTTATTAGGAACTCTGTGCATTACTCTGTATCTGAGTCTATTTCTGATAAGGTCCTGTTTCCTAAACGGGATAGTGACATTAGACCGTATCTGGTTGTTAAGGTTTTAAATTTAAATGTCTTAGGCCTTCTAGATTCCGGTGCCTCCTGCTCTACACTAGGTAAGGGAGCGCACCGCATCTTCTTGGAACTGGGTTTTGATCTTGTGAGTATCAATCCTACTTTTCGTATTACAACTGCAGACAGCACTCACTTGCAATGTCTGGGTTGTATCTCTTTGCCAATTGAGTACAATTCGGTTATCCGAGTTGTCAAGTTCTATGTTGTCCCAGGAATAACCACCTCCATGATATTTGGTGTGGATTTCTGGCAACAATTTAAGTTAAGTGATAAATTAATTTTACAAAATATTAGCCTTGATAGTTTTAGTGATAATAATCCTATAGAGTCTGTGTCCCTTAACGGTGGCCTCGAGGATTACGACAACTTGACAACTAAACAAAGGTGTGTAATCAACGAGGTCATTGAAAAATTCGACTCGTTGAACACTGATAAGGTGGGTTTAGGTCGGACCTCACTTGTGCACCATGTCATTGACACTGGTGACAGCAAGCCGATCAAGCAGCGTTATTATCCGCTCTCTCCCCTTAAGCAGAAGGCCCTGGAAGCCGAGCTGGACCGAATGCTGGAGATGGGAGTAGTGTCCCCGTCTCAGTCCGCCTGGAACTCTCCAGTGGTCATGGTGGAGAAGGCGAACGGCGACCTCAGATTGTGCTTGGACTCTCGCAAGCTGAACTCTGTGTCTAAGAGTGACGCCTACCCCTTACCCTATATCAATCAAATCTTGGACCATCTTAATAATGCTAAGTATTTAACCTCTGTAGATCTGAGTGCGGCCTACTGGCAGATTCCACTCGACTCACTCTAGTCTGCTGAGAAGACTGCTTTTACGGTTCCCCGGAGAGGATTGTTCCATTACAATTCCATGTGCTTCGGTCTTGTCGGGGCCAGTGCCACGATGCAACGCCTCATGGACCGTCTGTTTGGTCCCGAGTTCGACAACAAGGTATTTGCGTTTCAGGATGACATAGTCTGTGTGTCCAGCACCTTTGAGGAGCATGTAGAGCTCTTACATAGAGTCTATCAGCAACTCAAGGATGCTGGCCTAACAATTAACATGAAAAAATCCCACTTTTGTCGGAGTGAACTCAAATACCTGGGGTATTATGTGGACAAACATGGCTTACGGACAGACCCGGGTAAAGTTGAGGTTATCCTCAACTATCCCACCCCTTCTAACCCTAAGGAGGTTAAGAGATTTCTGGGAATGGCCGGCTGGTATCGTCGCTTTGTTAACAACTTCTCGAAGATTAGTAAACCTCTGTGCAAACTCACTTCTACGAACCTTAAGTTCGAATGGACCCCTGAGGCTGAACAGTACTTTAACCTGCTAAAGTCAGCCTTGGTTTCTGCCCCTATATTAAAAATGCCTAACTTTGAGATGCCCTTCCGCATTCTTAGTGACGCGTCAGCTTACTCAGTTGCTGCTGTACTGACACAAACTCACGATGGTGTTGAGCACCCTATCGCCTACTGTAGCCGTTCTCTCAACAAGAACGAGGTGAACTACAGCACAACTGAGCGAGAACTTCTGGCCGTGATTTTCGCTTTGGAACAATTTCGACAGTACGTCGAAGGCCAAAAATGTACGGTCGTCACGGATCATTCATCTCTTCTGTGGTTCCATAAACTGAAAAATCCCACGGGTCGTCTAGCACGTTGGAGTATGAGGCTCAGTCAATTCGACTTTGACATAGAGCATCGAAAAGGTAAAGACCACGTTGTACCTGATGCTCTGTCTCGTATCAAAATTGATTCCCTCGATGCAGTACCCACTAAAGACCCGTGGTATGACCACACCATGAATAGTGTTCGGAAGAACCCTAGGAAGTCACCAAATTATGACATTCGTGACAACCTTCTATATAGGTTAACAAAAAATAAATATTCTTTGACTTCAGACTTTGACTGGAAGCTGGTGGTACCTCAGGAGGATCGCTTGCCCCTGCTCTCTAAGTACCACGATGACACACTTAGTGCCCATGGTGGCGTTTGGAAGACGCATAAAAGGTTGGCCCTAAATTATTACTGGCCCAAGATGTACGAGGACGTCAAAGAATATGTTGGGAATTGCGAAACATGCAAGCAGTACAAACCCGTAAATACACTCGAGAGCAATGAATCCGGGTCACTTAAAGAATGTTAAAAATCTCGGAAACTAAAAATGATAGGTTAATGCAATAAATTGTATTTAATAGACAATGTAATACTCCTTAAATGAAAGTAAAAAAAATATGAGTCACCATACATTTTATTAACACAAAATTACATAAAGAAAAAACTGCCGATCTCTCCTTAAAACAAAAATAGGAAACATGAAATTTTTGAACTTTATTACGATTTTCTTGAATTTTAATACTTCGTATTGCCTCCTCGTGCTTCCATTACTGCGTTTACGCGGTTTGGCATGCTGTACACCAAGTTCCTTATACGATTTTGGGGAATATTCTCCCATTCCTCTGTGAGAGCAATTTTGAGCTCACGAAGCGTGATTGGGGGAGGGTTTCGTTGTTTTACGCATCTGCCTAGCTCGTCCCAAGCATGCTCGATCGGGTTGATATCCGGGCTGCGCGCTGGCCACTCCATACGAGTAATGTTCATCTCTTGAAGGTAGTCATTCACAATCCTACCTGTATGAGGTCGGGCATTGTCATGCATAAATATAGCATCCTCACCTAAATTGTATTCTCAATGAATTGTATTCTCACCTAAAATGAATTCTCAAGAAATCCTCAATGATCACGTTGGTCCATAAATGGACCAACGTGATCATTGAGGATTTCTTCCACATATCTTACGCTAGTTAAAGAGCCGTTTTCTATGATCACCAGCTCTGTGCGACTTTCAGAAGAAATTCCGGCCCACACAAGTACAGACCCACCACCGTAGGCTACTTTTTCTTCGATGCATGTTTGCTTGAATCTTTCCCCTGGTCTTCGATACACTCTGTGTCTTCCATCGTGCTTGTAGAGCATAAATTTTGATTCGTCGGAGAACATAACTTTTGACCAATCTTCAATACTCCAATTTACGTGGCTCTGGGCATACCTTAGTCTCGAAATACGATGCCCACGCTCCAGTTTAGGGCCGTTTGCAGGTCTAAGGGGTTTTAAGTTAGATTCAGCAAGCCGACGTCTTACTGTCCATGCACTTGGGTTACTTCCTCCGAGGCGTCGAAACTGATTGGTGAGTTCAGTTCCTGTGAGAAAGCGATTTCGAAGCATGGTGTTCACCAAGTATCGGTCTTCTCGTGCTGTGGTACACCTGGTTCTGCCCGTTCCTGGTCTGCGTAGGTTAGAACCAGTTTCTTCGTAACGTCGGAGAACTCTTTGTACTGTTGACAGCGACACACCGACAGTCCTGGCTGTATCGCGCTGACTCCGGCCGGTTTCCAGCATTGTAAGTATTCTGGTGCATTCTTCAGGCGTAAGCGACATAATTTCAGCTTGATTAATGAATATAGAGCACTATCAACATGGTTTATGTACCCACATAAATGACAGATTACAAACAAAAGCAACACCAAATGCTGTAATTTCGTAGTTCCATCTTCGAAAGTGGCCCTTTTTCAAATTTGATTTTTTTATGATATAACTTTACAATAACTAAGAAGTTTTAATACCTTCATTTAAGGAGTATTACATTGTCTATTAAATACAATTTATTGCATTAACCTAGCATTTTTAGTTTCCGAGATTTTTAGGATTCTTTAAGTGACCTGGATTCATTGGATTCATTGCTCTCGAGTGTACATCTCGTCCCGGCCTAATGGGTAGCCCGAAGCGGGTTTCGAAGCCATTCGAAGCTATCTCTGTCGATCTGCTTGGTCCCTTTCCCACTTCGAGCAATAGAAACGTACACCTGATCGTGGTCTCCGACTACTTTAGCAAATACGTCATGTTGTGCCCTGTTCGGGTTGCCACAGGCGCTGTAGTCGCGAGGTTCATAGAGAAGAGTGTGTTTCTCGTGCACGGAGTCTGCAAGACTATTTACATGGATAATAGCCCTCAGTTTGTGAGTAAGCCATTTAAGGATCTGTTGGCTAAATACAATGTACCTAATATATATTATAACCCTAGGTATCATGCCCAAACTAATCAGGCGGAACGAGCTATTCACAATGTGGTTCAAGCGATCTCATGCTATGTAAAGTCACAACACAAGTCTTGGGATCAGTTCTTGGTTGAGATACAGTGTGCTTTAAACACTGCAGTTAACGAAGCAACTCGTTTCACCCCTTACTTTTTGGTACATGGTAGGGAATTTATTGGGGATGGAGTGTTATACAGGCAGACAGATATCGCGTGCCATCCTACTTCAGTCTCTGTAGACGATCCATCAGCCTTCGGTGTCAAGCTGAGAGAAATACAACGCATTTACGACCAGGTGAGGAAACATTTGAACGTTGCCCACCAGCGTAATGAAAAGTATTACAACCTCAGAAAAAGGCATGTAGAGCTGAAAGTGGGACAGATAGTTTACAAACGCACGTTCTACCTGTCCAACAAGGCCAAGAATTTTACTTCTAAGCTAGCCCCTAAGTTCCTTAAATGTGTGGTGACTGCTAAACGATCCCCTTTAGTATATAGGCTGTCAGATCTGGAAGGTAAGGATCTTGGGGAGTACCATATCAAGGACATCCTGAAGTATCAGGAGGAGCAGTCTCCAATACCTAACGTAACTACATAGCACTGTTTCTCTAGTTTATTAAACCAGTGCTATGTGATCATTATGTAAGACTATTTTAATCTTTTGTTTGTATTTCTATATGTGTACGTGACTTTAAATAAAATTGTCACGTTGTAGTTTCTTCTATGCACCGCACCGAGCGTTTTTCTCTCATTCGCTTCTCAGTACTCTACAATATCCTGAGAGCTTGGGTAGTGTTAGGGTATCGGCAGTGAGTAAAGGGAGCATTCGTTTTCTATGAAGGGCATTAGACTCTAGTTACTTAGCCTAACCGGTACACGGGTCAGTGTCTAGTTAGGTACATAGGAGGATCTTTCTTTGGTATTGTAATGGTCGTAGTCAGCTGGTGTTTGAAGGACCTAGCTGGTTGTCTTTGTTTATTAGTCAGTACTTTTCTGTTTTCTTTATTGTGTATTTCCAGCGTTTGTAGCATTTATTTTCTATAGATGCAGTATTCAGTATGTGAAAGCAGCCTAATCGAGTTATCTTTTTTTAATCGGTTGTCAGTGGTGACATTTCTGCTGTCAGAATGACAGGATGTCATAAGGATCAGTGACGAATCGTTTTTGCATTCAATGAAAGCAGGTTTTGCATGAAATTCGAGACGATTCCACGTGAGAGAGGGGATAAAGCCCTGATACAAAGTTCCAAGTCTCTTTTTACGATCGGCTAAGGACGAGGGAAATTGATATTACTCTGAGTGGCACGCCTCAATTTTTCTTTGGAGGTTGTAAGTTGCAACCTGAGGACCTGTTAAGGAATTAGTCTGAGTTTACTTATTCTCCTCGGAAGGAGTTGGACTCTGTGTCAACCTACGCCCGGGATACCGGTAAGTGTCATTTCTTGTTTGCTAAGCGGTTCGAATTTCGTCGGTCGCGATGTCAGTTATTTCATTTGTCGTTTACTTGTCATAACAGGGTTTTTTACTACGGGGAAAAGCGGCCCGTCCACGGTTAGCAAAACCACACCCAATGACACGTGGACTACATGAGCGAGGTGTTTTGAGAGGAACCAGCCGCCTCCACGTGGCATTCGCGTGCTGTGCTGCTCTCAACTTGACTCAAGGCCAGTAATTGTCACCCAATTATAAGTGTAGTTAGCTGCTTACCCGTTTTACCTGCTCACGCGGCAGTGGTCTATTGAGTAGTATTAGTACCTAAGCCCTGACTATACTTCTGTGTACCTGTGATATTTGTGTCTATCAGTGAATAAGCTCTCTGTGTGTCTCTGTGTATCTCTGTGTACTTAATAAATATATGTGTGTACACCCTATTGGCTGATTTCGTCAGAGCCCTGGCCTCCCTTGCGCACCCACTAGAAACTCTGTAACAAGGCGCCCTGGGAAAGAGTTCTCTGCATAGCTACCTCGCGCTAGTTGGTGAGTAACATCATTGTGTTATAACTTTAACGCGCATAACCGACGACTAAAAAGTGTTGTACTTTTACTAATGAAAATCGCAAAATCACAAAAAAATGATTTTCTCAAAAAAATCACCTAACCTAACCTAACTCTAAAATTTCGCCTAACTTAATACCTAATATTACGAACCTAACCCCACTAAACCTTAATAAGGTACATCAGAAAAAAAAGATAGGTAACTTTAACGCGCATAACCGACGACTAAAAAGTGTTGTACTTTTACTAATGAAAACCGAAAAATCACTAAAAAATTATTTTCTTAAAAAAATCACACTAACCTAACCTAACTCTAAAATTTCGCCTAACTTAATACCTAATATAACGAACCTAACCCCACTAAACCTTAATAAGGTACATCAGAAAAAAAAAATAGGTAACTTTAACGCGCATAACCGACGACTAAAAAGTGTTGTACTTTTGCTATTGAAAAACGAAAAATCACAAAAAATGATTTTAAAAAAAAAATTACCTAACATAACCTTACTCTAAAATTTCGCCTAACTTAATACCTTTTTTTTTCAGTCCAACCGCGACCACGGGCGCTGCAACGTGCTCGAAACGTCGGTAGAATGTAAGTAAATAGTATTTCGCGTGAAGTCCCGAATTCTATAAGTATGAGCTATAAGTATGACCTTTTTTTTTTTTTTTTTACAAGGAGTGATCCGCTTACAGACGAAACACGCTGGCGAGGCGTGTGACAGTGTGAGGGTCGCCCAGCACCTGATCTTGTTGGCACTGGGAATACTCACTAAAACTCCTTGGCACCGAACTGCCCTACCGGAGGTGATACACGCCTAACTTAATACCTAATATAACGAACCTAACCCCACTAAACCTTAATAAGGTACATCAGAAAAAAAAGATAGGTAACTTTAACGCGCATAACCGAAGACTAAAAAGTGTTGTACTTTTACTAATGAAAATCGCAAAATCACAAAAAAAATATTTTCTAAAAAAAATCACCTAACCTAACCTAACTCTAAAATTTCGCCTAACTTAATACCTAATATAATGAACCTAACCCCACTAAACCTTAATAAGGTACATCAGAAAAAAAGATAGGTAACTTTAACGCGCATAACCGACGACTAAAAAGTGTTGTACTTTTACTAATGAAAATCGCAAAATCACAAAAAAATGATTTTCTCAAAAAAATCAACTTACCTAACCTAACTCTAAAATTTCGCCTAACTTAATACCTAATATAACGAACCTAACCCCACTAAACCTTAATAAGGTACATCAGAAAAAAAAGATAGGTAACTTTAACGCGCATCACCGAAGACTAAAAAGTGTTGTATTTTTAATAATGAAAATCGAAAAATCACAATTTTTTTTTTTTTTTTTAAAATCACCTTACCTAACCTAACTCTAAAATTTCGCCTAACTTAATACCTAATATAACGAACCTAACCCCACTAAACCTTAATAAGGTACATCAGAACAAAATAAAGAAAGGTAACTTTAACGCGCATAACCGACGACTAAAAAGTGTTGTACTTTTACTAATGAAAATCGCAAAATCACAAAAAAAAACAATTTCCCAAAAACCTAACCTAACTCTAAAATTTCGCCAACTTAATACCTATTAAAAAGAACCCAACTTCACTAAACCTTAATAACGGACATCAGAACCAAAAAAAAGATAGGTAACTTTAACGCGCGTAACCGATGACTAAAAAACCCCCGACTCACAAAAAAAGAACAATAAAAATACCTGTAAAAAATAAAAAATAACTATTATATTATGACCTATCTACCCTAAGTATTGAACCTTTATTATTATTATAGGTAGCTATATTATTTACGTATTCATATTTTTAACTAACAGTTGGTCTCGTCAAGGGACCGCTCTATACCCAAACAGAGACAGATGTACAATTAGGTTATGATTAGGTGAGCGGTCCCCGACGAGACAAACTGTTAGTTAAAAATATGAATACGTAAATAAAATAGCTATATAATAATAATAAAGGTTCAATACTTAGGGTAGATAGGTCATAATATAATAGTTATAATAGTATACTCGTAGAGGGTCGTGGTAACTATCAATTAAACGCAGGCTAGCTCAAAATACTTATAATTCTATCGTTACACTTATACACAAAGGACAAACGAAGAATATTACACACTAAAGAAATACGTACATAGAAAACACACAAAAGAATACTGACTAATAAGAATACAGAAAAATAGAACTAACAACACTAACTACAATAGAAAACAAGAGAGCGGGAGGCGCGGCAGATAGATCTTATACGTCAAGCGTAGCGGACACTTCCGAACTAAAGGAGCGGTACTGAACGACTGGTAAGCCGGGATGCTTCCTCTGGAAGCTACCTCGGCAACGCGGGCGCATGTGCATAACGGGATTCTTGTGGACAATGACTTCGGCGAGGCGCATACCAGCGTCCTCGTGCACTTGCAAACAATGCCTTTGGTGCGTCATCCCATCAAGCCGGCGATAGCACATGGACGCCTTAGTTAACCTAAAATGCGCTTAATAACCGCCATGCTACAGTCTCCCCCTCTAACCCGAGCGAGCGCCCCCGCCGTCGGGTTAGCAATCACCGGCTAGTTAGCCTTACGCGGCCTCCCCCTCCTACGTTTTTCCTGGACTGGGGGTCGGACCTGACCTACGAAAGGAGTTAATACGGATGAATGGTACTTACCTAGCACAGTACTATCGCTGAGTCGTTCCAAAATGTAAGAAGTAGGGCTGACCACGGCCCGGATCTTGTACGGACCGTCTCGGCGGGGGATGAACTTGGGAGTTTGTCCCTTTCCCGTGTCATTCGCCCCTTGAGTCTTTAATAGTACCAAGTCACCTACCTGATAATCCGGAGCAGGGCGACGATACTTATCGGCGTACAACTTCTGTGCCGCTTGCGCGCTCTCGTAGACGTCGCGAGCTTCCAGGAGCACCCACGATATCCTTTTCAGATAATCAGTGATATCACCTATGTAAGCGTCCTTCTCAAGAATGGCGCGCATCTCCGTCACCACGTCAGCGGGAGCTCGCATCTCCCGCGCAAAACTTAAATAGGCGGGCGAGTAACCCGTACCGGATGTAACTGCCGAGTTCATAGCGAAGCGAATAGCAGGTAAGTGGATGTCCCAAGTGTCATGATCCTTGCCCACCAGTATCGACAACTGTGGCTTGAGGTCGCGGTTCTTCCTCTCCACCGGGTTCGCTTCCGGGTGAAAGTACGAGGTGAACGATTGCGTGACTCCCATCGCGTGACAGGTTTGCTGCATTATATCGCTTATGAACTGGACTCCGTTATCGCTAATAAGACGCCTGGGAACTCCATAACGCAGGTATATTTCAGACACAAGTACCTTGGCGCACTCCTCACTGGTAGCCACGGCGAGGGGAAACAACTCCACCCAACGCGTACATGTGTCCTCCACTATTAGGATCCACTTGTGCCCCTTGGAGGTCTCCGGTAATGGGCCAAACAGATCCACGGCTAGCACCTCAAATCGGTGCGCGGATGCCGGCGTCTGTAGCAATCCCGCCGGCTTTCTGTTATCCGCCTTATAACGCTGACATTCAATGCAGTTCTTAACGTACTTTGCCACGTAAGAACGCATCCCTGGCCAATAGTACTTGCCGGCCAAGCGTTGTAAGGTACGTTCTACACCCATGTGACCCGCTGTGGGTGCATCATGGTACTCAGCTAGGACCTTAGCACGCTCTTGCTCTGGTACTACCAGGCAAGCATCGTCGTTGTCCTCGTTTTCGGGACCGTACCTGTAGAGGACTCCTCCTGAGAGCAGGTATCCTCTACTGGTCCATTCCCTCCCCCTGGAAGGATCGTCGGACTCTAAAGCGTCAACAATTTTACTGACTTCTGAGTCCTTCAGTTGGTTCTCTCGCACATCTTGCAGACTGCGCGATGGCATCTCGGCCACAGCGCAGCACATGTCGCAATCCGCATCCCCGGCGCACGCCGGTCGCGACAGCGCGTCATCGATAACATTTGCCTTACCCGGTGTGTACTCTATTTTGAGATTGTACTCCTGCAAAGTCAGGGCCCACCTGGCTAAACGACCGCTTGGCGCCTTTAAATTCATCAACCACCTCAGGGGTTGGTGGTCGGACCTAACGATGACCTCGGCCCCATCAATATATCCCCTAAACTTGGAGACTGCCCATACTACGGCTAAAGCTTCTCTTTCCGTCGTGCTGTAATTCCTTTCAGCCGCTATTAGGAGGCGGCTGGCGTACTCTATTGGGCGCTCGTCAGCTCCCTCCCCCTGGAGGAGAACCGCTCCCAGCGCGTAACCGCTGCTATCGGTCATGAGAACAAACGGTAAGTTAGTATCCGCCTGACGCAGTACCGGCGCTGATACTAGGAGCTGTTTGAGACGGTTGAAAGCAGCCTGTTGTTCCGAACCCCATTGCCATACGCTCGCCTTTTTTAGCAGCGTCGTCAACGGTTTGGCGACCTCTGCATATCCAGGGATAAAGCGCCTGAACCAACTGGACGTCTGAAGAAAGCTTTTTAGGTGCTTCACATTCCGCGGCGTACCCATGCTAGCGATGGCTGCGGTCTTCTCAGGATCGACATGTATGCCACCCGGTAATATAAGGTGCCCTAAAAATTTTACCGATTCCCTTGCGAAATGACTCTTCTCACGGTTTACCCGGAGGTTGAACATTGCTAGACGATCGAATACGCAGGCAAGGTCGGCAAGATGCTTTTCGAAGCTCTCAGACAGCAGAATAAGGTCGTCCAAATACGCAAATAAGGTAATACCTGGCAGGTTGGACTTGAACCTGTCTATCAGCCTCTGGAAAGTAGCCCCTGAGTTGCGGAGGCCCATCGGCATGCGCTTGAACCGATACGTCCCTAGCGGCGTCGTGAACGCTGTCTTATCCCGATCGTCGGGATCGACAGAAACTTGAAAGTAGCCAGCGCGGAGGTCCAAGGTTGTCATATACTTGGCTGATTTCGCCTCGTGGAGAATGTCTTCCATCCTTGGGAGGGGATACCGGTCAGGTTCGGTGACTGCGTTGAGTTTACGATAGTCAACGCACAACCGGAAACTGTTGTCCTTCTTCCTGACAAGGACTACGTTCGACGCCCATGGCGACTCGCATTCTTCTATAACGTCGGACTCCATAAGCTTCTGGAGTTCCTCTTCGAGCGCCTCTCTTTTGGGCGGGGATGGCCTATAGGGGGGAGAAGCCAAGGGTTCCTGTTGATCACTTACCTTTATTTTGTGGACGGCGAAATCTGTCGGCGGACCCTCCGAAGCGAAACGGGCCGCCCGGTCTCGCAAGAAGTTGTCGAATGCGGCCCTGTGCTCCGCCAACAGACTCGTACCTTCGTCGCGACGCAGCAACGCATCGCAGCTGTCGGCGCGCATCGCGGCAGCATCGTCCATTACGTAGGACTTTACAAACGGGAACCGGTCTCCTGGGCTGTCGGAAAAATGCCACGTCTCTTGGGCCATATCTAAAACCATACCAGCGTGTGCGATGAAGTCTCGGCCTAGCAGCGTCCTGGTGTCGTCGCCTGGGAATACCATAAAGCTGGTGTCGATGCTACGATTACCCAAAATAACGGGTATGGTTGTTACCTTGATCCGTTTTTGGTGGCGCGATCCATCAGCGAGTCCGATGTAGCGTTCCGCTTCTTCAAACTGCACACCACGTTCTACTAGAACGGCGTATAGCGACGGACTAGCAACGCAGTGCGTCGCCCCGGTGTCTACAATAGCGACCCCTTCTTTGTCTGCTATTCCTATCGTAACAAGAGGGAGCGGCACGGCCGTAGCGGAGTCGCCTCCTATAGAGTTGAATTGGGACGGTCTTGTGGGCGTGGGCCTTTTGGTACAAGTTTCACACTTTGACCTAACAATGCCCGGTTGGCCGCATCCGTAACAACGTATGGGACGAATAGGTTCTTTCGCGCTATCGGCCGTTCCTTTGCTAGACCTACGGCAGTCGTTCGGGGAATGTCCGTAAGCTCTACAAGTAGTACATCGAACGCGATTACGTCTAGGGTTTTCGCTCGGGTTAGAAGTGGGTTTAGCACTCGTAGTCGCGCTAGTGTTTGGAGACGGGCTAACGACAACGTCACGGACTGGGTTACTTTCTAAAGTCGCGGTGCGTTGAATAGTGCGGTTATTCGCGGGGACCGTAGCACCTTTTAGTTCGGTGATCGTATCCTCCACGAATCTCGCCCTCTCTAACAAATTATCAAGGTCACTTATACCGTCCCGTGGTAGACGCTTTTTTATTCGGCGATGTATTGATTAGGTTCACACAAATCTGTTGATGATGCTGTTGACAAATTTTATACTTTGCTTAATGAAATAATTTATAAAAACACACCCAAAAGCCGTGGTGCAAATAATAAATACCCAATATGGTTCAGTCGCTCTCTGTTAAATGCCCTCAAAGAGAAAAATAAAGTTCATAAAAAGTATAAGAAGTATAACAACCCAAGAGACTTGATTACTTACCAAACATTACGCCTTCAATGCAAAAAAAAGGTTCAGGAATGTTTCAATAGTTTTAAAACGAATGCAAAGGATCTTATTAGAAAAGACCCTGGGTATTTCTGGACATTTGTCAGATCGTTGAGATCAAATAGTGGGGGGATTCCTGATGAAATGAACTATGGTGACAGAACTGTCCAAGGTGGACAGAGTGTCAGTGACCTTTTTTCTGATTATTTCCACTCAATATATCAAACACACAAACAGTCAGCAAGTACAGTAAACATCGAGGAAGCATTTGCGCCCCCGGCAGCCCTTAATTTTTGCCATGTTTCCAGATTCGATATATCCAACTCTCTCAAGTCGCTAAGTATAAGAAAAGGGTCGGGTCCTGATGCTATTCCACCAGTGTTTCTGAAAAACTGCTCTGAGCAACTTATAGAGCCTCTTTATCATATCTATAACAAGTCGCTTTTCTCTGGGATCTTTCCTCAAAAATGGAAGGTTGCACATATTACTCCGGTACATAAAAAGGGTGATCAAACTGAGGTGTCAAACTACAGACCAATTTCAATCTTGTCGGCTATGGGTAAAGTATTTGAGCAAATAGTTCAAAAGAAACTTTATTTTTTCTTAAAGCCGTACTTTGATACGAAGCAACACGGATTCTTGCCGGGAAGGTCAACCACCTCAAACCTTTTACATTACGTAACGGATATCTATAAAGCATTGGAGGATAAAACCGAGGTTCATGCTATATATACCGATTTCTCTAAAGCTTTCGATGTGGTGGATCACAGCAGACTTGTTCAGAAACTGGCTCACGCGGGAATCTGTGGATCGTTGCTCAGGTGGTGTGCATCCTATCTTATGAATAGAACTCAGCTCATAAAAGTCAGAGGGTTCGAGTCTGCTGCGAGATCGGTACCGTCCGGTGTGCCTCAAGGATCGCACTTGGGACCGCTCTTCTTCCTGGTCTACATAAATGACTTGTGCTCTGAAATAACATCTGGTTACGAAATGTTCGCGGATGATCTTAAATTATACCGAGTCATCTCTGATCGCAATGATGTAAGCTATCTTCAAAATGATATTAATAATATCATTAAGTGGTGTTCATTGAATGGTATGGGTATAAATGCTTCCAAATGTTTTCATATAAAATTCACACGAAAATTAGATCCAATGTCCGCCACTTACTTCATTTCTGACAATCGAATTCAAGAAGTAAGCAGCATACGTGATTTGGGTGTTGTCATGGACTCAAAGCTGAACTTCCGCGAGCACATTGATAACATAGTAAATAGAGGAGGGCGCATGGCTGGGTTTGTAATAAGACAGGCCAAGTTTTTTGATGACCCTGACATTCCCATTCTACTTTACAATTGCTACGTGAGATCAATTCTCGAATATTGTTGTCAAGTATGGAACCCATCCTATGCTGTTCACGTTTCGCGACTTGAGAGAATCCAGAAACGGTTTTTGTATCACCTGTCGTATGCGCATAACTTATGCAACATTTTGACGTCCTATGATTTGAAACTTGAATATTTCAGACTCACCACACTAGAGCGAAGACGAAGGGCGGCAGATATTTTGTATCTACATAAATTAATTCATGGTAAAATAGACAGTCCCTCTGTACTCGGAAAATTAAAATTAGTTGTCCCACGGCCAGGTAGCCGGATTCATAATGTGGTAACTTTTTGTTTGCCCTTGTGTCGTACAAATTATGCTCAGCACGCTCCATTGTATCGTATGTGTTCTAGTTATAATAACATTTGTAATGAGATAGATATATTTGGCGCATCGGTTGGTTCAATGAAAAAGTACACTTCAACAGGCTCGTAAAGGAAAGCTACACGTTGTTTGGTGGCGTGGAGACTGATTGATAAACTTTGTATGTAGTTTTAAGTTTAAAATGTTAATATTTTAGTTTATATTTGAACGTAGTGTTCACTTCGAGAAGGGCATACGCAAACCTTGTAAGATGTTTTTATTTTGTTATGTTAAAGATACTTTAAAGCGTGTGTCCAGTTTAGTGAACCGTTAATAAAAAAAAAAAAAAAAAAAAAAAAAAATGTAGTAAGCCGTATACTATGTCGACTTGCATCACTACCGGTATCACATATGGCAATCTACTAAACAAAGATCGAACCTTCGACACAAACACATCGGCGCGTTCGCCTTCATTTTGCTCACTCGCGAATATCTCACGTAGCGTTCTGTAGGCGGGCTTCTGTACGCCGTAGGTGGCTCGCAGGCGGGACAGCGCGTCGCGCCACGTGCCGGTATCGGCCCGTGCGCCGCGCCACCACACCGCCGCGTCGCCGGTTAGCAGCATGGGAAGGCCGCGCAGCGCGTGCTCATCGGACACGCTGGCGCACTCCTTATAGACTGCCACGGCGTCGATAAACGCCTCCAAAGCTTCGGGATCGCGTGATTGCCCGTCGAACCTGGCGGTGCACTTTGACAGGTTGCCGCCACAGCTAGAGGCCGCGTGCACGTTCGCAGTGGGTGACGCCACCGGCATCGACGTCCACTGAGTGTTTGGGTGTCGCATAGCTCGTAGTGTTTCCATCAGCATACGATTGGACTCCGCCTGTGACCTGGCGAAAGTCTCTACCATGGTGGTGATTAGTCGCTCCGTGGTGATGGTCGCTGTGGCCGGTGCATCACCGGCGCCGCCAGCGTAGGTACCACTATGCGAGTAGTCGAGGGAGGCAGCCACGTGGCCGCGCGTCTTCTCTGCTGGACTGTAGAAACGCTCGTAGCCGGAGGTGGGCGATACCATGTGCGCCCCTCTGCTAAGAACGTGGTCGGGAGCGGCACCCACGTGGGCGCGCGTCTCCGCGAATGTGCGCGATGCGTCTCGCATCGGTAGAGAAGCGGCACCGGCGTCGGCGCGCGCCTTCTCTGCTAGACCGAGGGCACGTTCGTAGTCAGCAGTGGGCGACACCATGTGCGCCCCTCTGCTGAGAAGGTGATCGGGAGCGGCAGCCACGTGGGCACGCGTCTCCGCGAATGTGCGCGACTCGTCTCGCATTGGTAGAGAAGCGGCGCCTGCGTCGGCGCGCGCCTTCTCTGCTAGACCGAGGGCACGTTCGTAGTCAGCAGTGGGCGACACCATGTGCGCCCCTCTGCTGAGAAGGTGATCGGGAGCGGCAGCCACGTGGGCGCGCGTCTCCGCGAATGTGCGCGACTCGTCTCGCATCGGTAGAGAAGAGGCGCCTGCGTCGGCGCGCGCCTTCTCTGCTAGACCGAGGGCGCGTTGGTAGTCAGCGGCGGGCGAGACCATGTGCGCCCTCCTGCTGAGAAAGTGATCGGGAGCGGCACCCACGTGGGCGCGCGTCTCCGCGAATGTGCGCGACTCGTCTCGCATCGGTAGAGAAGCGGCGCCTGCGTCGGCGCGCGCCTTCTCTGCAAGGCTGAGGGCACGTTGGTAGTCAGCGGTGGGTGATGCGTCTCGCATCGGTAGAGAAGCGGCGCCCTCGTGGGCGCGCGCCTTCTCCGCTTGGCTGACAGCACGTTCGCAGTCCGCGGTGGGCGACGCCATGTGCGCCCCCCTGCTGCAAACGTGATCGGGAGCGGCAGCCACGTGGCCGCGCGTCTCCGCGAATGTGGGCGCTGCACCTCGCAGCGGTAGAGAAGAGGCACCCTCCTGGGCGCGCGTCTCCTCAGCTGGATCGGTGGCTATGAGCCGATGTTGGGTATTCGCGCCAACGTCGGCGTCGGTTGCGCGTGCTTCCACTGGGTCGCAGTACGCGTCACTTTTGCGGTTAAGGTCCGCGTTTCTATCTGCCGCACGTGTGTTTCGCGTCGTACGTTTCATGATTATTGCGCGCGCTTATTTAACTTTAGGTATAGTCACTGGGTATTTGAGAGTAGGGTTCGATTAATTATTTTAATTGCCACGAGTTGGGCGCCAGTATAATAGTATACTCGTAGAGGGTCGTGGTAACTATCAATTAAACGCAGGCTAGCTCAAAATACTTATAATTCTATCGTTACACTTATACACAAAGGACAAACGAAGAATATTACACACTAAAGAAATACGTACATAGAAAACACACAAAAGAATACTGACTAATAAGAATACAGAAAAATAGAACTAACAACACTACAATAGAAAACAAGAGAGCGGGAGGCGCGGCAGATAGATCTTATACGTCAAGCGTAGCGGACACTTCCGAACTAAAGGAGCGGTACTGAACGACTGGTAAGCCGGGATGCTTCCTCTGGAAGCTACCTCGGCAACGCGGGCGCATGTGCATAACGGGATTCTTGTGGACAATGACTTCGGCGAGGCGCATACCAGTGTCCTCGTGCACTTGCAAACAATGCCTTTGGTGCGTCATCCCATCAAGCCAGCGATAGCACATGGACGCCTTAGTTAACCTAAAATGCGCTTAATAACCGCCATGCTACATAGTTATTTTTTACTTTTTACAGGTATTTTTATTGTTCTTTTTTTGTGAGTCGGGGGTTTTTTAAATTTTTAATTTTTTAATTCATGCTTTTTATAGGGATTTTATAGGGGTTTTTAATAACAATATACGTATAGTCTATCAACAATTATTCAGAGCTAATGCGAATTGCGCGGAGTGTGGTTACAAAATTAGAAATACATTCCACTCCTCATATCATTCGAATGGCTAAGTAGTATGTATAGGATATTGTAATCAGTGTTCAGCTGATTTAAAAGTGTGTATTAGGTACTCCCAAGTCCAACACAGATACTTTTCTTGATGTCCACTGCACTATTAAATTAAAAAATATTTTTTTTTTTTTTTTTTTTTTTATTCAATATTTATTTAGGGGTTTTTATTCCTAATGGAAGATGTCAACCCCATTGTACCCTTAACTATTACAATCTCAAAAAAAGGAGTAGAGAGTAACTGCGGGGGCTTCTTGACCATCCGAGATACGTATCTAGCTATAAGTGATGTTGGTAGTGCTAGGATGCTTTGTATGATTCCTACATCATATAAATTAATGTTGAAATTCTCCATGAGTGACTCTCTTTCCCTTCGGGTCTGGACACATTCCATCAAAACATGTGTGACGTCTTCCTCCACTCCACACGAGGTACAATTAGGAGTGTCCGATTTTTTCATTAGGTATGCAAACTTGTTTGATGGGATGTGTCCAGACCTAAGCCTTAATAATGTTTTAACCTTATTTCTATTTAGCTTACATTCTAAGAACCATGGTATACGAAGAGTTTCAGTCTGTAAAACTTTGTACCATATTCCCTTCTGTTCGGAAACTTCATTAAAATGTATCTTCCAATTATTAAAATTTTTCGCTTTAAATAGGTACGTTTAATGTTTCTGAGCAGTCAGGTAAGATATGGATTTCTGTGCCTTCATTACAACCTAGTCTTGCTAATCTGTCTGCCACTTCGTTACCATGTATACCAATGTGGGACGGAATCCACTGCAACCTTAGGGCCCTGTTCCGTTCCTGTAGGTATATCATTTTTTCCAGTATTGAATAGGCTATCGATACACCTCTGTAAGCAGAGGCGCATCGAGCCACGTGTTGCAGAGCACTTTTGCTGTCTGAAAATATTACTGTGTTGTCCCAGTCCTTCTCTATTACAAACGACAGGGCCTCCGAGACAGCAGCCAATTCCGCCGACATAATAGATACATTATCTTTAATGTTAAAGCTTAAACCGTGGTCTACAGACATGGCATAAAATGCAGCCCCTAAAGAATGGGTTTGTTTGGAGCCATCAGTAATGCCATCAGATTTAGTTCATCTAAAATGTTGTATTTTAAGGTGTTCGTTTCATATTGAGCTTTGCTTTTTGTCATGTAATCCCAGTTTATTTTAATGACTTCTTCTGTATTTATCCGCGTAACCCACAGTTTAAGCTTAAACATATATAAAGGTGATGTAGAATATACTTCACAATTTTTTGTTTCATTATATGCAATCACAAGTAATGGCATTTTTTTCTTCTTTTCCCAATATCTTGAAAGACACAAAGAACTTAATTTGTTTACCGAAGCGATGGTCGTATTATTAGACCAGGACTGAATTTTCAAGCAATATTTGTAAGCTAAGTACTGACGTCTAAGATAAAGAGGTGGTAAGCTAAGTTCGCTTTCCATGACGTGGATTGGGGTGCTTTTGACGAATCCACCAATTATTCGTAGGGCTTGATTCTGTAATTTGTCCAACTTAGAAATTTGTGTTTTACTGCTATTGTCGTACAGAAAGCTAGCAAAATCAATGCGGCTTCTAATAAGAGAAATATAAAGTGTCCTTATGTGTTTTTGATGTAAACCCCAATTGGATCCTACCAATACCTTTAAGACGCTTATAAGTTTTGATGATTTATCATTGGTTTCAAGTGCATAAACCCAATGTGCCATTGCGACCAATCGTAAGTCAAATTAACTCTCCCACTTACGATCTAGCAAAACACATTGCCAAAGCAATGCAGCCAATTGGTAGGGAAAACACCGTCCTTTTTCAAAGACTCTCGCCATTTCGTGAACATTATCCAAGACATTAAGCTCGAACCGGACGAGCTCTTGGTAAGTTTTGATGTAGAATCGTTATTTACCAACGTTCCATTAGAAGATTGTTTGCGGATTGTCGAGACTAAGGTAAGAGAGAATGGCCTGCCAGATGGTTATACGGCGCTGCTGCGAAGTTCATAGAAGGAAACTACTTCCTTTACCACAACCAATACTACCTCCAGATAGACGGCGTGGCTATGGGCAGTCCATTGGCACCAGTAGTGGCCAATATTTGGATGGAGCATATACACTCGAGAGCAATGAATCCGGGTCACTTAAAGAATGTTAAAAATCTCGGAAACTAAAAATGATAGGTTAATGCAATAAATTGTATTTAATAGACAATGTAATACTCCTTAAATGAAAGTAAAAAAAATATGAGTCACCATACATTTTATTAACACAAAATTACATAAAGAAAAAACTGCTGATCTCTCCTTAAAACAAAAATAGGAAACATGAAATTTTTGAACTTTATTACGATTTTCTTGAATTTTAATATTTCGTATTGCCTCCTCGTGCTTCCATTACTGCGTTTACGCGGTTTGGCATGCTGTACACCAAGTTCCTTATACGATTTTGGGGAATATTCTCCCATTCCTCTGTGAGAGCAATTTTGAGCTCACGAAGCGTGATTGGGGGAGGGTTTCGTTGTTTTACGCATCTGCCTAGCTCGTCCCAAGCATGCTCGATCGGGTTGATATCCGGGCTGCGCGCTGGCCACTCCATACGAGTAATGTTCATCTCTTGAAGGTAGTCATTCACAATCCTACCTGTATGAGGTCGGGCATTGTCATGCATAAATATAGCATCCTCACCTAAATTGACCATAAATGGACCAACATGATCATTGAGGATTTCTTCCACATATCTTACGCTAGTTAAAGAGCCGTTTTCTATGATCACCAGCTCTGTGCGACTTTCAGAAGAAATTCCGGCCCACACAAGTACAGACCCACCACCGTAGGCTACTTTTTCTTCGATGCATGCTTGCTTGAATCTTTCCCCTGGTCTTCGATACACTCTGTGTCTTCCATCGTGCTTGTAGAGCATAAATTTTGATTCGTCGGAGAACATAACTTTTGACCAATCTTCAATACTCCAATTTACGTGGCTCTGGGCATACCTTAGTCTCGAAATACGATGCCCACGCTCCAGTTTAGGGCCGTTTGCAGGTCTAAGGGGTTTTAAGTTAGATTCAGCAAGCCGACGTCTTACTGTCCATGCACTTGGGTTACTTCCTCCGAGGCGTCGAAACTGATTGGTGAGTTCAGTTCCTGTGAGAAAGCGATTTCGAAGCATGGTGTTCACCAAGTATCGGTCTTCTCGTGCTGTGGTACACCTGGTTCTGCCCGTTCCTGGTCTGCGTAGGTTAGAACCAGTTTCTTCGTAACGTCGGAGAACTCTTTGTACTGTTGACAGCGACACACCGACAGTCCTGGCTGTATCGCGCTGACTCCCGCCGGTTTTCAGCATTGTAAGTATTCTGGTGCATTCTTCAGGCGTAAGCGACATAATTTCAGCTTGATTAATGAATATAGAGCACTATCAACATGGTTTATGTACCCACATAAATGACAGATTACAAACAAAAGCAACACCAAATGCTGTAATTTCGTAGTTCCATCTTCGAAAGTGGCCCTTTTTCAAATTTGATTTTTTTATGATATAACTTTACAATAACTAAGAAGTTTTAATACCTTCATTTAAGGAGTATTACATTGTCTATTAAATACAATTTATTGCATTAACCTAGCATTTTTAGTTTCCGAGATTTTTAGGATTCTTTAAGTGACCCGGATTCATTGCTCTCGAGTGTAGAAGACATGTTATTCCAGGATGTCCGAGTTCAGATCAGGTTGTGGAAAAGGTATGTAGATTATATATTCTGCATATTTAAAGGCAACAGGGAGCAGGTGATTTGTTTTACCGAGTATCTCAACTCATTACATGTGAAAACACAATTTACCTATGAGATTGAGAACAACAGGTCGTTGTCTTTCCTTGACGTCAAATTAATGGTGAGAGCAGACGGTTCCTTGGCCCACACTGTGTATCGCAAACCCACTCACACAAATAGATACCTGCACGCCTCCTCGCATCATCACCCACTTCATCTCAAATCAGTCAGCGCGACGCTCGTCAAGCGAGCTAATGACCTCTGCGACCCTGAGCATTTACAGCAGGAGTTGGACTATGTTCAGGAGATACTCAAGATGAATGGGTACGCAGCGAGTAGTAGGAAGACACGACGTGCACCAAGGAAAGTGAAACCGGGGGTGGAACGTCAACCAGCTTATATGCCGTATATAAAGGGAATAACGGACAAGATCGGATCGTGTTTACGGCGGTTCTCCATACGGACGATTTTTAAACCGTTAACAAAGGTAGCTAGGTACGTACGAACACCAAAGGACGTCATTCCTCTGCAAACACCAGGTGTCTACAAAGTGGATTGCAGCTGCGGTAGTTCCTACATAGGCCAAACCAAGCGGACCATCGCGGAAAGGGTCAAAGAACACATTGCAGCTGTGAAAAACCGTCAGTTTAACAAATCGGCAATAGCAGAACACCTCGATACGGGCAGTAATCACTGGATCGAACTTCACCAACCAAAAGTCCTCTCCACTGATCGCCACTATTATCCACGTATGGTGCGTGAAGCCATTGAAATTAAAAAACACAAAAATTTCATTAGGGATGATGGATATAAGCTCTCCGGGATGTGGAATGCAGTGATTAATAAACTTGAACGTAAAACTGTGCCAATTAAAACTGTCGTAGTGAGTGTAGTGTGTCGCCGGCCTTATCCTTCGTTGTGACAATAGCGGAGATTGGCAAGAAGTTACTTCATGGTTTTCGTCGATTCTCGCCTCAGTCCAACCGCGACCACGGGCGCTGCAACGTGCTCGAAACGTCGGTGTGAAAATGTAAGTAAATGTGTTTCGCGTGAAGTCCCGAATTCTATAAGTATGAGTGTAGAAAACCGCGATAGTTTAAAAATAACAAAATTTGATGTTAACACTGATTGACGTCGATGATGATCGAATTAATTCACTATATTTGCCTGATATGTGTAATGTTATAATACGAATTTTATCCAGATTACCATTATTTTCAAATGTTATGTGCCCAATATTTCATAACACAAACTATTCTCCAAGTAGCAGCAATGTAGAAAGTCATTTTAAGACCTTGAAAACCCTAGTACTAAAAAATGAAAGTAATCTGAGAGTCGATAATTTCTTAGTGAAACATCATGATTATTTACAAGGAGAAATGAAGATGGCCATAAACAATCAAAAAGTTGAATTTTTAAATAGCCACAGGGTAAAACTACGGCCTAAAAAGATTATTGCACTGCGGTCTAAAAGGAGTATAATAAAAAAATACAGATGATTTTCTCGAAGAGTCAGTTTTTTCAGACAAGCTATTAAGATCCACTAAAATTACCGAAAATTGGAGAGGTTTAACAAACAAGCGAAGACTGAAATCAAAAGATAGTAATTTAACAAAAAGAACCAAGATATCTGTCTTACAAAATGGTAGTTTGAACCAAAATATTTCAGTCGCGCAATGTTTTGCCGTAGCATATCACGAATCAGTGTTCGTCAGGAATTCTGTTGAAAATAATACAGACAATTTTTCAAAACTTGTTCAATCTATGGTCAAAAGCGTTAACATGTATGACATGTACGCCAATAGGTCACTTGTTATAGAAACGCGTTTTCCAATTAATGATAACTTAATGAACTGTCACTGTAATGTTACATTTATTTACGAAAAAATTCTTATTGACACTTTTCCTAGTGCAAAATTTCAGAGTACGTGCAGTTTTGTGAGCTGCAGTAACAAACACCTTAAGCGCAATATTGCTATTTTACCGCTTGATTTAAACATCATAAAAATGAAAGGTATTGCTTTTCTAAATGAATCTGCACTAAACGGAATTACTGAAAAAGATTCAGCCTGTCGTCGTAATAATTGTGAAGGCACACGAAATAACTCGTACGAGTTATTAGATATAATAACTTTCGAAGTTATAGGTATACGCAAAATTTCATTAACAGAGGCACCCATAACTTTGTTGTTGAACAACAAAACATATCGATTACTTTCGGTTATTGAGTATTGTCCTCCCGCTATTCCTAGCGGAATTGGACACTACAAATCACACTGTTTAAGAAAAGGTACTTGGCATTGTTATGATGACATAGTCGGTAAAGCAACGAATAGTAAAGGTAAAATTTTGCCCCATGTTGTAATGTACATGTTGTAATGTAATAAAATTTTTAATAGTTACTATTAATATTTTATTTAACCTACATATACATATTGCTCTATCAATCGTCACTTCTGCATACAGTTATATATTTTTGAATTAAAATGGGTTCGGTGACACATAATGTAAGCCCATAGAATTATGGCAATATATAACTAGCTTTTGCCCGCGGCTTCCAACGCCATTGTGCCTACCTTTGTGTTATTCTGATGTATAGGCAATATATTAGATTACTGTAATTTCATGGAAATCGATTCATTAGAGTTTTTGCATGAAAAAGTAACAAACATACATACTTACGTACATACATACATATTATACCAATATCCATCCTTACAAATATTCGCATTTATAATATTAACTTATGAAAGATAATGCAGACCGGTGAGATTATTTTGTATTCTACCCACTTACTAGCTTTCAAATTCTATACTTTTAATTTTCATACTAGATGTACGAATAGGTAATTTAAGTAAAATTATAGTCGTAAATAGTTTAAATGTTATCAATTTAGTGTAAAAGTTACAAAAAAATGTCCCTGAGACAAAAAGTCCGCTGACTGGAGGTTTCATTTCAGCTTGATTGTGGCTGAAGTAAGGACGCTAGAAGTATGTTTTTTGTTTTGTTAAACAGATCAAATACAGAACTAAAAGTTAATACCAATTTATAGTTCCCCAGACTTAATTTTGGTAAATATCCCGCTGGCGGTCGGTTAGAAAAGTTTATATTTCCGTTTATTATACGGAACAAATTCTGTTTTCAGCATAATTCAGTAGAACATATCCAGAACTAATTCTCTGCATCATTCATAAGTCTCCCAGACAGGGGATTCCCGCTAGGCAACTTTAACCATTGCCATTACCACTGTATACTGTAGTTTGACTCGGCCGAATTTTAGAAATAAATGCCTACAGCCGCGCGGTACGCAAGCATGCGATAGGGCTGCCCACCTATAGCATTTTAATGATATGTGCCTACTTTAACTTTCTATTTAATATTGTGATTGTAAATATGTACATACATACATTCATATAGTCACGCCTTTATCCCCGAAGGTGTAGGCAGAGGCATAGTATACGCCCACATTTTACCTTATAGTTTTACGTACCGCGTAATAGATAGTGAGTCTAATGCAGTTGAAATTTTTTAATCCGCCAATAAGGCCTTCAATTTGTATTAAGGATTGTCGTTTTACTGACAACCGGCTTTCATTTCGAGTAAATAGTACCTTTTTTATTTAAACAAAAATCCTTTGTGAGTAATAAGTTCTCAATAAAAATGCATGTATCTTTTGATTGCTAGATTATATTTAAAAACCATGTTTATGTGTGATTTATTAACAAATTGGTCTTATAAATGGGATATTTTTAAATGCACATCTATATATTTTTTCTGCACACTAGGTAACTCCACTAATTAACGGAATGCCTACCAGAAATCTGAATGCTGTGCAAAAAAACCAATTGATTAACTAAACATGTACTACTTCATTATATACTTGGAGAGCAGATGGCGCTGCCATCGCGTAAACATACGAAACAGAACGCTCCGTATTTCTTTATCTCAATAATATTATAGTATTAGTCCTGTGCAACTAAAAGATATGAAAATATTAAATATATGACCAAATTCAGTGCTGAAAGTGTTATCTATGATATTATAGTAGTAAATAGTGAAATTACGTGAAGTGACAATAACCACATACGTGAAGTGACAATAACCGCATAAAAACAAGTTATAGTGTAAAAATACAAGTTATAAACAGTAAAAACTGTCAGTTCAAGCATAAAAGGAGAAAAGTGTATGATTCAAGTTTATTTTTGGTGCTTAGTTTTGGTTTAGTCAAACCGTTGTGAAAAAAAATATTTGAATCCGACACATATCGCTTGTTAACTCGAGAGAACCGGTTACCTACTCGACAGACACCTAGACAGCAACAGACCAATAATTTCAACCACAGCGTCATCTACCAATTTGGTCTCGCGCCTTAAATTGCGGTATGTAACCATAAAGGCCCAAGTACCGAACCTACCAACGACTGCTCTTTTTGTTATTTTTATTAGTCACCAAAACCTCTGTGAATATAATTTAAGTTAAAGTCATTGTTGGAAAGCGCGCTTATTGAGCTGTTAATAAATAGTAAACAAAACTGCTACAAATCTTGAAATGGATAATGCTAATATAACAATACGTTGAAAAAATAAATCAAACGTGGAAAATGTTTCTCTGGACAGATCATTATCCACGACTAGCACTTCAGATTATCTTACGAGAAGTTTACCGGACTTATCAACCGGGCACTATGAGAATGACGAGAATGTTGCGCTTATAGAGGAAATCGAACATTTAAAACAACAACTAATGTCGGCTAATAATGAAATAGATAGACTAACATCAGAGCTAATGGAGATTAGAACAATGAATGAATGTCAAGAAAAGACAATACTTAATCTGAAAAATATTTGTAACTCACCAATAACATGCGTAAGAACTACTAGGAAAAAGCGAAAATCACGTCAAAAGTTACCTCTAGCACTGAATGAAATACCTGTACAATTGAACTCAAGCAGCACTGACCTGGGACTAAAACATTGTGAGGAAGTGGAAGAAGAGGTAAATTCTGAACTTGTTCAGTCACCAAAACTGGTAAATAAAAACTACTGTAAAGGACACGGAGAGGGAACACCTTCCAGCCCCAAGAAAAATCCATGCACTCCAGCTATGGAACTTGGCACCCGGCCAAAACTGCTAATTCTTGGTGGCCAACAATGCAGAGGGCTAGCTATGAAACTATTACAAACAAGACAGCAGACGAAATATCAAAAATACAAAGTCCAATCAATAATAAAACCCGGTGCTTACACTGACCGTATTCTAGTAGAAAGTCTCAAATTTCAGGACACTGCCTCTAATGGGCTAATTGTATGTGTAGGCGAAGATGACAATAACCCCTATAAAATTATAGTGGAACTTTCAGCAATGTTAAAGAGGATACAGTTTGCCCAAGTGATTATTTTGGGGGTTATTAAAAACAATAGTCTCAATGAATATATGTTAAATCCACCACTATAAAAACCATCTGCAGCAATTTCTCTAACTGTACATTTATTGACACAAATCCCTATTATTGTAATGATAATTATTGTGATTTATTAACCTTATGTTACGACATTAATTTGATTCTAGACTCGATGTACTATCGTAAAACTTTTCTGCAATATAGTTTTAAGTCACCAAACAATTTTGACAAATCTAAATTTTTACTGACTTCACCAAAGAAATTGTACAAAAGGGGTACCATACCATACTACTTTCCAATAATTGATAAGATACAAGTACCACGTACAGAAGAAACTTTTTTTCGGCTACAAAATCGCCAAAAACATCGGGTCACTTAATTAGACTACTACACCAAAATATTGCTGGCCTAATCAATAAGCAGGACCGACTAGAAATTTATTTAGCTGAATGTTTTGAAAAGAAAATGCCACTGGATATCTTGTGTTTTTCTGAGACCTTTATAAATCAGGGGGATGAGAGGTATGTTAATTTAACGAACTTCACACTATCAAGCTGTTACTCAAGAGTAGCAGGTAAACGCGGTGGCGTCTGTATTCTTGCCCGAAAATTTATAGATTGTCAGCCTTTTCGTGTGTGCCAACTATTGAGCACCATAAAAACTTTTGAATGCTGTGGAGTCGAAATTGGCTCCTTGCAGCTTATTGTGGTCTGTCTGTATAGGATTCCAGGCGCGGATTTGACAGTGTTCTTTACGAAGCTGAGAGAGTTATTGCATCAGCTAAGAAAAAAATCACTGCAAAACTTAATTCTAACTGGTGATCTGAACATTAACACTTTGAAAAATTCTAGTGAAAGTGAGACTTTAAAAGAGATACTAGCCAGTTACAATCTAAGTCTGCACATTAACCAACCTACGAGGCAAAAAACATGTATAGATCACATAATCAGTAATATAAAAGGGGCAAAGGGTGAAGTTATTAACGATTCCTATAAAAGAAAGGAATCCAAAACCAAAGTTTTGGTTTTTTCTAAAGCGTGACTATAGTGATACAAACTTAACTAAATTCAGGGAATGCCTGTCGAGTCTATCGTGGAGTGATATTTGTGATACATCGAATTGCAACGAAGCATTCAACCGATTTCATGAAACACTGGTTATGTTTTATGATCTTTGTTTTTCTACGATTAAAGTTAAACTAAATTCAAATTATAAAACTCCTAAATGGATCACAAAAGGAATTAGAAAATCGACAAAAATAAAACGACAACTTAGACATAACTATTACAAAAACAAGACCCTAACTAATAAAAATAAATACCTCAAATACGATAAACTGTTGAAAAAATGTATCAAAACCTCAAAATTTAATATTAACACAGTTTTCATGAAAAATGCCAAAAATAAATGTAAAGCTGCATGGACGCTAATTAAAAAAACAACAGCTAACATCCAATCTCAAGAATACATAAAGTCCATTGAACATAACAATAACCAATTCACAATTCCCTTAGAGATAGCTACAATATTTAATGACTATTTTATTAATACCACTAACATAGATAAAAATCCTAAACCAAACTTGAAATTATTGAAAACAGTAGGGCCAACAATATTTATCACTCCAACGTCAGAAACTGAGGTCAGAGGATTTAGCATATTAAGAACTTTTAAAGTTCTTAATATGCTAAATAACACTAATTCTGTTGGCTTCGACGGTATTTCCATGCCAATACTGAAAAAGTGTAGTAATGAGCTTACGAGGGTCCTGACGCAGCTCGTAAACTTATCCTTCGACCAAGGGATATTTCCTGATAAATTAAAATTCTCCATCGTGAAACCACTGCACAAAAAAGGGAATAAAAAAGACTTAGCCAACTACAGACCTATAACTTTAATCCCCGTACTCTCGAAACTATTTGAAAGACTGATGTACAACCGCATAATTAATTTTCTTAACAAATTCGAAGACATAGTTGAAGAACAAAACGGCTTTCAAAAAAATAAGTCTACAACCCTAGCCGCATATACGTTGATAGATCAAATAACGAAGGGTATTGATAAAAAACTACGCACCTCAGCTATCTTCTTCGATATGAGCAGGGCATTTGATGTTGTAGATCATAAAATATTGCTCACAAAATGTGAACTCTATGGGATACGAGGCCAAGCGTTACATTGGCTACACAGTTACCTGTCAAACAGAATGCAATGTGTTCAAATTGATCAGATCTGTGAAAACCATACTCTACGATCAGTCAAGTCGCAATACAAACTTAATAGGTTCGGTGTACCGCAAGGCAGCATTATGGGACCGCTGCTCTTTCTAATCTATATCAATGATATCCCGAAAGTTATACCTCACAAATGTGTCCTCTTCGCAGATGATATTTCTGTGATAGTCTCGGAGGAACGCGATCTAAATACCTATAGTAATGTACTGAAATCGACTATTGAGACAGTAACGGGTTGGCTGGATGATAATAACTTAACTATAAATCTAAATAAAACTAAACTAGTCCAATTTCACAATCATAAAAATAGTTATGACATAATAAATATTAGATATGACAAAAATGTTGTCCAAGAGGTAAATGACATTAAATTTCTAGGTATAAATCTTGACAAACACTGTAATTGGAAGGCTCATGTTGAAAATGTCTGTGCCCGAATAAACAAATTTGTATTTGTCTTGAGGAATATAAGAAATCAAGTTGGAATGGATGCTGCCCTATACGCTAACCACGGATACATTGGATCTGTACTTAGATATGGAGTACTGTTGTGGGGTAACTCAACTTTTATAAACAAAGTTCTTATATCACAAAAAAAAATGTGTCAGAGCCGTATGTAATGCCGCTCGACTAGAGTCCTGTAGACCACTATTTAAACGAACTGGAATCCTCACGGTGGTATGCCTTTACATTTTGGAAATAGCATTGTTCATCAGAGAACATCAAATAATGTTTCCAAAAACTTGTGATCATAAACCCTATATTTCCAGGGATAAAACCAAACTCATTGTGCCAAGATCTTACAGTGCCTTGCACCAAAAAAATTGTAGTAGCATGGCAACCAAAGTGTACAATAAATTGCCCAAGAGGTTAAGAGAATTACCGAATAACATGTTTAAAAAACGCATTAATGAGTGGCTTCTGGAAAAATGCTTCTACTCGATGGAAGAATTTTGGACATACAAAAACAACATGGGCACATTATAAGGTTGTATGCAGGTTAAAAATAGCGATGGTATGGTAATCCTTAAAATTTTGACTAGAACTTAATAACTCGTGTAATCGATTTGAGTTATATTAAATACAATACTTGACATTTTGTTAATATTATAAATTTGATATAATATGTATATATTAAAATGTTGACTAAAACTTATAATTACTCGTAAATTGATTTGATTTATATTAAGTAGGTACAATAATCGACATTTGTTAATATGTTATTATAGGTTTAAAATATGACATAACTATTGTAATATCTAACATACATTATTTCTAGAAATTACATGCCGCGCGCTGTCCGGCGAAACATGTTGGACTATATAATAGATTATAAGAAGATCAAATCAACCATGTTTCCTGTAATAAAGCATTTCATTCATTCATTTCATTCATTCATTTCATTCATTCATTTCATTCATTCATTCATTCATTCATACTTAAAAAACTAAAATGTTACACAAAACGAGATCACCTTTTTTTTATCGAATTTAAACCAAAAATGTGGTTCGTGCACCGGATATAAGATTTGCTAAGCAAAACTACAAATTGCTTATCAAAAATACTAACTTGCACTCCAAATTTTACAATCTTATAACGGAATAGGTTAGGTTAGGTTAGTTTTTTATTTTATTTTTTATTAATAAAATTTAATTTTGTAAAGATGACTGATTAAATTGGGTTTTTAATTAGAATAAAATATGTTCCTAAAAGTAAATTAGGCGATGGTTTTCCTTCTGCCAGTTGTACTTTCGAAAGTACGCCGAGCGGTAGGTGTACAGCGCGCGGCCTTGAGCGAGTCACGGGGGACTGGCGCGGGGCGGCGTGGCGGCGCAGCGCCCGTTATCTACTAACGATTGTGTGAGACGGGTATAGAAATTTGAAAACGAGTAAGCGGCGTAGACCATAATAATCAGCTCATCATATGTTTCGTCAGTGATAGAATCACGGAATTCTAGTCTTTATAATCATTGCGTTAAATTTTTGATTTACAAAATTAAAACTATCTTTCGCTTTGAAAGTACTAGTCAGTCTCTAGTACACTAGTACTTTTCGAACATTGTCAAAATGTGTTATATTTTGGAAGTTCAAATTTGTCTCTATGCGTGTAATAAAAATCAAAGGTAACAAAAATGCTGTTAGGTGTACTGTAACATCGGTCATCCACAAAGAAATGAATACTTTTGAAACATACCTAAATCATTGCTCTCAATTAAATAACTACGAACTGACAACGGAACTAAATGTACTACCGACACGAGTCCTGAACTACACTCGAGAGCAATGAATCCGGGTCACTTAAAGAATGTTAAAAATCTCGGAAACTAAAAATGATAGGTTAATGCAATAAATTGTATTTAATAGACAATGTAATACTCCTTAAATGAAAGTAAAAAAAATATGAGTCACCATACATTTTATATTAACACAAAATTACATAAAGAAAAAACTGCCGATCTCTCCTTAAAACAAAAATAGGAAACATGAAATTTTTGAACTTTATTACGATTTTCTTGAATTTTAATACTTCGTATTGCCTCCTCGTGCTTCCATTACTGCGTTTACGCGGTTTGGCATGCTGTACACCAAGTTCCTTATACGATTTTGGGGAATATTCTCCCATTCCTCTGTGAGAGCAATTTTGAGCTCACGAAGCGTGATTGGGGGAGGGTTTCGTTGTTTTACGCATCTGCCTAGCTCGTCCCAAGCATGCTCGATCGGGTTGATATCCGGGCTGCGCGCTGGCCACTCCATACGAGTAATGTTCATCTCTTGAAGGTAGTCATTCACAATCCTACCTGTATGAGGTCGGGCATTGTCATGCATAAATATAGCATCCTCACCTAAATTGACCATAAATGGACCAACGTGATCATTGAGGATTTCTTCCACATATCTTACGCTAGTTAAAGAGCCGTTTTCTATGATCACCAGCTCTGTGCGACTTTCAGAAGAAATTCCGGCCCACACAAGTACAGACCCACCACCGTAGGCTACTTTTTCTTCGATGCATGCTTGCTTGAATCTTTCCCCTGGTCTTCGATACACTCTGTGTCTTCCATCGTGCTTGTAGAGCATAAATTTTGATTCGTCGGAGAACATAACTTTTGACCAATCTTCAATACTCCAATTTACGTGGCTCTGGGCATACCTCAGTCTCGAAATACGATGCCCACGCTCCAGTTTAGGGCCGTTTGCAGGTCTAAGGGGTTTTAAGTTAGATTCAGCAAGCCGACGTCTTACTGTCCATGCACTTGGGTTACTTCCTCCGAGGCGTCGAAACTGATTGGTGAGTTCAGTTCCTGTGAGAAAGCGATTTCGAAGCATGGTGTTCACCAAGTATCGGTCTTCTCGTGCTGTGGTACACCTGGTTCTGCCCGTTCCTGGTCTGCGTAGGTTAGAACCAGTTTCTTCGTAACGTCGGAGAACTCTTTGTACTGTTGACAGCGACACACCGACAGTCCTGGCTGTATCGCGCTGACTCCGGCCGGTTTCCAGCATTGTAAGTATTCTGGTGCATTCTTCAGGCGTAAGCGACATAATTTCAGCTTGATTAATGAATATAGAGCACTATCAACATGGTTTATGTACCCACATAAATGACAGATTACAAACAAAAGCAACACCAAATGCTGTAATTTCGTAGTTCCATCTTCGAAAGTGGCCCTTTTTCAAATTTGATTTTTTTATGATATAACTTTACAATAACTAAGAAGTTTTAATACCTTCATTTAAGGAGTATTACATTGTCTATTAAATACAATTTATTGCATTAACCTAGCATTTTTAGTTTCCGAGATTTTTAGGATTCTTTAAGTGACCCGGATTCATTGCTCTCGAGTGTAGTTTTTTTTGGATATATTGGATCGCACCGTTCACTGACTGAGCAAGCACAAGTCTAGTTTTAAACACAAACATACCTACTCCATGTAACTACCTAGTTCACTCGTGTCAATCACTTTGTTTAACTTTAGTCAACGAGTAGTATAGTACCAATTAGTACTTAAGTAAAATCAATTTATAGTCTTACCTTTCGGAGTTTCCAGGTAATCTTAAAAAACGTTATCTCTGGGTGAGCTATTGACGAATTCATGCAACCAAAACAAGCACAATAGACTCTAGTTGTCATATTAAATATTTTTAGTAAATAAAACACGCGCGGTTACCATTTAAAAAACTACACACCGTCCATTCGTCTACTCGGCACAATCGCGACTGCGGACGCTGCTTGCGTGCTGAAAGGCCTGCCGAAAACGAGAATCAAAGAAAGAAAGAAAGAAAATACATTTATTTAAGACACGCACATTACATAACATAAACTACAGATCAGATAAACACATGATTTTAAAATAATATGCAATTGGCTGTGTGTGCGCATCTCAAATTGGGTAGCCATCTCAGCATTAATGCTGCGCATCCTCTGCCAATGACTTAAGATGCGTAGCGCTGATATTCTGATAGGTATAGCTTGCGCTTCGTCCGTTTGTACGGAGCTACAATACTGGTTAAACAACATATTACAAGCTGTTGATTTGGTCGTGCACAAGCCTCCTTCAGTGCGTAGTGTACTATAGGTATTATCGATTGCAAGCAACACAAACATACGTAGATAACAAAACCCCAAAAATCCTGTTTTTAGTGAAATATGATTTACGAAGAAAAAATCTTCACCCGTGTATTTAATGTTTACGTCGCCGAGCCAACGCTAAAGCGCAAGTCACACTGCCAGCGGGCGGGTGAGCGAGCTAGGCACACTGCGAGCTGCCGAATAACCTACGTGGCTGATGCGAGCGAAGCTACTCGTTTTCGTCGTTAGGCGCGCCCGCTTCGCTAGCTTAACTACCGTCCTCCCCGTTTCGGGCACTCAGACTAGTCGTCGCTTGTCATTCGAATAGCAGTGTCCACGTGTCTAGTCTCATCCGCACTACCCGGTTCGCCCTTCCGTATGTAGTTTTTGGTGTAAACCCCATAGTTTAGCTCGGCAATGTCGCGTAGTTTGCATAACTTCAATATCTCACTTCACCCGCCCGCCTAGCTCGCTCGCCCGCCCGCTGGCGGTGTGGCCTGGGCTTAAAGCTAGACAATAGTAGGTACCTAGATAATGCGGCTACGTATCGCATCTCATGGCTCCTCTACACTGCCCGCGAAGTTGAACAAAGTTAAATGAATACGATAGTGTAAAGAGGCACTTCGGCTTACCTCGTCAAAAACTATACCTCCCCTCAGGCGACTTTATTTGCTGTCTATTTTTGCGCCTCAGTCAATGGGCCCAAAGATGCGGGAAGTGCGTTCACGAAGTACCTCTCTACACTACTTGGCCGACATCGTGTGTGCCGGTGCTTTGCCGGCGCGTGATTTAAGCTATAATTAGTGCTTTGGTGTATGTGATCCAATTATCAGCGTCAAACAGTGGTCAGGAGCAAATTATGTTGTTCCTGGAAACTCTGCCACACAAATTTCTTTGTTCATTACAAACGGCGGCAATGTGCGTGCGCAGGCTACTGACACCACTGAGTGTGTAGTGACGCACTTTTTTCGAACTTAGACAAAGTTTCTAGAGTACTTCGCCTATGAACTTTGCGGGCAGTGTAGAGGAGCCATTAGTTATTAGGTTTCATGAGTTTTTAGTTCCAGCTGACAAGTTCGGTGACCTTTATGTACTTTTTTGATTTGATATTAATGATTTGATGATGAGTTTATGTTGATTTAAAAGATTCCTTCCTACTTCAAGGGCTTAGGACCGGCAGAAACACGCTATTTATCATGCAATTGCAAACAAAAACATTAAGTACTGTTAGTAAACATTAGGTATGAGAAAAGTATTCTGAAATGAAGCATTTCTGGCGTAGTTAAAAATTTTAAATCAACTTATTTACAGAATTAATTGAGAATCAAAGCTTAAATACCTATTTACAAAATCATGTAACACGCAATAATTGTTCAAAATGCTCACCCCCAGTGTCTATGCACAGATTGGCGCGGCGCACTAAGTTGCGTTTTAAGCTGCGAAGCACTAGCACATTTGTTTTTATTTGTTCAAATGCCAAAACAATTCTTTCACGTAATTGTGTGTTGTGTCACAATGTCTTCATTGTAAACAAGTCTTTTAATATCTCCCCACAAATAAAAGTCTAAGGGCGTTAGGTCGGGTGAACGCGGCGGCCAGGCTACCGGTCCACCACGGCCTATCCACTGCGTACCAAACACTTCACTTAAATATTCGCGCACTTGGCGTCCATAGTGAGGTGGCGCACCGTCCTGTTGGAAGTACAAGTCCCTATGAAATGCGAGTGGAATGTCATCGAGCATCTCATTAACCACATGTCGGAGTAGCACCAAGTATGTAGCACTGTTCAAACGACCGTCAATAAAATATGGGCCAAGTAGATGATCACCGATGATACCAGCTCACACATTCAGACTAAACCGGACCTGGAACGAGTCCCGCGTAGTAACATGTGGGTTGTGTTGTCGGTGAGCCCACCAATGTTCATTGTGGACGTTATAAACGCCCACGCGCGTAAACAATGATTCGTCGGACCACAAAATGTTCACGTCCTGATGTTCAAGGAGCCAGTGACAAAAAACTGTCCGAGCGTTATTGTCCTGCGGATGCAACTCTTGAACACGTCGGAAATGGAACGGATGCATTAGTTCGCGATTCAGCAGCTTCCACACTGTGGTATGATGAACACCGAAACGGCGACCGGCTTCACGCGTACTGGCTCGAGGTTCTTCCTCAAAATAATTGAGAATCTGCTCTTGCCGATCAGCTGATAGGCCTTGTGTACCACGACCTTGTGCATGTCGAGGAACCTCGAACTGTCGGTAATCCCTTAAGCGCTGTGTGGCGGCAAGCATCATGCGACGAGATGGTATTGGTCGGTCTGGAAACATTTCCCTGAACATGCGAATTGCATCAACAACGTTATTATTAGAAATAGCGTAAAGGCGCACCATTTCCACCAACTCAACGTTACTGTAACGCTCTGACATCGTTACCGGTGTTGTTACGGACGTTACGTAGATATCGGCGCGTGCGGTTATACTCACGCTGAACGCGGGCGAGCGACTAATTAATTCAAAATTTCAAATTCACCGATCAAAGGCGCCGCCTGAGCCGCTCGCTCCTGCGCGGGGGTTGGAGGGGTAACTTACACGCGCCGCGCCGCCACCGCAGGCCTCCTTTGCCTATGCCTACACATTTGTATGTGCCTACTAAACTGTAGGCAAAGAAGAAACGGTTTTGAATGAACGGTGAAAATGTACCTATGTAGGTAATAGTATTATTAGAATATTTAGAACCGATTCATACGAGTTGCTTTTTAAATTTATTTTATTTAATAATTATTAAGAACTTAATTTTACTGCACCATTTTTTCACTGAATATTGGTTTAGTATAAGCAGTAGAGTTCCCGTAGCAAATAGAAAAGAATTTAAGCAGAAAAAAAAAGTGTAAAAAAAGGTGTCTCGTTTTATCCCGAAATATCAACGAGTGTAGGCATTACAGTCATGTGTGCAAGTAATGCACAAATGCAGAACAACATCCTGTATATACTGTGCCATTACATTACAACAAACTGTGGGATTACGACTCTTATCAAGAACTTAGATACCAAATTGCTAAACTATACAAAAAACGACTACTGTTTGATCTTCTTAGTGGGACCTGAAGATTTTCGTAAAACTGTAAATTATTTTGAAATGATTGTTAATATTCGTGCGAAACTGATGGCATTGCAACACACAAATATTGTAATGTGTTTACCTACTTTTAGTTATATTCATTATTGTACCATGTTTAACTCTAGGATAGAAATCCTACTAATATTATAAATGTGAACGGGAACGGGAACCAAATTTCACGCGGGCGAAGCCGCGAGCATCAGCTAGTATTTAATAATTTGTTGTACCTTGACATTGACGCTCACAATTATGCAGAACTTTTCGACTCTAATTTTAATCTAACATGGGATTATACCATGTTCAACAAACGCACTGGCGCTCTGAATAATCGCGGTATGAAAAACATTTTTAGTAATTTGGCAGATCATACTATAACGATTACTGTTTCTGCAACTTTGGATGTAAGCTCAAAATCTTGCGCCCCTGAAAGCTTGGGTTGCCCTCGTAGCCCAGGGAATAACTCTAAGATTTGTTTTCGTTCCTAAAACTAACAATACATTTAATTTTTTAAGAATATTTCATCAAAATGTAGCAAGCTTAAAGTCTAAAAATGGTCTAACTATTGGAAGTTGCTTTGAGTAACTTAGCGTTACAGAACAAGTCACCCACGTTTCTTTGTTTTACTGAGACTTTTGTTCAGGAAGGAACCGAATCTGTTGTAAAGTTTAATGGCTATACCCTTAGCGTATAGCCATTAAACTTTACGCTTTTTTTTGCATATTTTCAGAGAAGGGTGTGAAAATTAAAAACTTGCACATTGAAAAAGAATTTGCTCAGAAAGATCTTTTTGAGTGCTGTGGTATAGAGGTGGTAGATCATAACGCCTCTTTGCTTCAATAACGTGATATATCCGAAAAGTCGATTTTTTTTTATTTGATAATTAAAACCGCCGTGTTTGATTTTATTTTCTCAAAAAACGTGGTGTGTTTTACGCGTAACATACCTAATCTGTGAGTGAAAGAGATAGCGCCACTGTGTCAGATCGCAATATCACGTTGTCTCTTTATGCAGAGAGTTTTGTTGCGAAAACGAAACATAACAGTAGCCACTACGCAATTGCAGAGGAATGTGCTCTCGAATTTCTGCAAAAACGTGACATAACGATGATACCACGTTTTGGTTGCAAAGTTAAGGTTCAATTTAATTATGCTTTTTAGTTTTACAATGTGATCTATAATTTTGACACACTGATGTTGAAAAATAGTGCGGAAGTTGATTGTTATTATTATGTATTATGTCACACTCCTGTCGAAAGAATGTGAGCTTTGATTTGTGTTAACTTAAGATGTAACATTGTAGGTGATGAAATTTTTTCTAATACAAGATTTAAGCTGTAGATAATTGTTAATGTCCCGTTTTTGAACGAACAGAAATGTATTTATTTTGTAATATTCCCAAATGATACGTTGTACATACTAAAACTAATAGCCATTTTTAACAAATTTTGCAGATGGACTCTAGATATAATATAAAAAACTTGGCACACAATGCAATAGCGAGCGACAGATAATGCGAATATTCTTAAACCAGATACAAGTGCGGGTAAATATTTGAGTGAACCTATCTTAGTTATTAAACTAGAGGAACTACTAAGTTTTGCTAAGAACTACCGCGTGTCTAGCTTAAATATTAGTTCTATCGTACAGTCTTTAAATAAGGCACAAAATGTAGGGAATAAGTTTGGATATCAGTTCATTTGTAAGACTGTTAAATTTAGGATTATAATTTTCGTTTCATTCATCAATAATTTTACTTGCATTTCAATTAATATAGGTACTTAAATTCGATGTATTCCATTTATTTGTCTTTAGTCAATTGAGCGGTATCCTTGGAAGACGCGGTACTCGTCTATGTGCTACGGTAATTTATGATGTATTCTTGATGTAAACATAGTGAGCTGTCAAAATTATCATCCTAAATGCTATAGAGTGTTTATTTAATTTTATTTTTATCCGATTCCCAAAAAAGGGGATCGGTCCAATCCTGCCAACTATCGTCCCATAGCGCCTTCACCACAATTGTCTGTAAAATATTAGAGCTGATAATAAACAAAAAGCTCATGTGTTACCTCAAGGATCACTCGCTACTCTATGATCCACAATACCGCTTTAGGCCAAAACGGTCTACGTCCTGAATATGGACTACTGCCCCAATTGCGCAGCTGGATGGACAGCTTTCTGCACGTACGACAGATACGGGTCCTCTGTGATGGCCAGGCATTCTTTTTTATGCAGATTAATTTCGGGGTACCACAGGGATCTATATTGACCCCAACCCTCTTTCTTCTGGTCGGTTTTTTCGGGAGGATACATTGCTATGCAGACGATAGCACCCTGCACGGAAATTACTCGACCCGTCCAGTGGCAGGGAGAACCAACGTTGAGGAGAAGAGATGGCAACTTGTGGCTGATCTCGACGGGGACCTGCACCGCATTTCCCTATGGGGATCTGAAAACCTGGTCGAGTTCAATGCCCGTAAAACACAGGCGTGTGCGTTTACAGCTAAAAATCCCCTTTCCTACCTTTACCCTCTCATCAGAATACGACGATTTCTCTTGCGGACAATCTGGGCATCCTTGGCACGAGCTCAATCACAAGAGTTATATTAAAAGAATTTTCACTTGAACTGAGCGGAATAGCGGTTTCAAAAAATGTGCTGATATAAAGACTTATTTATTAATATCTACGTCAAACAATACCAAGACTGTTTATGTTTGTTTTTAAGATAATAATAATTATAAGTAAAATTGTGATTCTATTACATAGCACAATGATGTTACCACTAGTTAACTTTATAGTTGATTTATATTGATTTGATTAGTTATTTTGCATCCTTGTTTTGACTACTTAAGTCTTGCTGATAATAATGTTTCATTAAGTATATTTTTACATTATTGTGTTTTGTTTGGAAATACCAATACTTAAGTGTTATTGTTGTCTGTCAAATATTTTAAACCCTATTGAATAGTCATATTCTGCCTATTAATTTACTGTGATATGATGAGAATAATTACAATAATAATGCTGCACAATTATTGTCAAAGTCTGATTGTTTTTTTTTTTATATTTGGTCGTCATGTTGACTACACCCTGCAAGATGAATATTATATTAAAAGGATACCTATTCTATAACTTGTGATTCTGTTTAAGTGAACAAAACGTGTTGTGGTTCTTTGCAGTATTAAATTTATTTTTGCCATAGAAATTATAATAAGTTCGATTGCAGTTTCTCTTTTCCTAATAATAAATATTTTTAAATCTTAAAGTTTTCGCATGAACAATGTTTATTTATGACGTAACTCAGTGTCATAACAACTGTAATATTATCTACAACGCGACAACTTAGGTTGTAACGCTTATATTACAGATTATTTTCAAGAATAATGTGATATATATTACCCTTTTTTTCCAATTGAAGCCAATTTCTGGTTAAATGTTCAAATTGACAAGGTTTTTAAAACTTTTCAGACAGTTTATTTGTTATGTCAAATAATTAAGCAAGGATCGACACTAAAAAAATTCTTTGTTTCTCGAAAATTGTATTTTTTAAGTTAAAAATCACTCTCCTGTAAAATTACAGTTTTTGCGATAACACATTATAGAAGCAAAGAGGCGATAAGTTGATAATAGTATGTCTGTATCGTACATCATTTCCGTTTCCGGCTGTCAAAGTGCGCACACGCAATTGTAAACACTCCAGACGAAAATTAAACAAAAACACAAAAAAAAACTCTGAAGAACTTTGTGTACATAACAAAACAGTGCAATAGTGATAGTGACATTTCTTCTAACTATAAAACATTGTGTGAAGTGATCTATTAAACATAAAAAACTTTGTGTTAAAATCTCAAAACTTTGGAAGTTAACTGAACTGACTTCATATTTTGAAAATTATTATTCAATAGTACCCTCAATAATAACAGTGATTGTCTGACTGTCATAACATCTGACATTACTGACATCTACCAGTGCCGCCACTATACAAAAACTAATAGCGACAATCGGTTACGTTCCTAATCACGCAAAAAATGGAGAAACATCTTATAACCCTTTTCGATGACATGAAGATGGAAATGCAAAAACAAACTAATTTAATTATGACGAGAATGGATGAGAAACTGAACCCTTTAATAAAAGAAATAACCGATTTAAAATCCGAAAATAAGAGCCTACGTGAAAAGATTGATAATTTAGAGCGCGATAACCGCAAAAATAACATAATAGCTTTTGGAATTAAAGAGGAGGAGATTTCAAAACAAAATCTGATAGACACAATCACTGAAAAGATTCAATCGAGAACCAATATAAGTATCAGTCCTAACGACATCAACAATGTGTACCGCTTAGGAAAAAAAGGGGAAAAACCAAGAGCTGTTCTTATCTCCCTTACCCATGGTTGGAAAAAAGAACAAATCATGAAAAACAAGAAAAAACTGTCAGAAATCTACATAACGGAAGACTATCCTAAAAATGTGCTACTGAAAAGAAAGGAACTTCAACAACAACTGATTGAAGAAAGGCAAAAGGGAAAGTATGCAGTATTAAAGTATGACAAACTGATCATACGAGATAATATGCAAACAAAACGCAAACGCGAGCGCTCTGTCTCAATTTCACCACAAAGTAACAAGCAACAACCTACTAAAACAACAAAAACACATAGATCAAACGCCTTTGACATGTTGCGAGCTAGAAGTAACTCTCTCACCACTCCCATCCCCTCCTCCAAGCAAACATAGGAATTCGGCAGCCGGATAAACAAAAAACATATATATAAAAGCAAAACACACAATAAACAATTCCCCAATCCGGTTGGTCTCCGTGGGGAATCAGACCACAACCCTCCAGCAACAAATAAAACACCAATACAAGTTTTAAAAATAGGAACATACAACGTGAGAACTTTAAAATCTACAGAAAAAATGATAGAACTTGTGAATGCACTGAAAAATATCCAAATGGACATACTAGGACTAGCAGAAGTCAGAAGAATGGGATGTAATATAGAAGAACATCATGAACATATTCTCTGCTACAGGGGAGACACTCCGGGATTATATGGAGTGGGGTTCCTTATCAGTCGTAAATACAAAAACAACATTATACAGTTCACTGGTATATCTGAACGGGTAGCCCTTCTTCGCATGCAGTTTGGAGAATACTGCTTATCACTCATCCAAGCCTATGCACCTACTGAAGAAGCAGATGAGATCGAAATCAATAAATTCTATGAAGATCTGGAAAAATCTCATGAAACACCTGACAAAAACATACTGATACTAGGAGATTTCAATGCAAAGATTGGTCAACCTAAGCCCAGGGAAAGACTCATACTTGGTACCCATGGCTATGGCAAACGCAACCAGAGAGGCGAAAGATTAATCCAATATGCGTTCGAACACAAGTTCTGTATAATGAACACTTACTTTATGAAAAAACTGAGTCGTAGATGGACCTGGATTTCTCCCAATGGAAGAAAAAATTAAATTGATTTTATAATGACTAATCATCCCAAATGCATAACAAATGTGGAGGTCATAAACAAAATAGACTTTCCATCAGACCACCGACCAGTCAGAGCTTCTCTGACACTGACAACACCATCTCTATCAAGAAGGACATTCAAAATGTTACCAAAATCACCAGAAACCGACACTGAAAAATCTGAGTATTTGAAGAACTTAAGTGACAATATTAGTACCCTGCTTACAAACTCATACAATAATAGTGACGTTCAAACTTACTATGACGCCCTTGAAATAGTAATTAAAAAAAGTCTTAAAATAAATAAAGATTATAAAACAAACAAAATAATTAGCGAATCAACACAAAAACTAATAAAAGAATGCTCAGATTTAATGAAACAAAAAACCAAAGACAAAGTCGATAAGTTGAAACTCAAGAATTTATTCAAAGCAACAAATAAAGCCATAAAAAGAGATTATAAGAACCACAGACAACATATTTTAGAAAAAAACCTTAAGCAATATCGAAGTACAAAAAGGGGGCTCAAGGAGTTAAACACACACAAGAACTGGATAACAAATCTAGAAAACGGTAACAGAGAATCTAGAACAAGGAAAGGAATTATGGATAGTGCTACAGAATACTATAGAAACCTTTACGCATATCAGGCTGACACAGCTGAGGAAAGTGTTGTCCCAACCATAAAAAAATCAGAGAAAGCACCACAAGCCATAGACGAACAAGAAGTACATAAATATATTTGCAAATTAAAACCTGACAAAAGCCCAGGATCTGACCAAATAACTAATGAAGCCATAAAAATTGGAGCACCAGTACTAACTAACATCATAACAAAATTATTTAACAAAGTGCTAGAGCAAAGCTGTGTGCCAATACAGTGGTGTAGCTCAGATATTATATTACTATACAAAAAAGGAAACCCCCTAGACATCGGTAACTATAGACCAATAAGTTTGATACCCACCATCTACAAGCTATTCTCATCTGTAATACTCAGCCGCATAACAAAAACAATCGACAACAACCAAGCAATTGAACAAGCAGGATTCCGTGCAAGTTTCTCAACTGTCGACCATATTTATGTTATAGAACAACTCATAGAAAAATACAAAGAATTCAATAGACCTCTCTATATAGCCTTTGTGGATTATTCAAAAGCATTTGACAGTATAACACATACATCTATATGGCAGGCACTAGAAAGAAATAAAGTGGAAGATAGATACATAGAAATCATCAAGGACCTATACTCTAAAAGCACAGGCAGAATAAAACTAGAAACATTGGGTGCAGAGTTTCCCATCAGACAAGGTGTAAGACAAGGTGATCCACTTTCCCCGAAATTATTCATAGCCGTTCTAGAAGATGTCTTTCAAAATATAGACTGGGAAAGCCGAGGCATACAGATAAAAAATCAGCACCTAACACATCTAAGGTTTGCGGATGACATAGCTGTTTTCAGTGAAACTGCACCAACCCTGGAAAAAATGCTAACAATCTTGGATGTGGAAAGCAAAAAAGTGGGTCTGCGTATGAACCCACACAAAACTAAAATAATGTCCAACAGCCTACACAAACCAATTATAGTAAATGAAAAAGCAATAGAATATGTGGAGATCTATATCTACCTAGGGAAGCAAGTGTCATTTGACACCTACAGCAATGGCAAGGAAATAGACAGGAGAATTAACATAACTTGGAACAGGTATTGGTCACAAAAAGAGATTTTAAAAGGAAACTACAGTTCAGAATACAAAAAGATAGTAATGGACACTTGTCTACTGCCATGCCTAACTTATGCCTGTCAGACATGGGTATTTGATGACAAAACCAAATGCAAAGTAAGGTCATGTCAAAGAGCAATGGAGCGCAGTATGCTGAAATTGAGAAGGATATATATAGTCAGGCACGAAATAATCAGAGAAAGGACCAGAATTACAGACGCCTTAAAGCATGCCCTGAAACTAAAGTGGAAATGGGCAGGACATGTTGCTCGGATGAAAGACAACAGATGGACACTTAAAGTGACTAAATGGCTAGGCCCACTTGGAAAAAGGAGAGTTGGCCGACCTCAAAAACGCTGGGCTGATGACATTACTGAAGTTGCAGGGAAAGAATGGATGTTTAAGGGTCAGGACAGAGAAAAATGGAAACTGCTGGAGGAGGCCTATACCCAAGAGGGGATCCATACCTAGAAATATAATTAACATAATAACCATACTAACAAAGTTTAAATAAATTAAAAAAAAAAAAAAAAAAAAAAAATACAATACACATATATTATATTCTATAATACTAACCATACTAACAATTTATTCTAGTTTAGTGAATTAGCATTCATGTATACGGTATGGAGTTCAATAAAGGCTTTATTATTATTATTATTTATATCGTACATCGGGATCAAACATCGGAAAATTAGATATCTTTCTAAACTCTTTGGAACTGTTGCTTTTTAAACTCCAACGTGGCCTAAAGAGGAATATTGTTGTAATCGAAGACATAAATATAAATACTCTTAAATATTAGGTGCTTACACATCAAATTGGCGTTTTTCGTACTGGCCACTTTAATTACGATTTTCTCCTCTTTGGTAAGGAATTCCAAATTCAAATTTTCCCAGCTATTTACTCATGTATTTATCCTTCGATGACCGTCATTCATTTGTTTTTTTCTTCTGTTTTTTTCTGTTTGCGTCACTCATTTTACAAAATGGAAAACTTAAAATATCGCATTATTTACGAGTACGAGTTCCGCCGTGGCACTAGTGCTGCGGAAACGACTAGAAGGGTGAATGATGTGTATGGCGGTCATGTTGCAAAAGAAAACACAGTTCGTTTTTGGTTCCAACGTTTTCGTTCAGGAAATGTCGACCTGCAGAACAAGCCCCGTGGACGGCCTGAGACTCAAGTTGATAATGAAGTATTGAAGGCTATTGTGGAAGCGGATCCATCGCAAACCACGTCCGAGTTAGCTGCAGGCTGCGGTGTTAGTGATAAAACTGTTTTAATTCACTTGAAGCAAATTGGGAAGATTAAAAAGCTTGAAAGGTGGGTACCTCACGAATTGACTGAAGCAAACCGGCAAAAGCGCGTCGACTGCTGCGTTACATTACTGAACCGGCACAATAATGAAGGTATTTTAAACCGAATCATTACCTGTGACGAAAAATGGATTCTTTACGATAATCGAAAGCGCTCAGCGCAATGGTTGAATCCTGGCCCAAGCGAAAATTAACCCCAAAAAAGTTACTTGCTGACAATTGCATCCTTTGCAATTGTCAGCAATTGCAAACCATGATGGAAAAGCTAGCGGCTAAACAACCTAGGCTGGTCAATCGCTCCACGCCACTGCTGCTTCACGACAACGCTAGACCACACACTGCACAACAGACGGCTACCAAATTAGAAGAGCTTCAATTGGAATGTCTAAAACATCCTCCGTACTCCCCGGATCTTGCTCCAACAGATTACCATTTTTTTCGAAAGTTGGACAACTTCTTGCAAGGGAAAAAATTCAACTCTGATGGGGCAGTCCAAATCGCCTTCACAGATTGCCTTTTATTGATTCCCGTCCGACTGGTTTTTTAATAAGCTTTTATTAGGTCGTCGTGTATGTAACAATGTAATGGAATCTAAGGATACTAATTTAACCATCTTTCAAGGATCGTAGCGTCATGAAAATTGGCAGATGTATGTAGTTCTGATGACAATACAATAATATGGTACTTTCAAACTGATATGATGATGGAGCCGGAAGATAAACACAGAAAACCAGTGGAATCTAAGGTAGCTAATTTAACCAGCTTCCAAGGATCGTAGGGTCATGAAAATTGGCAGTTGTATGTAGTTCTGATGACAATACAATAATATGGTACTGTCAAATCGATATGATGATGGAGCCAGAAGATAGGCACTGAAACTTCGACGGAAAAAGTGGAATCTAAGGATACTAATTTAACCATCTTCCAAGGATTGTAGCGTCATGAAAATTGGCAGATGTATGTAGTTCTGATGACAATACAATAATATGGTACTGTCAAACTGATCTGATGATGGAGCCGGAAGATAGGCACAGAAAACAAGTGGAATCTAAGGTAGCTAATTTAACCAGCTTCCAAGGATCGTAGGGTCATGAAAATTGGCAGCTGTATGTAGTTCTGATGACAATACAATAATATGGTACTGTCAAACTGATATGATGATGGAGCCGGAAGATATGCACTGGAACTTCATGATGGAATATCGTATTATATCTGTTTTTGGATTCGTCAGAAAAGTCTTGTAATGAACTTTGACCAGGCTTAAGTTTCAGGGTTAAAACAAACCTTTTTTTAAATGACTTGTAAAACTATGCAATGGAATCTCAGGTAACTAATTTAACCATCTTCCAAGGATCGTAGCGTCATGAAAATTGGCAGATGTTTGTAGTTCTGATAACAATACAATAATATGGTGCTGTCAAACTGATCTGATGATGGAGTCGTAAGATATGAACTGTAACTTCATGATTGAACATCGTATCATAGCTGTGTTTGAATTTGTTAGAAAAGTCGTGTAATGAGCTTAGACCACGATTAGGGTTTAAGGTTATAACAAACCTGTTATATATTGAAGTTAATATTGAGTGTAAATATTGACATAGGTACCTGCAGAAAATGTATATGTATTAGAGTAATAATGAAATATTTTCACATTAGTCGAACTCAGACAAAACACCATGTAATACAGAAATCCCTACTAATATTATAAATGCGAAAGTAACTCTGTTTGTCTGTCTGTTACGTTTTCATGCCTAAACCGCTGAACCGATTTTGATGAAATTTTTTATAAAGATAGTTTGAGTTTAAGAGAAGGACATAGGTTACTTTTTAACTGTGTTCGCTCTTCGCGATTTTGTTTTTCTTGAATTGCTTCCAAATTGAAACGTAAACGTTTTTGACCCGATTCAAATATTCCCGCCAATTTAGATTCGTGAAGGTTCCACGTATTAACCAATAGCAAGGCTCATTCAACCGAGCATACACGAGCCAATGGTGAAAACGCGAAACCGGACATTCAAGATGGGGAAAAACTAGCTTCTCTCGGTCGACACGCAGCGACAAGTTTCCTTCGTAAAATTCCAATAAGTCATCAAAGTAAATAATTATCTTCCAAATTAAGATTAACATACCGGGATCCCGCGGGAGTGACTTTTAGTTAAATAAATCAAACATTTATAAGTGAGTGTGAACGGCATCGGCGAGGCACCCACGCCAGCGCAACTGGTGCAAGAGAAATCGACCAGAGTGAGGACAGGGACTCGTTGCGGTGGATCCTGAGGTAAGTGTACGTACTTGCTTTTGGTTTCTACCTACTCGTGAACCACCCAACCTTTCTATCACGGCGGGAAGATTCTAGTGCATAATATTCGTTTCCCGACCCAGAGTGACGTCGAGGGCTCCCACGGCAGGGCCGATTCGTCACATCTTTTTGGTGCCGAAACCAGGGACTCGCCCTGATCATCACTCGAAGTCGAAATTTCATTTAATTAATACCGCTGGTACGTTCAGACTTATAAATCGCGTCATTTCCATACATACATATTATCTATCATTACATTATTTATCTACACACATATCTAATATTGCTATATTTCAACTCCATAGGCATTTTTACATTACACCAATTCATCCGAAACATATAATTTGCTGGTTGAAATCCATAATTTTACTCAAATTGCATCATGCGTTGAAAGGTAGGTATTCCAGAAAAGATTCGAATTTCGAATAGGTAGGTACATGATCACGGTGAACGGACGGAAGTCATTGCAGCTGACGTCATTACTCGATAAATTCACTCACTCTGAATGACTTCAGTTCAGTGGATAACATTGTTCATTCTATAAGTCTGGAAATCTATGGTTCATCATATATCATCAATTTTATTGACATCAAACATTTCAATTTGGTTCAAAAGTTTCGTTACCAAGTAAAATTTATTAAGCAAAAAACCAAAAGTGCGTTCGGTCGTTAGATCTGTTCGTTCAGTCTGACAGTCTGACTACCGAACCAAAAGTTTGTTTTGTTTACATTCGTGTCATTGGTGTGTTTTCAACACTTATAGAAATTTTGAGAATATAATTGTGATATAATTATTTAAGTAACAGTGTATATTTGTTTACGACTGTTAATACGATACGTGCATATACAGCTTTGGTTGAGATAATTGGTGCCTGTTCAGTGAAATTAGTGATAGATATTTTAGTGTTGTTTACATTTGTTTTAAACTTATACCAGTAAAATGTCGTTTAATCCGAAACGTGCAGTGCGCAGACTTAGTAGCTCTAAGCCGAAACATCTGGAATCAGTGATTTATACTGTTCAACAGTTACCCGTATTACGTAGAAGACGTACTTTTGCCTTGAATCGTGTGCTAAAGGCACTCGAGGTAGGTAAGTCTGCTTTGAACGACGATAGCCAGTGCGATCTATTCCTTTCATACTGTGACCAGTTAGACAAATACAATACTGAGTTTGAGCACACACATTTTGCCATTGTGGAACTTGTCGAGTCTACCGAGAGTGGTGATGGTGATGATGGTGATGATGATGAGATTCGAATCCGGTTTGACGATGCATATTGTCAAATCACGTCAATTCGTCGTCAATTAACAAACTCAAGTTTAAACACGTCCGAGGTTTCTCAACAAACCCAGGCATTATCATCATCATTATCCCGAGTCCGACTACCGAAAATTCAATTACCCATATTTTCGGGTAAAATTAAAGAGTGGCCAGAATTTATAGACACGTTCAATGCGCTTATTCATGAAAGTTCAGCACTCAAAAGTGTTGAGAAATTTCATTATTTGGTGTCGTCCTTGAGCAGCGATCCGTTAACGCTTATTCGAACATTTCCCGTAACGGGTGATCACTACTTGGATGCATATGCTAGTTTAGTTGCTCGCTATCAAAATAAGCGGGAATTAGCCTTCACTTGTTGGAAGGATGTTTTTACCATTACTTTCAAACTACAGAATGCAGTAGAATTTCGTAGGACTTTGGACAGTATCGATGAGAATTTAAGTATTCTAAGGAGGCTTAAACTCCCCGTTGAACATTGGGACTTTGTCATCGTCTATCATCTTTTATCTAAGCTTGATTCGAAAATACGCCGTGAATTTGAGGAGAAATATTGTCATACTGAGTTTCCTACTTATCTCGAATTAAAACAATTTTTGCATTCCAAGTGTGAGGCATCCTTACGTGATAACCATTTCTGTGATGCTACCAAGGAGGGTCGTGCCCCCAGGGAGGTCCTCAAGACGTCTACCCCTCACGCAATCGCTAAGCGCATTAATACCACGCACACTCTTTTAGTCGAAAATTCGGACAAACAAACTAACATTGGAAGTATTCGGAATAATAAGGTCCCCGGTAGCAAACCATTTGAGTGTCCTTATTGTTCAAGCAATCATTCTATTACTCGTTGTCAAACATTTCTTGATAAATCGGTAGACGATCGTATGTCGATTGCTATTGAAAAGCGGTGGTGTTTTAACTGTCTTAAATCATCACATCAGATCAAGAATTGCACATCGGTGTTTCGCTGTCTCAAGTGTAAACACAAACATCACAGCCTTCTCCATAAGGATCGGACTGTCACCAGTGATGGTCATACGGGTGGAATAAGCACCCAGTCGGTGGCTCTCGTAGCCAAGGGTGCCAAAGCAAGGTTAACCCAAAATTCATCTCCTGCCACCACTGTGTTGCTCGCCACAGCAATAATTCAGATCAAAGATAGTCACGGACAGTATCAATTGTTCCGGGCTTTATTTGATACGGGCAGTCAGAACAACTTTATTACTAAGAACGCTGCACAATGTTTATCTCTTAATCCTATTCAATGCGAAATCAATATCAAGGGCTTAGGAGATGTTGATGCTAGCACTATCGGCTTGGTAAATTGTTCGATTGCATCTAATAATCAACACTTGTTTAACGTGGATCTCCACGTTATTCCTACAATATGCGGGGATCAACCAATATCTAAACTCAATACCGTAGGTTGGTCTCATATCAAATCGTTACCATTAGCAGATTCAGGATTTGACGTCCCTGGACCTATCGACATTCTGTTTGGTGCAGATGTGTTCGTTGATTCACTATTAAATCAGCGTATCAAGGGTGCAATCAATCAACCCGTTGCGTTGAAATCGGTCTTCGGTTGGCTGTTGTTGGGACGAACTTCCCTGGTGACATCATCATTGCTTCAGTTCTCGTCGAAGCCTGATAATGAGCTGTGTTCTCTTGTCCAACGGTTTTGGGAGATAGACAGCCTTCCACGGATTCAGACTCTCACTCCTGATGAGCTCGAATGCGAAAACATGTATGTTGCTGACCACAGGCGTGATTCATCGGGTAGGTATGTTGTCAGACTACCTTTCAAGCATGGTGCTGAACCCATCTTCGAGGGCTCGCGTGACATTGCACTCAGACGATTTCATGCTGTTGAACGGCGACTCTCACGCGATTCTGACTTACATAGACAATATTCCGAGTTCATGGAGGACTACTATCAGTCCGGGCATATGACCTTGGTAACCCCCACTGAGGTTAACCAAGGTAAGTATTACATACCCCACCACTGTGTGTTGAAACCTGATAGCACTACTACAAAACTCCGTGTTGTATTTGATGCATCTGCCAAGGACGCCCAGGGTCAGTCCTTAAATGATAGTCAGCTGACGGGACCTAAACTTCAAACCAACATTCTTGCCGTACTTCTTCATTTTCGTTTACATGCGGTTGTCTTCATGGCTGATATACGCCAAATGTACAGACAAATTCTAATTAGTGAGGACCAGCGTGACTATTTACGTATCCTCTGGAGAAATCGGCCCAATCAGTGTCTGCAAGAATTTAGACTGAATACCGTGACTTACGGGGTATCCTCTTCACCCTATCTAGCTTGCAGAACCATTAAGCAGTTGGCAGAGGATGAGGGACACCGATTTCCTCTTGCTAAACAGATTCTAGAATCTAGTATTTATGTCGATGACATTGCAGCTGGCTTCGCCTCAATAGAATTGGCTTTAGAGGCTAAGTCACAACTGGTCAAGCTCTTTAAGTTAGCCCATTTTGAGCTAAGAAAATGGGCTACCAACGAATCTCAATTGTTATCAGATATTTCACCAGAGGAGTGTCTTCTGGATCCTAAATCGTTTTCTGATGATCAACCTGCTACCATCAAGGTGCTGGGTCTCAAGTGGGATCCATTATCCGATTCTTTTCTCTTTGAGGTTATACCATCTGGTCGTACCTGCACCAAGCGAAATATCTTAAGTGAAATTGCGAGGGTCTTCGATCCGCTTGGGTTTCTCTCACCCGTCACCATCAAGGCTAAAATACTGTTGCAGAGGCTTTGGTTAAGTGGGATATCCTGGGATGAGGCTCCCCCTGATGAAATTGTTGAGGTGTGGAGGATCCTGAGTAATCAACTATCAGCGTTACAAGATCTGAGAGTTCCGCGTTGCATCACGGGTCAACAGGTTCAATCGTATGAACTTCATGGGTTTTGCGATAGTTCCGAACTAGCTTATGGGGCTATAGTTTACATCCGCACCCTGTTGAATGACGGTTGCATTCAAGTTGTACCTCTATGTGCGAAGGCGCGTGTTGCACCTCTTAAGAAACTTTCGTTACCCCGTTTAGAGCTGTGTGCAGCTGTGGTACTTGCGGACCTAGTTAGATTTGTTTTCGATACTTACAGTCTTAACTTCTCGGTGCAGGCGACGTACCTGTGGTCTGATTCCACAGTTGTCCTCTCGTGGCTTCGTTCGCATTCTTCACGTTGGACTACATTTGTGGCCAATCGGGTTGGTTCCATTCAGTCTATGGTTCCAATGGCTACGTGGCATCATGTAGCTTCAGCAGATAACCCAGCGGATGTGTGTTCACGAGGACAGTTGCCCCGTGACCTGCTACCTAACTCGTTGTGGTGGTCGGGACCATCCTGGTTATCGCAATCATCCGATCACTGGCCTAGCCGTTCTACGCTAGATCCAGAAGACAGGCTGGTGCTGACGGAGGAGCGTCAGTCAATCGTACTTGTCAGTAATCATGTGGTAGAAAACAGTGACTCCCCAATCGATTATCTGTTACAACGTTACTCATCACTCGATAAAATTATTCGTATTCTATCATATATGCGGCGGTTCCTCCGGGTATGTAACCGAGGAGCCACTGTCCTTGAAGAGGAAAATTATAAGTCCCTACTGTCTATTGTTCAGCATGTTCAAGCCCGGGTATTCACTGATGAAATTCAACAGATGCAATTACATAAATTGTTACCAAAACCTTTACGCAAACTTAATCCGTTTCTGGACGAGAGTGGTGTTCTCAGGGTGGGCGGTCGAATCTCCCGTGCTGGACTTGAATACGAACAAAAACACCCAGCATTGCTCCCCTGCGATCACCCTTTCACGTTCAAGCTGATTGAATCGATTCATCGTCAGCATTGCCATACTGGACATAATACGACTCATTATTTGCTATTGCAACGTTTTTGGGTTTTGTCTGCAAAGCGAGCTATTCGAAGATGTTTATCACGATGTATACGTTGCTACAAAACTAACCCTCAGCCGTTGCAACCATATATGGCGGATCTCCCTTCATACCGGCTTAACCAGGTGAAGCCGTTCTCGGTTGTTGGCGTTGATTTCGGGGGTCCATTTCGTATAAAATTCGGAACTCATCGTGGAGCCAAGACAGACAAGGCATATTTGTGCTTATTTGTCTGTTTGGTAACAAAGGCGGTCCATCTAGAGGTTGTTTCGTCTCTTTCGACAGAAGCCTTTGTGGCGGCATTGCGTAGATTCGTGGGGCGCCGTGGTCGTTGTAGCGTGATTCACGCTGACTGTGGGACCAACTTCATCGGTGCTAGAAATTATCTGGCTCTACTAGAGCCAGCCTCTCAAGCTCTTAATATTAAATTCGACTTCAATCCCCCTTCAGCCCCCCACTTCGGGGGAGCATGGGAAATTCAAATTAAAGCGGGAAAGGCTCATTTGTATCGTATCATCGGCCATCAAACTTTAACGTTTGAAGAGCTTAGCACTCTATTCATTCAAATCGAAGCTGTATTGAACTCTAGACCGTTGTACCCTTTGAGTGCGGATCCTAACGATTTGAATGTCCTTACTCCAGGTCATTTCTTGACCCTGGAGCCCCTGACTTCTGTGCCAGATGAGAACCTAGCTGACGTCAACTTACATCGACTTAACCGTTGGCAGCTTATCCAATCGTTTGTACAAAACTTTTGGATTCGCTGGAAGAATGAGTATTTGCATTCTCTAACACAGCGTGCGAAGTGGACGACGTTATCGAAACCATTACCACTGAATTCAATCGTCATCATTAAGGATGATAATCGAACTCCATTACATTGGTCTCTGGGAAGGGTAATCGAGCTACATCCTGGTTCCGACGGTATAGTCCGTGTGGCAACCATCAAAACTCAATCCGCGGTTATCAAACGGCCGCTGGTCAAATTATGCCCTCTTCCCACAGATCAATAATTATATTTACATTTACTCGTTAGCATGTTTATAATCATTAGTCTAGGTTATAGTTATTACACTTATTACTACACATTACACGTTAATAAATTTATCTGTTACTCGTTTTATATCTATTTATCTATTCGTATCCGGAAAATACCAGCCGTATTTTGGTGGGCGGAATGTTCGCTCTTCGCGATTTTGATTTTCTTGAATTGCTTCCAAATTGAAACGTAAACGTTTTTGACCCGATTCAAATATTCCCGCCAATTTAGATTCGTGAAGGTTCCACGTATTAACCAATAGCAAGGCTCATTCAACCGAGCATACACGAGCCAATGGTGAAAACGCGAAACCGGACATTCAAGATGGCGAAAAACTAGCTTCTCTCGGTCGACACGCAGCGACAAGTTTCCTTCGTAAAATTCCAATAAGTCATCAAAGTAAATAATTATCTTCCAAATTAAGATTAACATACCGGGATCCCGCGGGAGTGACTTTTAGTTAAATAAATCAAACATTTATAAGTGAGTGTGAACGGCATCGGCGAGGCACCCACGCCAGCGCAACTGGTGCAAGAGAAATCGACCAGAGTGAGGACAGGGACTCGTTGCGGTGGATCCTGAGGTAAGTGTACGTACTTGCTTTTGGTTTCTACCTACTCGTGAACCACCCAACCTTTCTATCACGGCGGGAAGATTCTAGTGCATAATATTCGTTTCCCGACCCAGAGTGACGTCGAGGGCTCCCACGGCAGGGCCGATTCGTCACAGTGGTACTAATTGTGGTGAGGAGGTCAAGAAACAAATTCACCCGTAGCGGGAGCAGTGAATTAGGGGGTATATACCTACACAACCACTATGTGAAGATCCCTCGCAGCACCTATCGATGCTGCCGATACAGTGACACAGAAACATTCAAGGTTGTCCCGGCACCACTCAGGCCGTTCTACTATTAGTAATTGAGGGTTACTTAAGATCATGACACCTCCGCCCAAGGTTGCCCTGTCTTTACGGAAAACATTGAACTTACTGCTGCTCAACTCTGTGTTCAGTATACCATCACAAACCCAAGTCTCAGTAATTACTATAATATCACTCAATAAAACGTTATTATAAAATGTTGTCGTTTTTGTTCTCAATCCTCTTACATTTTGATAGAAAAGTTTTAATTCGTCGGTTAGAAAAGTTTATATTTCCGTTTATTATACGGAACAAATTCTGTTTTCAGCATAATTCACTAGAACATATCCAGAACAAATTCTCTGCATCAGAGATAATTTTGAAAAGCAATTAGTATGCTGACTCAATCACAAATTTTAATGTGAAAAATTTTCGGTCTCGAGCAGGATTTGAACCCGCGTCTTCTGGTTTGCCGGACCAGACGCCTTAACCAACTGGACCACCGAGACACTGCTCTCGACCGTCAAATTCTTTTAGCTCATTACGTCTTGGGGCGACGTAGGCACCATCTACCGGTAACTTACTTAAGTTGCACGGCTCGAATGTTTAGAATTTCACCTACATAATCATTCGACTTGCGATAATACCTGCCCAAACATTAGAGATAATTTTGAAAAGCAATTAGTATGCTGACTCAATCACAGAAATTAAGTTTAAGCAACGGGACGTCAGGCGGGAGCTTCAATCCCTGGATATTCATAAGTCGAGTGGGCCGGACGGCATTCCCGCGGTGGTACTTAAGCGGTGTGGTCCGGAGTTGTGTCCGGTACTTACACGTCTTTTCACGCTTTCATACTCCATGAAGCAAGTCCCGGCGTCGTGGAAGATCGCGCACGTGCATCCTGTGCCCAAGAATGGTGACAGAACCGACCCGGCCAATTATAGGCCTATAGCCGTCGGTTATATATTAAAATACCAGAAATCAAAATGCCTTTACTTAAAATGCATTAGACCAAAATACCCGAATTCAAAATACCTTAACATTCAAAATACCTTATTTCAGTACACCTTACCGTATAATGTCTAAATTTAAAATACAAATAATTATAATATCAGAATTCAAAATACAAATTTTCAAATGTCCTTAATTTAAAATACCGAAAATAGAATACAATGTGGCACTGTCACTCACACGTTTTGTTATTTAGCTTTAACTTATTTACACCCCCCCCCCCCCCCACCTAAGTGAAGTCGCAGTTGTAGCCCTAGGTCTGTTGGTCCTTGGGTATCCTTCTGAGGGCTTACCCGGGGCACCTAACTGTAGGCTGTTATGTAGGATACGTGTGGTTTTTAGTCGGTAGGAGTCTGGCATAGTATCCATGTAGGATTTACCTCATGTTAAAACACTTTGATTCAGAGTAACAAAAGTACTACAGTGGGCTAACGAAAAATCAAAAAAAAAAAACCACGAAGGCTAAGGCGGGAGCTCCGCTTCGCTTCGCTCCCGCCTTAGTCTTCTAACCTAACCTATCCGAGTCGGGATACTCTGAGTCGGGGTGTTAACCATTCACAGATATATAGCATCCATGTAGGATTTAAATCATGTTAAAAAAAAGGTATTTTGTGTTTGAACATTTTAGGATAAGGTATTTGATAAATTTATATTTTGGGTTTCGGTTAATCGACCGTAAGGCATTTTAAATTATTTATATTATAAATATTTGCCTTTTGAATATTGATATTTCGATTTCGGGTATTTTGGGCTACGATATTTTGAGTTAAGGCATTATAATTTCTGGTATTGTGACGGTATACCATAGCCGTCACCTCCCTTTTATCTAAGGTAATGGAGCGTGTGATTAATACACAGCTTCTGAGGTACCTTGAGGAACATGACCTGCTCAGCGACCGGCAGTACGGTTTCCGTCACGGTCGCTCGACGGGCGATCTTCTTGTGTACCTCACACACCGCTGGGCGGCGGCTATCGAGAGTAAGGGTGAGGCTCTAGCAGCGAGCCTCGACATCTCGAAAGCCTTTGATCGGGTCTGGCACCGTGGTCTTCTTACGAAATTGCCCTCCTATGGACTGCCCGAGAGTTTATGCGGATGGGTGTCCAGCTTTCTGGCCGGTAGAAGCATCAGGGCCGTCGTTGACGGCAGCTGTTCTGACTGCATGGCCATAAACGCTGGAGTACCACAAGGCTCAGTGTTGTCCCCTACTTTGTTTCTGCTGCATATCAATGACATGTTGTCTATTGACGGCATTCATTGTTATGCGGACGACAGTACGGGCGACACTTATTACACGGGCCGCCCCGGTATCTCTCGGGTTGCAGTGGAAGAAAGTCGTGAACAACTTGTGTCTGAAGTCGAGGCTACTCTCAATAGAGTGTCCGATTGGGGTCGACAAAATCTTGTCCAATTCAACCCTACCAAGACACAAGTTTGTGTTTTCACCGCAAAAAAGACCCCATTCACTGTGGCGCCACAATTTCAGGGCACATCTCTCACCATCTCTGAAAGTATAGGGATCCTTGGTGTTGACATCTCCAGTGATGTGCAGTTCCGCAGTCACTTGGAGGGCAAGGCCAAGCTGGGGTCCAGGAAGCTCGGAGTGCTCAGAAGGGCGCGGCGGTACTTTACTGCGGCGCAAGCACTGCTTCTCTATAAGTCGCAAGTGCGTCCGCATATGGAGTACTGCTGTCACCTCTGGGCGGGGGCACCCGAATACCAGCTTCGTCCATTTGACTCGGTGCAAAGGCAAGCTATGAGAGTTGTCAACGATCCCATACTTGTAGGTGGTGTGGAACCTCTTAGTGACAGGAGAGACTTTGCTTCTCTGTGTGTGTTCTACCGCCTGTACAACGGTTTGTGCTCTGAAGAATTGTTTGATATGATGCCTCCGGCTACATTCTATCATCGCACCGCTCGCCATAGACAGGGTATTCATCCTCACACGTTGCGTCCTGAGCGCTCGAGCACGGTGAGATCTAGTAGAGGCTTTCTTCCGCGTACGCTTAGGTTGTGGAATGATCTCCCTGCTTCGGTTTTCCCAAACGCCTACAGTATGGGGTTCTTCAAAAGGGGACTTAGAAGGTTTTTAAAGAGTCGGCAGCGCGATTGTGGCGCCTCTGGTGTTGCAAACGTCCATAGGCTGCGGTGACCACCGGTACATCTGGTGGGGCCGTATGCTTGTCTGCCACTCGAGTGGTATAAAAAAAAAATAACAATTTTTATTGTGAAAAAATTTTTGGACTCGAGCAGGATTTGAACCCGCGTCTTCTGGTTTGCCGGACCAGACGCCTTAACAAACTGGACCACCGAGACACTGCTCTCGACCGTCAAATTCTTTCACCTCATTACGTCTTGGGGCGACGCACGGTGGATCCTGTTGTATGGGATGGTTGGTCAATATTATTTAATTACGTTTCGAGACTTAAGCTAAGTCTTAAAGGTGTATAATACATTCATACGTACCTAAATACATAAAATCACGCTTATTTCTCACTGGGGTAGGCAGAGACCACTGATTGCCACTTGCAACGCTCCCGGCAAACATCTTTCGCTTCCTTAACTTTCATAATTGTCTTTAATAAAGGTGTTTTGAGGCAAAATAACTTTATTAATGTCTTTATTACTCTAAACAATTTAAATATATATCACAATAAATGGATTTATGAAGGCTAGATTCTTTTAATCTGGTAAAATTATTTCTAACACCTCACTAGGAAGAGTAGTTTTATATTTTCTCACAACCCTTGAGCACGATACTACTGGATCCGAAAAAAATAAAAACAAATTAAATACATCCGTTAGAGTGTTCTTTCTCGAAGATTTACGAGCGTTACATTAAGAAGGAAAGATATTGAGGCGCGTAGTTTTGTACCACGTTCTTCTTACTTTATTTCGCTTCAGTAAACATAGACAAAGCGGTTTGAGGAGATACTGCGTCTTGTTCCTTTACTGTGGTTTTCGGTGATAGAATATCTTTTAATTTATTTAATTGGGAATGGTGGCCTTCAGTTCGAAAATACATTTGAGCAGAATAAAGAAGTTCACTGCCAGAACCGGACGCACGTAAAACTTCGGTCTTCCAACGCTTACTGCGGTCACTACACTGCTTAAAATCCTTCAGGGGCCTACCTGGGCTCACCCTTTGCTTAATAATATATTTTTTGAAAATGCAAGTCTTATCTGGCTACGTTGAGTTATTTTTTACAAACCTTTCTTTGATTCTGTTCGACGTTGCCATTTTATTTTAAAAGATTTTTTTAAAATTATGCAGTGTTTTTTTTAGGGAAGTTATATCTGAAGCAAGCAGTTGGTTTCTGCAATAATTATCTCCTCTAATTTTAAAAACTTACTATCTAATTTCTTGTATTGAATTAAAAACAATTTGTCACACAAATCTCTCCTTTTTACTGGATAATCCACTATTCCTAAGAAAAAAAAACGAAACAATAACCTATATAATTGGCTACAATACAATTCAAAACTATTCATTCATGTTAAAGACGAAAATTTTCACAGTTAAGTGTAATAACTAACCGAAACACGACTGGCTCATATTTTTAATCTACTACCGTTAAACTATAAACCACTGTCATTTGAAAAGGAGCATTTTGTCTGAACTTTTGATATCAACTATATAAAATAGACTAACTAACGAGTTACGGAGAACTAATTAGTACCCTGACAAAATGCACTTATTCGAAAAAAAAACAGTATCAAAACTGCACTTCTGAAGAAAAAGTGGTTTTTAAATAAAAATTTATTATGAAGAAGTAGTTTATCGTGAAGAACTAAATTTATAAATTTTAAATACTGCATACCTTCTGCATCACTCATGATTTTTTTTATTAATTATACCCTGTTACTTTTAAAGTAATACAATGTTTCAATACTGCACCAAACTTAAAAAACGTAATTGACTACAAGGAAAATACAAATATGGTCAACTTTGTCGTATCATAAAAAGTATACTAGACAACCAATACTACTTTAATTACATATAATAAATGTGGTATACCATCTATTTGCTAAATCTACGAAAAAATATTATCTACCGGCATTTTTTTAATTTTGATTAATGACCAACCAGCTCATACTATAGGATCCAACGTGCGACGCGACGTAGGCACCATCTACCGGTAACTTAGTTAAGTTGCACGGCTCGAATGTATAGAATTGCACCTATACAGGGTGTCCCAAAAGGTTACGTAGCTAGGAAGAGGGGTGATAGGGGTGGTCACAAGGGTCACCAGAAAAATAAAAAAAAATCCCCTCTGGGAATTAAAGGAATAAAAGGCATTTTTTAAAAAACTAAAAATTTTACACCTTTTAGGGCGACTTTTCTCCCGATGATCTACAAATATTGGTATAATTTAAAAAAAATGCTGTTATGTTATCGTCAATAACCCTTTTTCAAATTGAAACAAAAAAAACAATACATATCTAAGCAATATTTTAAAGAAAATTAAGTTCTTGTCCAGTCAAGGACTTAGTAATTACGATTTCACTCAACTTCCTCCAAGTGTACTGAAAAAAAAAAGTACTATGCAACTCCGGCGAGTAACTTAAAAAGATAGGTAATTTTATTACAATTCCAAAATGGTATAACACTTACTTGAAAAATTCTTACTAGGATATGTAAAAATAATTTTCGGGAACAATACCCCTGCAGAACAAAACATACCAATAACAATGAAACCAAACAAAACAAGTTTAAACAAGTTTGGTGAGTGAGAGAGACAGGAGATACATTGAGAAAGAGAAAAAGTAGGTAGGCCATCTCTGGTTTTTTTTTTTTTTTTTTTTTTTTAATGTGAGGGAAAATCCTCGTAGGATGTTATGCCGGACTCTTACCGACTAAAAAACCTCACGTAACGCCCAACAGCCTATGATTGAGAGCCCCGGGTAAGCCCTCAGGAAGGATGTCCCGTGACTCCCAACAGACCTACGGGGGTGCTTCTCGCCCAGGGGGTGGTTCGGGTGCAATCCCGCGTCTATGGGGGGTTTCGGGTGTGACCCCGCTTCTAAGGGGGGGCGTGTGTGAGTTGCTCACGTCACGCTGCCGTCATGGGCCTGCTTCTGTAAGGACGGTGAGCAGCCCTCTCACCGTCCTCAGACCCCCGGTCATGGAGGCCGATAGTCCTCGGCGAAGACACGTCGGCGGCGCCCAGGGCGCCGACTGCGGAACTCGGGTGGGAGAGTTCTCTCCCGCACCCGGCCCGCCGCCTCCTTCGCGAGCATGACCTGCTCGCAGAAAGAGGCGGCGCAGTCCCACTTACTCCCGCTGGAGAGCATGGCTCGCACCATGACCTCGAGCGAGAGAGTGTCCACGCCCAGACCCACTACGAGGACCTGTCGCTGTTGTGCCCACGCCGTGCACTCCACCAGCGTGTGGAGCGCCGTGTCATCGCTGCGGTCCTCGCAGTGCTGACACTCGGCCGTGGTTTTCCGGTGTTTTCGCCACAGATACCTACCGAAGCTACCGTGCCCGGCAAGCATCTGTGTCAACCGGTAGGAGAGAGCACCGTGTCTTCTCTCCAGCCACTCGTCCATGACCGGTCTGACGGCCGCGATTGTGGCGAATCCCCCCTTTGGTTGCTCAAGTCGCGCCTTCCATGTCTCCACGGTTTCCTGGTGGAGCAGGGTCCGCTGGGCCTCGATTTCTCGAGACGCAGGCCTTTGGCCCCGCTCCAGCGCCTCCTTGCGCCATCTGCAGTGACGCAAGGGCTCTCGCTTCCTGGGGCCTTACTCTGCAAATTAATTTCAATCTCAATTTAAGCGTAATCCAATTCCAATGATAATTTTAATATCGCCTAATTTGGTACTCTTGAAACAACATTGTATCGGAATCGCTATAGCCGCGCGATTGAAATGTCATCGTTCTAATCCACTTGAAGTTAGCTACGTCACCGGCCGCATAAGTGTTGCTCAACATATTACGATAAACTGGTAAAAAACTGTAAAATGATCAATCAATTAAAATACAAGGCTAATAAATAAATATAACAAAAATAATTGATCTGTAGATTACTTGTAATCTTTATAATTCAATTTAATGGAAACAAATGGTCTAAATCATGAAATAAACTACGCTATTGGCTGTATGTAGCATTATTGTTGCCTATTAAGAAGTGTTATTCAATATGTCTAATATCAAGTATTGTATTCTCTTTGTCTAATATGAAGTGTCAAACTTTTTTGTATGTTAGTGACCGTGTCAAACACACGAGTGTTCATAACACATCTGATTTTGGCAGTAGGTAGTCGTCGGTCGGCACCGCTAGGCCGATACCGTTTGCCATTCAAGAAAAATTGAATTGAATTGACCGTGTCAAACGATTTAAATTTAAAAACACTTATAAGTTATATTATATTAGTACCTAAGCAAGGACCTAAGAATAATATTGGTAAGTAAATATACTATACTCAATTAGACTTGTTATTTTAGCAGGTAATACTTACTGTGTTTTACATAGCATTAAACCTAGAAAGAACAACTACGCCTCAAAGGGGCCCATGTCGGGATGAAAACGCTCCCTCTTTCTAATAAGCGTGCGTATCTAGCTGTCTTTTTTGGTGTGTCCTGCCGTCGGTGCACACCATCGTGAGTCAGGCCTTTTTTCGCAATAACTTCCAGTACCCAGTGAGCCTCTACAGGCATTATTTAGTTTGCAACGCGGGCACCGTCACTGACTAGCCCTTTGAAATCTGCACCACTGTTATTTTATGTTCAAGGTTTAGTTACAATAGGAAGAATCCATTAAAAAAAAACAAATAATAAAACCAATTTTTAATGAAATTTATGTCTTATTTCATTGCAGTACCTGCATCATGCACCCCGCTTGCAAGCTACTTGCCGAGACCTCGCCGGCGGCGCGTCATCGCCTTTCCGTTCCGATGGACTCAAGTATAGAACCGAGAACGGTTCGCCAATATAGAAGCGCGACGGGTCGAAGCAGAGTTGAGTTCAGCGCATGCACTGAACAAGCTAGCGGAAGCAGTCCTGGCTGTTAGTGAGGCTTTATGGGAGATAGCCAGAAAGATGCATTAAGTCCTTACGTTCCTATTCGTCAAGTTTTTTTATTCTTCTTAATAAAGGTTTTATAATGTTATAATAATTATGTGTTTCTTATTTTCTTATTACGTGCTCATTGTACATTATAGTTTACCCTATGTCCTTTACCAAGGTCCAAGGTCTTTGGTAACTTCCAGTGGCGTAAAATGACAAAGCCACTAGAATCTACAAATTTGGTGATAATATTGAGTTATCGTTACCACATTTACCACAATAAATAATTGATTGAATAACTTGTAACAACATAGGTATATTCCGTTCGCTTCCGTTCGTTGGTTTGCCGCTGGCGGGGTAGAGGCTGGTGTAGAGGCGTTGTATGGGAGGCGACCGGCAAACTTAGAGCGAACGGGCAGTAGGTACCTTATATTATGATGATATTATATCACTTCTTCTCTTATGAGTTGTTGTAAAGGGCTTTATGTTTTTATAAACTTCTACAAATCGATAATTGACATGAAATTCTTTATCTCCCATACAAAAAGACTTGTCCCTAAAGGTATCGCATCAATCTTCCCTCGTTTCGTCTTAGTTTTAACTGGTCGCCACCCCAATACATCCCAAGGGTGTCATAAGAGGCGACTAAGGAAACACGTTCGTAAAAAGATCAATTCCGTATACTACGCCTCTGCCTACCCCATCAGGGATAGGGGCATGATTATATGTATGTAAGTATGTAAAATATTGTACATTAGTACTAAACGCACCATATTAACCACTACAATTGTTATTAATACCACTCAAAACGTAAAACAATATCTACGAAGTAGCACTTTTGTTATTGAGAAAATCCTGATCAACAAACAATAATAAACACAATTCTACAGCAATAAACAGATGTCAAATGTACTCAAGAGTAGCGAAATGGGGGGCGATTGAGCAATTCCAATCCCATTTAGTTCCCAATACGGCCACGCAATTCTATCATAATATGGCGCTAGTATTGAATTCAAGAGTACGAAACATCAAAATTCCAATGCCGATCGATCGGAATTAAAGTCAAGAGTAAGGCCCCAGGTCCCATGGAGGGGTCCCGGCTAGGAGACATGCCGCCTCAGGCCATCTCTGGTTAGTCAAATATGTAGTCGGTCAGTACATTACGATCTCTCGTTTACTGCGCATCCTTTGTATTCGTTTGTGTTCATTTTGTACTAACTTTGCTTCGCTTTCTGGACTTGATTATTTCTTTGTGATTTGGACATTGTTTGTGATTTCTTCCAACGACCCGGCTTTCTCAAGGACTAAAGTGTACGATACTGTACCACCATGCCACCCACGTACACTGCGCAAGAATATGCGAACATGCATCTCATTTACGGCGAATGTAGATGTAATGCCGATGCTGCAGCAAGACTCTACCGAGAAAGATATCCGAACGCCGCACGTCACCCGGATAGCCGTGTTTTCGTCAATATCCACCGACTATTGTCTGAGGGTCGATTTCCACATCAAGCGGTTAATGAAGGCAGACCTCGGTTCGATGTCGAAGATGAAATGCTTCAAGCCGTCGCAGACGTCTGTACCTTACTATTACTTGTGAGATACATTTTTTTTTTTTTTTTTTTGTAACCCGCTCAACGCAGCAATCTATCATTGATATTTAGCTGCTTTCCTGTCTGAACTGTGTCTGTACTTTATTATGTCACTAAGCGGCGGAAGGGTCCATCGACCATTCTCACTATTTATTGTAAAATCGTTTAGTGAGATTAGGAACGCTGTTCCTTCTCAGTCTTGAGTACGTGGTACTTCCAGCACCTGTCAATTTAGCTGCCAAGGCATTAACATGTGTCGTTAATTTTTGTTGGTATTTAAGGCTGCGAGCAGCGATTTCTTCTTTAACGGTATTGAGCCTTAGATCTTGCAGGATGTATTTGTTTTGTATGCATTTCGGGATGTTAAACATTGTTCTAATAGCTTTGGTTTGAAACCTCTCCAAAATTTCAATGTTGCTATTACTTGCTGTTCCCCAGAGTTCTATTCCGTATGTCCAAACCGGTTTTAGTATGGTTCGGTAAATGAGCATTTTGCTTTCGTTTGTTAACTGAGACTTTTTCCCAATCAGCCAATACATTGATCGAAGTTTTGCGTCTAGCGTTTTTCTTTTGCTCCAAATATGCTTTTGCCAAGTCAGCCTTCTATCCAAGTGTATGCCCAAATATTTCGCAGTTATGTCCTGTGGTATTTGTTCGTCGTTCATTTTGACTGGTGGGCAGTCGCCCTTCCTTAACGTGAATGTAATATGAGTCGACTTGCTCTGATTTGCCTTTATTCTCCAGATTTTCAGCCATTCTTCGATGTCACGGATATGATTTTGGAGATTTGCTGATGCTGTAGTTGGGTCGACATTAACAGACATAATTGCGGTATCATCGGCGTATGTGGCAATTAAAGTTTGTTCATTCACTGGGATATCTGCAGTAAAGATGAGATACAGTACTGGTCCTAGAATGCTTCCTTGAGGTACTCCTGATCCTATCTTAAACAAGTTGGACGTAATATTATTAAATTTGATCTCAAAGCATCTTCTATCAAGGTAACTTTTTAGTATAAAATAGAAGGAGTGAGGCAGGCATTTTTTTATTTTGAAGAGGAGGCCGTCATGCCAGACCTTATCAAAGGCTTGACTTATGTCCAGAAACACTGCCGAGCAGTATTTCTTGTTCTCAAGCGTGTAAGCAATCGTATCCATCAGTCTGTGGATTTGCTCAGTAGTTCCATGCTTTTGTCTGAATCCAAATTGGTGCTCAGGGAGGATATTATTAAGGTGTAATTGCATTCTATTGAGAATCACCTTTTCAAACAATTTACCCAGCAATGGGAGCAGACTAATTGGTCTATAGGAGGAGACATCTTCGGGTCGCTTGCCAGGTTTTAAGATCATGACCACCTGTGCAATTTTCCACTGGAGAGGATAATGGGAAAGTCTAAGACATGAGTTGAAGAGGATCACAAGAAACATGATTCCTCTCTTTGGGAGATTTCTCAGGAGTACGGAGTCCAGTAGGTCGTAGCCCGGGGCTTTATTATGTGGTAGAGATTTTATCTCTCGGCTTATTTCATTTGGACTTACAGCTTTCAATGGGAAGCACAATTGATTGGGGGACTCCAGGTAATGTTCTATTTCATGGTCCCTATTAGGCACAGAGCAAGGCCATGGTGTAAAAACCCTTTCCAGGTGCTCTGCGAATATTGTTGCCTTTTCCACATCGGTCCTAGCCCATCCCCCATTCTGTCTCCTCAAAGTAGGGATATGATCTTTTGGTCGCTTTAGGTTCTTGGTCGCACGCCACAGTGAGTAGTTAGTATCCTTGTGCGCAGTGAGTTTAGATAAGTAACTCTGTAAGCACCGGTTTTCGTGCTCTTTTATCATGTCTTTCAGGTCTTTTGTAGCTCTATTTAGTTTAGTTTTGTCACAAGGATATCCAGATCTGTGCCATTCCCTTCTCAGTTTGCGTCGTTCCCTGACTTTCTCGATGATGTTTTGTGGGTATTTCTTTGGGTTTAAGTTTGTTTTCCCATGTTCAAGGGTTGAGATGAAAGCAGCCTTATGGACCATGCTATTAAATATCTCTATGTTTGTTTCAATATCATCATTTGTCTTTAGTCTAATATTCAAGTCTACTTCGTTATGTAAATATTCTCTAAATAAGTTCCAGTTTGTATGCCTGTTGTAGATATGAGGTAGGGGCGTGGAGAGAATCACCTGTTTGTATACATTGAGAATGACTGGGGTATGATCCGATGATAGATCATCACATTTTTCGATTTTCATGTAATCACGGCCCAAATTTTTAATAACATAGAAGTCTAGCAGATCTGGCTTTCTGAAGCGGTCTGTCGGCCAATACGTCGGCTCACCATGCGAGATACATTCAAGATTAAGATCTTGTTTGGCTTTGTACAGTTGTCTACCCTTCGGGTTTATCAACCTTGATCCCCAGAAGGTGTGCTTGGAGTTCCAATCACCACCGCATATGAATACAGGTCCGAGTGAGTTGAAGAACCACTTGAATTCGTCAGCCAGTATTTTGTGTCGTGGTGGGCAATAAATTGCAGCGATTGTTATCTCACCGCTTTTGTGTTGTATTTTGATTGCTGCTGCTTGAATTTTATCTGTTTTATGTGATAGAAGAAAATAGTGTTTTATGTTTTCTCTTAGTATCACCGCAGCCCCGCCATGAGTATTCCCAGAAGGATGATCCGTTCTATATATCGTATAATTTTGAAATTTTACAAATGTTTTAGGCGTTAGTCTTGTTTCTGATATCAAGGCTACATCAATATTTTCAGTACTCATGAATAACTCGAGTTCTCTCCGTCTGTCGGTAAGCCCATTGGCGTTCCAGGTCATAATACGGATATTTAGGCCCGCTGTGCTGTCAGTCGTGTTATTAGTTGGATCATCTGGTCCATCATGCTGTCCATCATGTCTCTCATGATTGCTTGAAATCTGTTTAACATTTTGTCTAATAAGCTAGTTATATTCTGTGTATTTGTTTCCGGGAGTGGGTCATTTGATATAGAAACGGGTTTGTCACTTTTGCTCCTCACTGTGTAGGCATAGCTTTGTCGTGTATGTTGCAAGGAATTCAATTTCTCATTAATTTTTGGTTTTGGATGTATCTGTGTCTGAGTGATATGTGGCTTCTTGGGAAGTTGGGGAGACGGATTCAACTTTAGGATTTTTTCCTTATACTGCTTATACTTTGAGCAACCTTTATAACTAGCTGGGTGTTTTCCTTGACAATTAGCACACGTTGCTTCTGTGTCTGGAGTTTTAGTGCATGTACTTGTCGAATGGTCATTGCCGCATTTGACACACCGGAAGGGTCTAAAACATTGATTTTTTGTATGCCCAAATCTTTGACATCTCTTGCATTGTAGTACTTCTTTTTTCTTGTAAGGTGCTTCGATAGTAACTTTGACATGATTGATAAATTTTATATTAAAAATTTCCTTGTTGTTCGCTTGAGGTTCTAGGTCTACAAAGTAAAGTGGCAGTTTTTCTTTGGTATTCCTATGCAGTACGTTAATTATTTGACGTATTGTATGTCCTTTGGCTTGTAGTTCCTCTTTAACTTCGTTTGTGTTTTCTGTGGCGTGTAAGCCTCTAATTACTACTCTATACGCTCTTTCGCTCTTAAGTTTATAAGTGTAGTGGTTGACGCTATTTGTAATTAGTGTATCTCTAATTTTTTTGTAAGTGTCGATATCGATAGGCATTAGCTTTATAATGTGACCTGATCTGAGCGTAGTCATGGTATATTTGTCTATTTCAACTACTTTGGCTAAGAGTTCTCGTAATGGAGTTATGTTTACAATGCCAGTGACAAAGATTGGTTCTGGTTTTGGGACATACTCTTTGTTGACATTTGTAATTTCAAGGTCATCGTCACTCAGGATATCAAATTGATTATGAACAGGAACTTTATACGTAGCTTGCCCTTTGTTCATCTGTTTGCTAAGGCTTTCCGTTGGACTGTCATGTCGTTTACGTTTTTTATTTAGTACCATGTCTCGCTGCCACTCATAACTAGATCCGTTTTGCTGGCTTGTCTGATTAAATGTGGAGGTATTGAATACGTGTTTAGTTTGTATTGGTTGGTAGGTGGCTGTGGTGCTCCGTAATTCTGTCTCTTCAGTATGTGTAATATCTTCACTTGGGCAGCCGCTATAAGAAGACGATCTTGGTCTTGCTTGAAAAAATCCTTTATTGAGAAGTTGTTGTGTATAAGTTTTTTGGGGTATATTTGGTTTTTTCTCCATTTTGTTCCCACGAGTATGGACGATAGGGTGGTCGCTCTCAGGGTGACGCCATTCCTGAGAGAAGGCTATGTACAATGGCGTTCGCCAGGTTCACCAAGGTTGGTGAACCTGGCCTGTGAGATACATTAAACATAAAAGATTTTAAATATTAGGTCCTCTCCTCATCTCCTGCAAGGGCAGCAGAGGTGACGCGGCGATTATGGCACTACTCGTCAGCAGACTGGGACGGACTACGAGAATACTTTGCAGCAGGCCCGTGGAGTCAGTGCTGCTTTGCAGGAAGGGCTTCATCGGAAAGCGCCTCTGCCTGCAGTTGCTGGTGAGATTACATTAGGTATGGAATACTACATTCCATACACTGATGTCGCCAGAATCCGCAAAGCCCGCCCCTGGTTCGGGCGTGAGTGCGCCGTAGCTGTTCAACAAAAACAGGCGGCTTACCGCGCCTGGATCAGGGCTCGAGCTGTGCGTGACCTGAATGTGGCCCGCCTCAAAGCAGCGTACAACAGAGCCACTAGGTCTAGTAAGAGGGCCTTCAAGAGAGCGGACGCCCAGCGCGTCACGCGGCTTGGTCAGGAGCTCACATCACATCCTACGGGCAGCCGTGGATATTGGCAACTGGCCAAAGCCGTGCAGGCCAACTTTTGCAAGCCCTCGCTGCCGCCGCTACGCTATCCTGACGGATCTCTGGCTCACAAGGCCCAACAGAAAGCAGAAATGCTGGCCAATCTCTTTGCGGCTAATTCCCGGGTCGATGACTGTGGCAAGCAACCTCCCACTGTCGCAGACTGTGGAACCACGATGCCGGATATTGTAATCCGGCAGTGCGATGTGCGAGCGGTGCTACGGTCACTCGACACGCGGAAAGCCAGTGGTCCAGATGGTATTCCGGCAGTGGTGCTGAGAAAGTGTGCAGCTGAATTATCTCCAACGCTAACACGCCTGTATCGCCATTCGTCGGGAGAAGTGCCGGAGGCTTGGAAGGAGGCGAACGTCCAGCCGATCCCCAAGAAGGGGATCGGTCGGATCCGGCCAACTATCGCCCCATAGCCGTAACTACAGTCATCTGCAAGGTGTTCGAGCTAATTATCAACAAACAACTCATGCGCTACTGGAGGATCACTCGTTAATTATATTAGCGATCGTCAATATGGCTTTAGGCCGAAATGATCAACGGGTGACCTCCTGGCGTACATAACACACACCTGGGGTGAGGCTATGGAGAAGCACGGCAAATCTCTGGCTATTGACCTAGACATCGCTAAAGCCTTTGATAGGGTATGGCATGCGTCGCTTCTTTCCAAACTGCCGGCATATGGTTTATCGCCTCAGTTGTGCCACTGGTTGGCCAGCTTACTGCACGGGCGACGTATACGGGTTCTCTGTGATGGTCAGGCTTCCTGCTTTTTGCAGGTAAATGACGGAGTACCACAGGGATCGGTATTGTCCCCAACTCTCTTTCTTCTGCATATCAATGACATGCTGTCCCTTGGGTGCATTCATTGTTATGCGGATGACAGTACGCTACATGGGAGCTATTCTGGCCGTCCAGCGGAGGGGCGTGGTGACGTGGAGGAGAAGAGACGGCAACTCGTGGCGGATCTCGACCGGGTCTTGGGTCACATTGCCCAATGGGGTTCAGACAACATCGTCGAGTTCTATGCCAGAAAAACACAGCCGTGTGCGTTTACAGCTAAGAAGTCCCCATTCCTTCCTCTACCTTCTCTTCAGAGCATTACGGTTCCACTAAAGGACAACCTGGAGATCCTCGGTATAGACGTCCGGCGTGAGCTCAATCCCAAAAACTCCATAGAGAGTTGTATTGGGCTGGCCTCGCGTAAACTTGGAGTCCTAAATAAGGTGAGGCGGTACTTCACGCCACATCAGAGATGTTTACTCTACAAGACGCAGATTCGTTCCTGCGTCGACTACTATTCTCACCTTTGGGATGACTCTGCGAGGTACTTACAAGCCGCGCTTGACGCTATGCAGAGACGTGCTATCCGAATAATTGGTTGTCCTGAGGTGACGGGAGGCCATGAACCGTTAGCGCAGCAAAGAACCATAGCGTCCTTGGCTGCTTTCTACCGAATGTATCACAGCGAATGTTCTGAAGAGCTCTTCAACCTGATCCCACCCTCTCCTTTCCGATCCCGAACAACGCGTGCCGGGCAGAGATACCACTCATACACAGTGGAGAGAATTTTCGCCAGAACTGAGCGTTTCAAAAGATCGTTCCTCTGTCGAACTGTAAAAACTTGGAACGACCTGCCCGCACACGTTTTTCCCTCATCTTACAATCCCGGATTCTTTAAGAGGAGCGTGAAGAGGCACATCATGACATTGATGGGCAAAGTTTATTTTTTCAGACACTTAGTGGACTGCTCTTTGTAGTTATATGTATTTTTGTTCCGTGGTTACAAGCAAAATGTTGTCACTCGAGGACGCATTCATGCGGTGTGCGGACGTATTTCGACGCACTAAATATGTGGTCGAGAATGTTTGTAGCGATATTTAGTAGGCTGTTATAGCTAATATTTTTGAGGTCGGGAGCGATGTATCTGTTTCGTAGTCCGGAGCCCACGTTCGCGGTGGACGGGGTCATCGCTCCCTTAAACATTAAAATCTTCAAAGAAAAATCCGGGGCAACATAATTGTAAAATACAAATATTTAAAAATTATTTTAATTTTCAATTCTTACCAAAATAAAATACAATTAAGTATAACGATACTCGGTAACTATCTATAGTATAAAAAATTATCACCGAACGTGTCGCCGGCAAAGACTTCTATATAAACTGAGGTAGACATGCCCTACGCACCGATTTTTGAAACCTATAAACTGAGCTAATTAGCAGCGTTGCTCGAACTGTTGTGAGTCAAAACTTCGAGAGTAGGTACTCGGCTTGCAATCGGAGTCCATACGCCTTCTCTTTTACTCTTGTTCTATTTGTATTTTGCTATTGTGTGTGGTGACAATTACGTAAATAATATTTATAAGTAAGTGTAGTCTTAGCAATGCGTGTGTTTGAGGATTGCTTTTGAAATCACGTTTGTTAGAGTACGGCGCGTCTACCTCAGTTTATATAGAAGTCTTTGGTCGCCGGGCGCAAATCCCGGGAACGGCTGAACCGATTTTGCTTATTCTTTTGTGTCGTGTTTGCTATCGTCGGGACAAGGTTCCTTCGAAGGAAAAAGAATAAGTACGCACAGAAAAGACGACTAGTTCCGGTTACAGTTACTAGAAAACTTGCAATATCTATAACTGGCTCGAACCGTTCGAAGAAATGGTTTCTATTGCGCGTCGGATCGGTCCGGTGAGTGCGGTGTGTGCGGTGCGTGCGGTGAGTGCGCCGTGTTCTCCAGCAGCAGCAGGTGGCGGAAGGCGGCGCGCGCGGGCGCCAGGCGCGGCACGTAGAAGGCGCGCAGCAGGCGCGGCGCGCGCGCGGGGTCGAGCAGGGGCTCGCGCGCCACCTCGCGCCACGCCGCCATCGCGTGGTAGCGCGGCTCCAGCGCGCTGGGCTCGCCCAGGTCGGAGTCCACGAGGTAGCGGCAGTGCGCGGGCGCCAGGTACGTGCGCGCGTCGCCCGCGTTGGCCGCGTTGAAGTGCGCGTGCACCTGCCGCGTGCCTGCAACCGACCTCTGCGTCATGCCACGGGCCACGTACCTCGTGCCACCGCGTCTCTTGTGCGACTTGGAGGGGGCGCGAGGCCGTCGGTCGGCAGTAAAATCCTTCTAATATTACAAATGTGAAAGTTTGAGAAGACGTTCGGATGTTTGGATGTTTCTTACTCGATCACGTTCTAACGACTGATCGGATTGAGCGGAAATTTGGTACAGGGATAGCTTATAGTCTGGAATAACACATGGGCTACTTTTCATCCCGGGAATATGTTCCCACGGGAAGCGGGACCGGGTACCGAATTTCAAGCACGCAAAGCCGCGAGCGTCATCTAGTAAATAAATATTTTGTGAACATTCTGACACAGAATCATCTAGCCCGAATTAAGATAATCCCACCGAAAACATCCCTGTTGAAAGGGGGCCAAGTTCCTATCGACTAATTGTTCGCCTAAAAAAAGGTTGAAATCCAATCCAATGCCAAGTTTAGATGCACTTTAAAATCGATCATAATCATCTTCATCAACAGCCTGATCCACTGGTAAACATTTGCCATTCCCAATTAAGACTCGCCACCACACCCAGTCCTCCGCCTTCCGAATCCAGCCACTTCCCGCCACCATATTCACGTCAACGGGCCATCTGGCGGAAATTCACTTTACCATAGTCGTGCCGGGTCCGAGTCGAGTGTCGGCCGCAGCAAGGTCAACTAATCTTACTATCCTACTAATATTATAAATCTGAAAGTTTGTGAAGATGTTTGGATGTTTGTTACTCAATCACGCTCTAACGGCTGAATGGATCTGGCTGAAATTTAGTACAGGGATAAAGTATAGTCTGGAATAACACACAGGCTACTTTTTATCCCGGGAAAATGTTCCCACGGGAAGCGGAAACTGGAACCAAATTTCTCGCGGGCGAAGCCGCGCGCATCAGTTAGTAATATATATATCTATACTAATATTATAAAGAAGTAAAGTTTGTGTGTTTGTATATTTGTTAAATTGTAAGGGGTAATTTCGGGATCTACTGAACCGATTTTAAAAATTCTTTCATCAATAGAAAATTACGTAAATGTGGAGTGTCATACGCTATATAGCATCACGCTACAACGAATAGGAGCGGAGCAGTAATAGTAAATGTTTCAAAAACGGGGTTATTCCATTGAGAGCTTTGTTGCGTGTGCTGCGTAAATATTTATGGTTTTTTCTACAATAATGCCACGGGATACCTCTTTCATAAACGAAATTGTTCTTAAAAATAATGCGACGGGAATACACGCGACGAGAAACCTTTCTCTCCCTCTCTCTCTCTCTCACTCTCTCTCTCAGGATATGCTCTCTTATGTGGCGCAAACGAAGTTGCGCGGGTCAGCTAGTTTTGTATAAACACACTCACGTTAAACCGAGCGGCAACCGAGTGACGGCCGAACTACGGAAAATGCTCGGAAAAAACTCGGTCCCGCCTCGGCTCGGCCACGGCCCGATGCATGAATACAGTGCCTACGAGCTTCGCCCGAGCAGTCGTGAACACAACCGGCTCGGTGACCGTGCTACGGCCGACACTCGGCTCGGACCCGGCACGGTCTAGCGTGAGTCATTATTTAGAATGCTTGCTGATCTCTAAACTACTGGACGGATTTGATCCAAATTTTTCACAAATATGAATAAAAATATTCAATGTGCAGTTTTGACTTGTCTATAATTTGTATGTATAGAGTATTTGATTAACATTAATCAAAACATTGACAAAATCTTTGTCAAATCAGATTGAGTTTTTAAACATGACATGTGTGAAAATAAAAAGTAAATGAAATCAAAAGAGTCCTCTCATCACTAAAAAGTATTGTTAACAACTTCGAATCAAATAACCCCCGAAGAAAAAAATTTAATATAAAATTTAAAAAACCCCCGACTCACAAAAAAAGAACAATAATAGGATTATTCCGTTAATCCACCCCAAAAAATCCACCCCATGGGGTGGATAACCGGAATTACATGTTATGGTATAAAACCTGTAAAAAGTAAAAAAATAACTATTATATTATGACCTATCTACCCTAAGTATTGAACCTTTATTATTATTATAGGTAGCTATATTATTTACGTATTCATATTTTTAACTAACAGTTGGTCTCGTCGGGGGGACCGCTCTATACCTAAATAGAGACACACGCACGATTAGGTTATGATTAGGTGAGCGGTCCCCGACGAGACAAACTGTTAGTTAACAATATGAATACGTAAATAATATAGCTACCTATAATAATAATAAAGGTTCAATACTTAGGGTAGATAGGTCATAATATAATAGTTAATTTTTACTTTTTACAGGTATTTTTATTGTTCTTTTTTTGTGAGTCGGGGGCTTTTTAAATTTTTAATTCAATTTTTTATTTCATGCTTTTTATAGGAGTTTTTTAATATCAACATACGTATAGTCCATCAACAATTATTCAGAAGTAATGCGAATTGCGCGGAGTGTGGTTACAGAATTAGAAATACATTCCACTCTTCATATCTTTCGAATGGCTAAACCGATTTCATAAAACTTGCGGTATCGTGATGTATAAGTTATGACCTTTCATTTGATACCCAACACGGGTATATTTGAACCAATTTATTTTTTCATCCCCACTTTCACCCCTCATATCTTTGAAATGGCTTAACCGATTTTTATAAAACATAGCTAAGAACACTCTCCCCTAACCCATCTTTCAAACAAAAGAAACAGAATCACTACGCTACGATGCCACAGACAGACTTACACACACACACACACCGCACGCAGGCAGGCACGCACGCACGCACGCTCGCACACACGCACACACACACACACACACACACACACACACACACACACACACACACACACACACACACACACACACACACAGACACACACACACACACCTCACGCTTGACTGATTTCTTAAATTACACAATTTTTCGTTAATCTACATATAACACCCGATCTGTGTGCCAAAGGACAATGGGCAAAAATGTATGGCGCTTGTCCCATCGGCCGCCACATCTGTCCTATATATATTTTAGTCGACAATTATGTATATATTAAGACTGCAAAAAAATATTTCGGTAACTCGTTTGGATAAAAAGTTATAAAGGGTTGAACATATTAAAAAACTCGAATTAATTAAACCAAAAGTACGTAAATAATAAAACGTAATGCACAAAAGTATAAGATAATGATGGGTTAAATAAAACTAAAGGTTTATTAATTATTATTAAATATGTACATCGATTTATTGACATGAAAACAAAAACATTTCAAACACGTGGCAATGAATACTAGCATTATGTGTCTAACCACATAATGCTAGTATTCCTTTAAAAAAAGAAAATAATGGGATTTAACTGTTGTCTACAATTACATCATTTAAAAACTGAGCTGGTAAACGAATTTCTTCTTCTTGGTTTCTCGCCTACCCTAAATACCACACTACACACATTATGTGGGCACAGCAGCCAAGAGTGTGCTCACCGCTTAGACACTACAATAATAGTTTTCTGTGGCTTCTCTGCCGCTTTTCTGTCTATCTACAATAATATAGGAGTAATATATTTTTATTATATAATATAATATATTTATTTGTTGTTGACTATGATCACGGTTAATATATCTGATTGTATTTAGTAATAATTTATAATAGTATTTTATTGTATAACTTTAATGTATGAACAATGTATTGTAATAAATATATTTATATATTATTACATTAATATAATATAAAAATATATTAAAATAATATATTAATATATAATTATATTAATTATATATTAATATATTATTTTAATATATTTTTATTATTATATATTTCGTATCTTCTTCTGTTTATCACGGATTGATTACATAAAATACACACTTGACGATTATCTGCCATTATTAGAGGAATCTGCTTAAAAAAAAAAAAAAAAACGAGCACAAGTCATCAAGATAGATATTAACAAGTCCGATATGCAAGCCAGAGTCGAAAGAGATTGGCAAACAATAATAATCGCACAGTACCTACTCAACGAAACAAATGTCAACGATGGACTGCGATGTGCGCTTGAACATAACGGTAATCGTCGGGTCGAGAGTGCTTGTCGCTGATTGGTTGACGCATGAAACATGTCGAGACCGGTTTTAAGGTCCTTAGACCATAAATAAGAAAAGTATTGAATATTAGCGTACATAAATAAAATAAAAAAAAGTAGTATTTTAAAAATAGTATTTTAACTATATTTTTTTCCCCTAACGGTATTTCATAGTACCCCTTAAACAATATTTGTTGTCAAAAATATCCCCTTTTAAATGACACTAGTTTCATTGATGGCCGCTCATGGGCCGAAATGCCCATTGTCCTTTCATAACGGTACGACAATTGGAAGTGGCCTAGAAGTTTTGATAACCGGTCAGTGAGTGAGTCAGTCAGTGCCAGAATTAGCTATATTCACAGAGTTATATTTCAGGATCTACTAAAGCTACATCTCTGAAATTTCGTACACTGCCTAAGTACTAGTATATACGTACTAGGTACGAACGTAGTAGTACGTACGTACAATTTTATTTCTGTACTTGCAATCGGCACTGAGCTACAGGGGGGTCAAAAATGGGTCGAAACGGTTCGTGTAAATAGTGTACGGCATGCGCGCGGCCTGTTGCTGGAACTTGGCCTGCGCACTACCGTGCGCTTAGAAATAAGCTTGCGCTATGGGATCTAGACGACCGACAGACATACTTATATATTTTACCCAAACTCCAAAACAAACATTTATGGATCACACAAATATTTGTACCGACCCGGAATCAAACCCGGGACCTCAGCGCGGCAGACGGTTACACGACCGAATGCGCCACCGTGCACCGAGGCAGTCGTTAAAGAGAGCGGGTACCCCTCTTATTCCTTACTATTCGAGGGACTTAAAATTTTCCAGAGGCTATTCCGTGACCCTGATCCCTGACAACCCGAGTCCTTCACCCGTTAGAGCGTGATTAAGTAACAAACATCCAAATGTGCAAACATCAATACATATAATAAAATCGTAACGGGTCGCTGTCTGTACATGGAAGATAAATAAGAAAAAATATTATAGGGGGGCTTTATGAACGCAATAGAACCCAAAACAATGATTTTTAGAATTTTTGTCTGTTTGTCTGTATGTCTGTATATCTGTTTGTCTGTACGGTTGTGCACGCTAATCTCAGTAACCGCTCAACCGATTGCAATGCGGTTTTTTTTATTGTGTTGAGGTTTGCTCCAGTTAACATTTAGCGTTTTTTGTTTTATGTAAATCGGTTTAGAAATAAAAGAGTTATAACACTTTCAAGAATTAGATATTTTGAAAATTTTAATTGTAGGTGTTTCTTTGAATGTGAGTGAACCTAAACTGGCGTGTTGGCTTAATCATTAAGCTCTCTTATGATTAAGCAAACAGGGCAGTTTCAGACGCTTCTTGATGACTCTGATGAAGAAATACCTTTCTTTTCATACACCTTATGTGACGTAAACGAAGTTGCGGGCTCAGCTAGTCTTAAATAAATAAATAAATATTCACGGACATCTCACACAACGCTATCTGATCCCAAAGTAAGCTAGGAATAACCTGTTTGTGTTATGGGTATCAGACCACGGATATTAATACTTATATACTTTTAAATACATATCTACATATTATACATAGAAACACCCAGACTCTTGAGACAAACATTTATGGGTCATACAAATATTTGTCTCCGGTGAGAATCGAACCCACGACCTCCAGCGCCGCAGGCGGTATCACTACCGACTGCGCCACAGAGGCAGTCACAAACTTTTACATTAATAGGACTTTAATAAGAGGGGTAAGGGAGAGAACGGCAAATATCATCGCGGCTGGCCCCAAGTGCCCAAGTGGCCAAGTGTCAACGTCACCTGCTCACCTGCACGCATCGAATCCCTTGAAGGCGACGACCCGTGTGTCATCGCGGTGCTCCCTGCGAGGCTAACAACGGACGAGGCTCCGGTGACCGAGCTGTGGCGGATTGACGGTATACTACTATTGTTTGATACAAAACATATGACAAATTATCATTTTAAAAACAACGTTTGATAAACCAATCAACGACACGACAAACTTTCATTTCTAAAATATATTAAGTACTTTAAAAACAATCGTTTGACGAAATACAGGTTTCGCGAATATTCCATTATTAGAATAGTATTTTAATAATGTTCATTTGACTACATAATTCGTTTGTGAAATTGGTGTTTTTACGAAATGACAGAAGTTAACTTATTAGTTAAAAATGATCATGGATTACGGAGCAGCAAAAATAAAATTGATATCAAACCAAAAGTGTGCATAGACTTTGAAAAAGCAGTCATCTTAAGCATGCGATCAAATTTCGAAAATATTAAATTGCATGGTTGCAATTTTAATATTGGACAGATTTATTAAATAAATAAATAAATATTTGTGGACAATCTCACACAACATCGTCGAGCCCAAATTAAGCTAATATAAGCTTGTACTATGGGATCTAGACGACTGATGGACATACTTAGATCTATAGTCCAATCCTGCCCGATCTGGTAATAATGTAAGCATGTCATGTTTTGACAATCGTTGTCTAAGACAGATGAGTAGAAAAATATAGTATGACGAATAATTGATTTTTTTACTATCCTGAGTAGGTATTTTAAATGAAAATTATAGTGTATGAGTAGTGTGTACGCTCCCTAAGTATATTATGTAATGTGTATGAACCCTAATAATAAGCAGTATATCGTAGTAAGTATATGATAAGTACACCATTATTGAAGAAGACAGTAATAAATCATACTTCATTGGAAACGGTCTCTATTGATTTAATACCAAACCTTCATATGGCGACCCTGCCATTCGACACCTTGCAGGTGCGACCGGCCACCTGCGAAAAGTGCAAGCGCGGCGCTAACGTTCCAAGAAAGAGTGCATAAACATTAGAATAGAATAGAATAGAATATTTTTATTGATTATTTTTTACAAAATAGATTTCATTCGTAAACAAACAAAAGTCGCCTGGTCTACATTACTAAATAAATTATATTAATGCTTATACTAGACAATTATCATGACACTTAATGCGGTTCGCCTTATAATACAATTTAAAGAGGTAAATAACTAATGTAGGCCATCTTGCTTACGTGCGACAAGTCTGATCTAGGTTTATGTCAAACCTGTGTTTCAGACCCTCACTGTTCTGAATTTATCTGACTGCTAAAAACAATAATTACAATAACTAATTAATAGACTATATTTATTCATAGGTTAACATCAAAACATTTAATTAATAATCTCAACAGCTTTTCCGTGTCCTCGCGATTTAGGTCTCTCAAGTAATCAACGACCAAGACCTTAGCATCTCTATAATTTAGGTGAATAACAGTTAGTTCCTTATTAATCTTTTAATTCAAATAAGGGCCTAAAAAGGTGTGAAATTTCTTCTTAAAAGCGTGTCGGGTTAATGGGGTTTGCAAACAAAATCCTTCCATCGCTTGTTCAAATCTGCTCTGGGTGAAGGAAGCTTGCTATGCTGGTATAATATAATATTTAAAATAAATAAAATAATAACTAAAAACTCTTGTACCGAGCGAACTTATTTGTTTACGGAAATTTAGATTTGTGTCAATCGTGACTCGCAGGTATTTTAAATCGTCAGTTTTAGTTAATGCAATACAAGCAGTTCTACAGCTGTGTGTGAGTATTTCTAGGTCGATGTTTTTGTTAGTGTTTCTCATTGCAAATAAAATATACTTTGTCTTATCAGCATTGAGAGTTAGTAGGTTTTTATTGAGCCAATTAGTTACAAAATTTAAGCCTCATTGTGCACGATTATATAACTCCTCGGGTGACTCTGTGGCGAACAAGAGAATTGTGTCTGTCTGTCTGTGTGTTTCCCCAGGGTTAGGATTTTTTTTTCTTACAGTCAATCGCATTACAAATATGTGTTTCTGAGACGGAAAGGCTGTTATATCATCTAATATTTCATTACAACTAATAATTCCTAACATACAATAAAGAGTAAATATACCTAAGATCTAATGTGTTAAGAATGAGTTACTTTTTGGTGACGCTCCTAGGCGCCTTCATAGTCTATCGAGTTAATGAAGTTGATCTCAGCTTGTTTACGTGCCGGGCAGCTGTCATCTCCTGTTTGATGTTCACATTTCCTATTATAACGCTTACATGTAGCACAGTGGGGGGGCGAAGATTTTTTTGTGCATTCTTTATGGGAGTGACCGGCCTCTCCACAGTGGTAACAGGTGGGAGCAGTTTCACGGCAGTATTTCGCAGCATGACCATATTGTTGGCAGTTGAAGCATCTGGTCACGAGAGTGAAGTCGCGTACCGGGCACGAAGTCCAATTTATATAGACACGTCCTTGTGTTGTCAACAAATTCCTAATGTTTGGCGGCACTTCAATGATATAATTGCAAGTTGGTAGGTCCCTCTTGCCCGACTTATGGCTCAACTTGGTAGATTGCAGGAACGACTCACTGGTGCAATTCGGCAACTTTTCTGACAAGTTCTGCTCATATATACAGTCGAAAACTTCTTTCTCCGACATAGTGACTGGGACTCCGATAATGGTGATCCTTGGGTGGCGCTTTGACTGCTCTTCCACAGTTAGACCGGAAGACACCAGTTTTGAAGAGCATTTAAGCTTCTCCACATCTCCTCGATTCTCTGTGCTAATTACTACACCTCCGTTCCTCACTTTTCTAAGGCCACGTACATGAAGCTTCATTTCCTCAGGTGAAATGAGCTTCTGCACTAAGGCTTTGGTGTCGTCACTGCTTTTAGACTTATCCGTGGGATAGATGGCTATAGCGCTCAGGTTCTTTGGGGAGATCAGGTTTGCAGCACCTTTACCAAGCACAGTGGCATATGAAACAGTTCCAGAGGTGGGTGTTATTTTGGTCTCAACAACCTGTTTAAATTCGTTGATAGAGTGCTCAATGTTCTGTTGACCTTGAAGATTCGAAATTTTTTCGTGGGCTAAGATTGTCTTCTGTTTTAGGGCCTGGTAAAGAACCGCCATCTGCGATGTCCCGTGTGAGATCTTACGGGATATATTTGAAACCCGCAGCTTTTGGTCCGAGTTCATTTTTCCCTCCCCAACCACCGTGCAAATTTCCTGGAGCAAACCCTCAATGGATGTCATCCATTTTTGGATTTCGTCAGTTCGGACCACCTCATTTGGCAGCTCATTTTCCATGTCCTCTTGAGAAATGGAGGCCACATGGTGAGGGTGCAGGGCTTGAGTCTGTGGGGGGCTTCGCTGCATTATTTGGCTGCGACTAAATGGGCTGGCTCCCGGACCGGACATTATTTTTCCAGTAATGGATCTAATTAGAGTTCATTGTGGGACACCGATTGAGATAAATATAATAATAATTATGCAAACAGTACCTGTCTCAATCACTTCGATTACGACCCACTTTAGTTTTTACTTAGACAGCAATTTCACTCACGTCACAAATATGCATTTAAATTGTTAAAATATAAGCATTTTAGAAATATAGACACGTCCGATTAACTCGAGATCGTAAAAGTTCGTCAAACATTGTGTACTAAGTGCGGTTATTAAGACTTTATAATGTATTCATTATTGAATATTCAGTTGATTCAACGTGACTTTGCGTGTGAAATTAAAAATTTTAGTAACCTTGGACGTGCAAAAAATATTGCAATATGGGCAAGCAGCAATCTAAAGAAGTAGTGGTAGCCCAAAACGGTGCTGGGAACTCTGTGAGTGCCGTGGAGTTGGAGTATCTAAAACACGCGAGTACCACGAGTTATGTGTTGGTTACAATTTGCGTAATCTTATTGGTTGGAGGCGTAATTTGGCTGGCGCGGTATTATAAAAAGTGTCATGGAAAGTGGATTGGGAGACGTTTAAATGAAATGGAGCTCCGAAGGTCGTTGAGCTTATTTCGCCGTCAACAAAGCGAAGGAGTATCAGCAGCGGCAGCAGGTATTTCTCTTCTGTGATTTTTTTCTCTTACTATGTCAGTGCGGTTAAATGTGTGAAAGTGCGGCGTAAAATAGCGATATAATTACTTAAGTTCTAGCGATATTTTAGTTGAGTTATTTTTCTCTCGCCTGTCTATTCCTCGTGCATCCTTACGTAGGTGTAACTACGCAGTATACTATAATGTTTGTTTTATGTAATGGCAAGCGAAGTTATTGAATTATGTAATAAATTAAAATACATTAAAGATTATTTAACTAAATTAGGTCCGAGTCGAATGTCATCCAGTTTAAGGGAAGCAAAACTGTATGAGGCGAATATATTATATAATCAGTTTTCTGTGCTTCAAAAGTTACTTGATGATAATATAAAGAAGGAAAAATTAGAAGATAAGGATATTTCAGTCTTAAGTTCTTTATTTTTTAACATTGACAAATATTATTCTAAAATAATTGTACTGTGTTCGGAAAGTACAGAGGATATTATTACGACTAGCATCATGGCGAAGTTCGAGCTAAAAACGGCAATTGCCTTATTACCGATTATGACGGGTGATGAAAACATCACCAAAAGCTTAATTTCTAATATTGAAATGTATGAGTCTATGATCGATGACAGTGGTAAAAAGTAGTGTCCGACCGAAACTGGTTTTCCGGCCGAAACCGAAACCGAAACCGAACTTTCGGCCTAGGGTCAGTTTCGGCCGAAACCGAAACCGAAACTCACGTGTTCATATTGAAAAAAAAAAACCAGCCAAGTGCGAGTCGGATTCCCGCACAGAGAAATCCGTTACAAAAATTACGTTTGTTGTGTGGATGTTTTTTTTTCTGATTTTAGTAGGTATTTTTTGTTATAGCGGCAACAGCACATGGTGAAATCTCCAACACTTTCAACACCTTGCCCTGGAGCTGCGTTTGGGAGGCGCTTATTTACCATGGAATGCCTCAATACCTCCGTCGAATTGTCGGGGCCTATCTTTCCGAGAGGGCCATAACTTACTTACCCGAGAGAGGGTCGGCGAGATGTGTCGTTCGGTGTTCCACAGGGATCGTTCTTGGACCGCTTCTGTGGAACATCCTTCTGTGGTCCGTTGCTCAGAGGTGTCGGGCCTCGGGGTAACCTGTTACGTGCGTAACGTGTTACGACGACACCCTAATTACAGCGCGGCGCGATGAGCAACGCAACGAGACGCAGCCCTAAAGGACACCTGCGGGATCCAGCTTACATATAGGGGGCGTCAGCATTGGCATCGAGCTCTTGCGATGACGTATCAGGGGATCGTACTCGATAGCCGGTGTAACATCGGATACCACTTCCGAAGTTTGGTCCCAAAACTGAGGGAGGGGACATCAGCCGCACTCTCGCGGTTGTTGCCCAATATCAGGGACCCAACGCTCCCTGCGGGAGACTGTACCTTGGGATAATGCGGAGCAGGGCACTATATGAGGCCTCCGTATGGGCGGAGATCCTGATGGCCAGCAATGCGATGCTTAGCCCGCAGAAAACGATGGCTGTCAGGGTAAGGATAAGGGGATACCGCATGATCTCAGTTGAGGCGGCATGTCTTCTAGCCGGGACCCCTCTATGGGACCTGCAAGCGAGGGCCCTTGCGTCATTGTTTCAATGGCGCAAGAAGGCGCCTATGAACAGGTCATGCTCGTGAAAGAGACGGCGCCGAGGAGGAAGCGGGAGAGAACTCTCCCACCCAAGTTGCACAGTCAGCGACGGCGCGTCCTATACTATCAGCCTCTATGACCAGGAGCCTGAGGACGTCTGCTCACCGTCCTTATAGAAACAGGCCCTAGACGATAGCATTAAGTTTGAGATTCATGCATGCCCCCCTCAAGTAGCAGGATAACAACTGAACAACCCCCCAAAGACGCGGCTGCAGTATCTATCATTCCGAGGGCATATACGGGGCTCCCAATTCGTGGTTTTTAGTCGGTAGGACTCCGGCATAGCATCTCTGTAGGATTTAAGAGTAAAAAATAGCGGCAACGGAATTGTTTGTCATGATACCCACGGCTACGTTCTATCATCGCACCACTCGCCATAGACTGGGATTTCATCCTCACACCCTACGTCCGGAGCGTTCGAGCACGGGTAGATCCGATAGGGGTTTTCTTCCGCGCACGCTAAGGTTGTGGAATGATCTTCCTGCCTCGGTTTTCCCAAACGCCTACAGTATGGGGTTCTTCAAAAGGGGTCTAAGAAGGGTTTTACAGGGCAGCGGCATCGGCAGCGCGAGTGTGGCGCCTCTGGTGTTGCAAACGTTCATAGGCTGCGGTGACCACCAGTCCTTCTGGTGGGCCGTATGCTTGTCTGCCACCTTAGTGGTATAAAAAGAAAAAAACAACAAATACATCATCAGTGAAAATAGGCCTCTATCTGGCGTGGTTCCAGCGATACAACCTCGTGACTAAGAGACAGACGGTCGGCTTGGCCTTATGTCTCGTTAATAGGGTCCCGCTTTCACCCCTCCGTGAGGGTCCGATTCGCGCTTAGCCGGTTATTTTTTCAATAGGTGCAGCAAGTTCCACCAAGTGCCATCGATCAACGGTATAAGTCCTCTCAAGTGTTTATTTTAGAAATATCTCCACCTAAAGATGAGTTTCTTTCTTTTACGTGTGGAATTACTCATAGATGCTATTGCGAACTCCTACCGACTAAAACCACACAGTGCCCTGCTACTAGCTCTGGATCGGTTTTGGTTACATTCTAGAAGTGTATAACTAAAACTGGGCACGAGTGAGCCGGACTCGCGCACGAAGGGTTCCGTACAAGAAAAGCGGCAAAAAAGATACGGTTGTTGTATGTGAGGCCTTCTTTAATACTATTATTTTGTCTATTTTTATTATTTGTTGCAATAGCGGCAAAAGAAATACATCGTCTACAATTACAGCCTCCTGACAGACAGACAGACGATCAACACAGTCAACGGAACCGACAACAAAGGGGTAGGGTTATGTAATGTCCCAGATCTTTAGGATTCAGTAACCAAAAGTAAAAACGGGATCCTAAAAAGGAGGTCGAAGACATAACACAGGGATAACTGTCTAATACTTCTCAATGATTGTACTCGTAATTGCTTGTGGCTTAAATAAAGTTGTATTATTATAACTATTGATTGGAAGTCCTTTGTAAATCTCTAAATCTTCGGTTAGTAATATATTAACTGGTTGGGCTGACCCCAACCACGTCACAAGAGCCAGACACTCAAAATTCATGAACACGTGGGTTTCGGCCCGGCCGAAAGTTTCGGCCCATTTTGGCCGAAACCGAAACTGCGGCCGAAACTCGATTTTTTGGCCGAAACTGGCCGAAACCGAAACCGAAACCGAAACTTCGGTCGGTCACTAGTAAAAAGCAACTTATACATTTTATTTTAAAATCTCGTTTATCAGAAAGCGCCAAGTTGCGCATGTGTAGTGACTATTCCTCTGTTGCAGATTTAATTAGGGATATGCGTACTATTTTACTACCTAAAAAATCTGACACTGCGATCCAGAATAAGTTGTACCATTCAAGGCAAAATGACAGAAGCATTCAGGATTTTGGTAAGGAGTTAGAACAGTTGTTTGTTGATCTGACTATTACACAGGCCAATGGAGATTCTAATGCATAGAACATTTTTAAGCCCATAAATGAGCGGATAGCAATAAAAAGATTTTCCGATGGCCTTCGTAACAGTCGTCTTAGCACAATAGTAGCTGCTAGAAACTATAGCAATTTAAAGGATGCAATTCAAGGAGCATTGGACGAGAAGGTCTCGAGCGTGGGAGAAGAGCGAGTAATGAATTTTCATCATAATAGAGGTAAGTTTTTTGGTAATCACCGTGCTAATAATCGTAATGGTAGAATATATTAAAATAATTACGATAATCGTGGTCGTGGTTATAACAATTATTCAAATCGTGGAAGTAACTTTAATAGATCGGTCAGTTATCGCGGTCCGGTCGTGGCGATTTTCGAGGCCACACGAATTCCCGTCGGCCACCCCGACACCAGGTAAATATAGTGCAGGCAAATAATAGGCCTAGCTCTGAAGTGATAACTACATCGAGTAATACTGAAACCGAGAACAGTAACTTGTTTTTTCGTGCATAAACATTATTATTGTAATAATGTTAATTCTATTAATTTTAATGTTTTCCAAGTATCACGTAGTTGGTTAATTGACACAGGCGCGTCATTATCTATAGTTAGGCAAGAGATATTAGAAAATCTTACTTTAAATTATAATAATTTTGAGTTTCAGCATAAGTTTTATGTCTTTAAAAATTCTAGTTGTAGGACTGATGGTATTTTAGGACAAGATTTCTTAAGTAGATTCAATTGTATGCTAGATTTTGAAAAAAATATTTTAACAATTAACGATGATATTCCCTATAACATACCTACCGTTACAAATGGGGAAACTCGGTAAAAATACTTATATGACAATACCGGCCCGATGTGAAGTTACGTACTTAGTGCAAACACATTTACAAGATGAATGTATAGTAATGCCTAAACAGTTGAGCGAGGGCGTATTTTTAGCATCGGTCGTAGTAAAACCTAAACATGGTAAAGTACCATTGAAATATTTGAATACCAGAGAAACAGACATTAGTTTAAGCTATTTTACCCCTGATGTCGCCCCCCTAAATGACTATTTAGTATGTGCTTTTGAAAACAATAACTTAAATGGTGAACGAGTAAAACAATTATTTTCGACGTTAAATTTAAAACATTTAAATACAGAGGAGCAGATTTCAATCGAAAATATTTGTGCAAAATATTCAGATGTATTCTTATTGCCAGGCGACAAATTAGGCGTTACAAATTTGTATAAACAAACAATTCACTTGAAAGAAAATACCAGTCCCGATTACACTAAACCGTATAGATTACCTAGAAGTCAGAAGGCAGAAATTGATAGACAAATTGATGAAATGCTACGTAATGACATTATAGAAAAAAGTACAAGTGAGTAGTCTAGCCCAGTTCTTTTAGTACCAAAGAAAAGTGACAGTAGCGGCAATAAAAAATGGCGGGTTGTTATTGATTACCGTAAATTAAATAATCACCTTAAAGACGATAAGTTTCCTTTACCCAATATCTCCGATATTCTTGACTCTCTGTCAGGAGCAATCTATTTCAGTCACTTAGACCTTAGTCAAGGTTATTATCAGCTAGAATTAAGCCCCGAAAGTAGAAAGTATACTGCGTTTACTACAAACAAACAATATCAGATGAAACGCCTTGCGATGGGCTTGAAGGTAAGTCCAGCGGAATTTAGTAGATTAATTACATTAGCAATGTCTGAATTAAATCATGAAAAGTGTCTAATTTATTTAGATGATCTCATCTGTGTTGGAGGAAATTTGGAAATTCATAATAAAAATTTAATCGATATTTTTGAAAGACTCAGAAATGTAAATTTAAAAATTAACCCTGAAAAATGTCAATTTTTGAAAAAAGAATTACACTCATTTGCAAAAAAATCGGGCGGTTTTGATTTTCATTCATCTTTAAAAAGATACAACACCAAAAAGGTTTCAATCGTTTGTACACGTTACTGGCCGGTTTTAAAAATGCCGTGGTATTTAAAAAAGTACGTTCTAAATTCAAATTTTCATTTTATGCTCATTTTTACAGAAAACCCCCCTTTATCCTACATTTTTGGCGCGAAGTTCCAGGAGACCCTTAGAGCTCCTCGCGGCGACCGGTCGCAGCGCATAATAATCAAGCTTTTCCGTTAAGCCCCGCGCGGCGACCGGTCGCCGCACCTACCCAGACGACTTTAAACTTAAATTTAGCCTCCTTACGTCCTACTTTTCTATGAACAGTTTGATTGCATGTGTAGTATATAACATTTTCTTGTTTTTGGAATCTTATAAAATGACGTCAATGGGCAAGAATTTTTTACAAAAATCGAACAGTTGAAGTTGAGAGTGGATTGCGCATGGATGGAGTGCATAAATAAAATATAAATAAAATAAAATAAATAAAATAAAATGAGTGTGTTTTGTTTTTTTATTATAAATAATGTGTTTTCATTATTATTTATTATTATACACAGTAAATAAACAATTTATCAATAATCCGGTTGCTGTTTGCAGAATCGCAAAATTTGGTCTGGTAAGTGAGAAATAATTTTTTTTTTGGAAAATGAGAAATCTTTTTTCATTTTTAGGGTGATGGTAATAGGTACTTGCGATTATTGATTTTCGATATAAATTTTGTGTGGGTTGAAGGGGCTCTAAGGGTTAAAATTTTAACATTAGGATCAAGGTCTTCCAAAACTTTAAAAGGTCCATGATAAACATTGTCAAATTTGTTACCAATTTCATTTTAACTAACAAAAAATCCTTCTTATACAATACTGGATGTACAGTTTTATCAAACTTAAATTTTCTTAGCAATTTACTCTTAACCAAATTATTTCGCGCTTCACATTGTGCTTTTTGTAAACGATATTTTAATTCTAAGGGATAACTTTCTGTGTTATATAAAGGTTCAATTTTACAGTTTTTCAAATTACTAGGTATGTTACATATCTTTCCAAATACAAGTTCATAAGGTGTATATTTCGTTTCAGAATGTACAGAAGTATTATACGAGAAGCACCAATACTGGAGCCAATCACTCCAATATCTACTATTATTGTCTGTTTGAATTCTTAAGAAAGCATTTAGGGATTTATGAGAATTTTCAAGGGATCCTATAGATTCATGATGATAGGCACATGCGAAGTTTGCTTAATATTTAAGAGTTTACATACCTCAGTCAGTAAGTGGCTTCACTAAAGGACGTTCGACGACCGATGCTGGTGTAGATTTGTTGAAGAGTATTTATGAGGCCTGGGAAGATAAACATGATGCGCTTGGCGTGTTTTGCGACATGAGACATTGATCAGGAAACTACAGCACTACGGGATAAGGAACAAGGCTCTCGATCTTCTGACTTCATATTTGAACAATAGAACTCAGAGGGTCGATGTCGGTGGCACACGTTCGGGGGGATCGGTGGTTACTATGGGCGTCCCGCAGGGTTCGATACTGGGACCATTTTTATTTTTAATTTATATTAATGACCTACCCTATTACGTAGGGGACACTAACGGGATTGTTTTGTTTGCAGATGACACTTCCTTAATTTTCAAAATTAAAAGACAACTAGATGACTATGACGATGTTAACAATGCAATCCTAAAAGTAGTACATTGGTTTAACACTAATAATCTTAGCCTGAATGAAAACAAAACTAAATGTATTAAATTTACCTTGCCCAATGTAACACAGGCAGAAACCAATGTGCAACTTAATGGCCAAGAGTTGGAACTTGTGAAATCTACTGCGTTCTTAGGGTTGACGATCGATTCTGGATTGCAGTGGGGCCCACATATTGAAAAACTGGCTGGCAGATTAAGTTCAGCAGCATTTGCTGTCCAAAAGATTAGGCATTTGACTGATGTAGAAACAGCGCGAATAGTGTACTTCAGTTACTTCCACAGTGTAATGTCGTACGGTATGCTACTATGGGGCAATGCCGCAGATATAAATACAATTTTTGTTTTACAAAAACGGGCCATAAAAGCCATATATAGATTAGGTCCAAAGGTCTCTCTGCGAGAAAAATTTAAAGAATTAAATATTCTGACTGTGGCATCACAATATATTTTTGAAAATCTTATGTATGTTCAGAAAAATTTATCTAGTTTTACTAAGTTAAGCGATAGACACAATGTGAACACCAGACATAAAAACAACCTTGCCGTTTATCATTGTAGACTGAACAAAGTCAGTAATTCTTTCCTGGGTAACTGTATACGTTTTTACAACAGGCTTCCAAGCGAAATTAAAAGCATGCCCCTAATTAAGTTTAAGAGGTCGACTTGCATAAGCAATCGGTAGATCGTCATTGTTGCATAATACGGATCTTATAGCTACACCAGAAGCATGTATGTAATATGAATTTGGTATCATCTTCAAAATTAGGGTACTGCAATACAGGGGGGTTTATTAAAAATTATTTCAAAAATAAGAATGCGTTTTCGCATTCAGTATTCCAATTAAATATAGCACCTTTTCTACAAACTTTATTTAAGGGTATAGTAATTTCAGCAAAGGAGAACGCCCAGAGATCGTTTCTTTTTAAAAAACCTTAATAAAAAGTGTATGGCCATCTAAGTAAATTGGTAAATCATGTAATATTTTTTTAACAATCTTTTAATTCAATCGATCAAAATCTTTTGTGGCGTTTTAACTTTGATTATAATTTGTGGTTGTATCGTTTGTACGCGCCGCGGACTAACCAAATGAATGGTACTGACGTGACGAAGATGGCCGCCAATCGCAAATATCAATGTGTGGGGCGGGGCCTACATTTCGGGGTTCATGCAACAATGTCGTTGAGATCATAGATTTAGTATTGATAAATTCTAAATCTATGGTTGAGTTGGAAGTAGGTACTATTAATAGCAGATTATTGCATTTTTTATATAAAATACCATACTAACTATAGTAAAAATCTAGGCTGGTGATATATTATTCACCGTGTTGCGAGCATATTAGACATTTGAACGAATACGAACTGTTAAAAATTGAAAAGTTTTTAACAAAACGTCTTTTCGGTAACGAATGTGCGGTTTTGCAGTAGATCTGATAAAAATGCCACTCATCCTCTTTAATTTTCGACAAACTCCAGAGACACTCCTAGTAAAGTCCCACCGCTTTACTAGAGAAGACCATCAGTCTTCTCTAGTAAAGCTTGACTTAGGACCGTACTTGACTTTGAGTGTCCTAAGAGGACGAGGACCGATAAAAATGACATAAACAGCTGAATATTAAATAATACAAGAATTGGCAGTATGGTTTTAAATACCTTTGCCTGTCCTTTGGACGAATAAAGCAACAACAACAACAAGGAAAAATGACAGTTTAAAATGTTTATCACCGAAGGATTTTTCATGAAATTATTTTATTTAAATTGGTGTGAAATGTTTATATAAAACAATGTACGGTTCCATACAAAATGATTATGATCAGGATTGATATTTAAATGGTAAGTAATTAAGGAACAATCGAGATCCAATTTGTTTATTTACTACATTATCTCAATAAGTTGATTTGTGGTAAGTAAATACATTTTCAGGGTTTTTTATAAGTGTGATGGAACTATTACTTTTATCTTTTTTTGAATTAAATCCATGTTCATCAATGTAACGATTACACTTTTTGGACAAATTGATATGACGGATTGATGGACATTTGCTTCAAAACTAACCTCTAATTTGAACAGCAAAACGAAGAATGATAGAAAACCCTACAAAATAATAGATTTTTTTTTATTTCCTATGCAAGTACGATATCCATCCAATTCAGTCTCCGATTTTCGCTGTCATACTAAATTATTTGTTATGAAACGGCGGTCCATTGAAAGATGGGCAATCGCCTTTAGGGACGAATTTGCGATAGTAATTTACGAAAGCCACAAAACGCCTGACTTTATCACTATTTGTTGGGGTGGGGTAATTTTGAATCGCTCGAGTTTTTTCAGGATCAGGAGATAATCCGTTAGCAGATACGATATGCCCTAAATATAATACACTCATTTGCAAAAAAAACGGCCACCTAAGCAATGAACCATTTTAAATGTTAATATTGCTTTGTTTGATAATTATAGGTAGTTTTATCCTCACAATTTGGTAAATTAATAAGAAAATAATCGTTTTCATCAGTATTTCATAAAATTTTGTTACAATTTATGGGAAATAATGCTAAACCTCGCTAGTAGTGTATGTTCGCTAGTAGTGCATTATGCTCATGAAGTAAAAATAAAAAGGTTTTTTTGTTTGTTTTTCTTTAATAAAGTATAAAGCAGATAAATGTTTAGTATCGAGTGTGACCCCCTCTAGATAAAATCACAGCTTGAATTCGTCTGGGCATGCTAGCGAGTATATCCCGGATACTTGCTTGCGGAATACGTTCCCACTCCGCAGTAATCACATTATTCAGCTCTCTGATGGTCTGCGAAGCCGGGTGTACTGATCTCACACGCCGTTTTAGAACGTCACAGACATGCTCTATGGGATTGAGGTCGGGACTTCGAGCTGGCCAATCCAAACGACGAATGCCGACCTCTTGCACATACGCATTAACATCGCGGGATCGGTGGGCGCGAGCATTGTCGTCCATAAAAATCGAGTCTTAACCTAGAGCGGCCAATGCGGGTTGTGCATGAGGAATTAGAACTTCCGTTATGTATCGATGCCCAGTCAGTGAGCCGTTTTCAATGAAGACTAACTCTGTACGTTCCATTGAATTTATTCCTGCCCAAAACATAACAGAGCCCCCACCATAAGGTGTGATTTCTTCGAAACATGCCTCTGCAAAGCGTTCTCCTTGTCTTCTTAGCACTCGCCGACGTCGATCTTCACCGAACAGAGATATCCTGGCTTCATCAGAGAACAAAACCCTATTCCAATCTTCTTTAGTCCATGATTTACAATTTCTAGCGAACCTAAGCCTGTGAACTCTGTGCTCACGGAGTAATTTAGGGCCGCGGGCCGGGCGGTGACTATGTATATTGAAAGCGAGAAGCCTCCTCCTGACCGTCCATAGACTAATATGCACATTTCTTACTTCTTGGAGGTTGTTCTAAAGATCCACATACGAAGATTTGCGATTTCTCAATGCGCGACTCACAAGAAAACGATCATCCCGTGGTTGGGTACATGGTTTTCTTTCAGAACCAGGCCTTCTCTCGACGGAACCAGTCTCCTGATATCGCTGCCAGGTCCTTTGGACCGTCGAGCGACTAACGTTTAGCCTCCTAGCCACGAAACATTGGCTGCAACCCTCTCAAGCAGCGCAATAATTTTGGTAGCTTTTACCACTTTATCTACCATTTTTGATACAGCCAAACAGCAATAAATAAAGCTTTGACAGTCAAGGATATGAAATTAATCGATAAAAATTGAATAAAAGTTGTGAAAGTCGATGTTAAGAAACAACAAAGAAGAAGTTGTTCACAAAAATAGGACTAAAATGTACTTATGTTTGTTGCATAAACGATATTATAATGTTGAATTTAAAAATATATATTCTCCCAAAATACTTCGACAGCTTGAGGAATAGGAAAAAGGTAGGTACTCACAGTATATCCAGGCGCAGATCTCCTGTAGTTCCCCGGGGAATACCTATGGTTCTTGAACTTGAATAATAAAGTATAGATAAACAGTTTTAGAGAATTTCGCGAATATAATTTTTGAGACGAGGACACGCGCGCGCGGTTAATTACCTTCGAATCTCGTTACAGAGTCTTTCTCCAGATGGCGCTAGTGTGTGCCATTGGTGTGAGTTATTTTTTTTAATATATGGACGATGAGAAAAGGCGAAGGATGCATGTCGAGTACGTAACATTTCCCCCCACCGAAATCAACATTGATTTCAAAATAGATATCACAAATATTAAAGTACAATATGTGCACCTATTCAACTATAACACTGCTAAACAATGAATAGGGTTTTAAGGGAGTTCAGAAATGAACCCAATATTAAAGCAAATGGACTGTAAATAATACTTAGAACTACATTAAAATAAAATATGTATGTTATATAGATAGGTATACTTAGTTTAAATATCCTGTTCTTTTGGAAGAGGACTCAGTTTAGTGACGGGCCGTTGCAATCGTGAACTTTGAGTTCGAACCGTAACTACGCGAACTCTACCATCTGAACCGGGAAAAACTTGTTCCACACGTCCTAAACACCACTGTAGACACGGAGTGTTATCATTATGAACTAAAACTAAGTCATTGACCGCTAGATTAGGCGTATCCACAAACCACTTCTGCCTCTGTTGCAAAGTATGAAGGTATTCTGATTTCCAACGACGCCAGAAATGCATAGTGATCTGTTGAATACATTGCCATCTAGATAAATGATTAATTGATACATCTGAAAGATCGTAACTGGGGGCCGATACCAGTTGACGACCTACTAAAAAATGACCTGGCGTCAGAACATCGAACTCACCAGGATCATTAGACAAACTGCACAATGGCCGAGAATTTAATATAGCCTCTATATTCGAAAAAAGAGTACATAACTCTTCAAATGATAATGTGCGAGTGCCCATGACACGTTTTAAATGCCATTTAGCCGATTTTATACCGATCTCGTAGGCGCCACCAAAATGGCTACCGCTTGGTGGATTGAACTTCCAATACACCTTCCGGAGTGTGAATCCATCAGTTAGTTGAGATTTATTTGAATTATAAAAGAGAACTACCTCATTTAAATGTTTATTCGCAGCAACAAAGTTTTTTCCATTGTCTGACCAAACCGTGTGCGGTAGACCTCTCCGAGCAGTAAATCGATCAAATGCAGCCAAGAAACAATCACAAGATAAGGAACTGAGAATTTCGAGATGTACTGCACGAGTTGAAAAACAAATAAAAAGACACAAATACGCTTTGGATATTTTAGCATTACGCCTATTTGTCTCCTTCGTATAAAAAGGACCTCCTACATCAACGCCAACAGTGTGAAACGGATAAATATCTTGCAAACGATATTTAGGCAGCGAAGCCATTTTAGGTTGATTTATAGTCGGCTTATTTTTGAAACATGTAATGCACTTTGAAAGGCGAGACCGAATTACACATCTAGCAGAAACAATCCAATATTTTTGCGCTAGGATATTTTGCAAGTTTCTAGGCCCAACGTGTAAATAAATTTTATGATAATAATCTATAAGAATATTAGTGAAGTGTGATTTTTTAGGTAAAATTAAGGGGTGCCGTTGTGTAAACGGTAAGTCTGCTTGAGAAAGTCTACCCCCCACCATGAGGAGACCATGGCTATCAATGAAGGGGTCGAGTTTACGTAGACTTGGAGAGCAATACTTATTTTGTTTTAATGACTCAAGGTCAGTTGAAAAATATTGAGATTGGACCATTTGAATAATTAAATTGTGTGACACATTTAACTCAGACGTTAATAAAGGCCCCTTAATCTTGTCAAAGGCACGAGGCTTTGAATTAGCTATAAACCTAAGGCACCACGCCACCACACGCAATAACTTATTAAAATTTGAAAACTTGACAATTACATCATCATAAAAGTCACTGATCACAGTGGGACTTTTCGTGAGTAATGAAACCCTCTCGTTTATAGTTTTAAGTTCTAATGGTTCGCCATTGAATTCACTGAGAGACCTCACCGGCCATTGATGTGGTTGTTGGTACAGCCACTGAGGACCGTTGAACCAACCATCAGCAATATTCAATAGTTGAGCAGGAGTAACACCGCGAGAGCATACATCGGCGGGGTTACTAGTACCACTTACATGATACCATTTAACCATTGAGGAACCGTCAGCTATTTTAGCGACACGGTTAGCTACAAACGTTTTTAGCTTATATGCAGGTGTATTGATCCATGTCAGTACTACAGAACTGTCAGTGAACGCCAACACTTCATGGATGTGCACTTGCTTTGATAAAATTGATATAATGTAATTGAGCGTTTTAGATAATAAATGAGCAGCCATTAATTCAAGACGAGGGATGGATACTGTCTGTAAGGGCGCAACCTTAGATTTCGAAAACAGTAAACTCACTTTGATATTACCCTGCGCGTCTTGACTGCGAATATATATCACGACAGCGAATCCGAGGATTGACGCGTCGCAAAAACCAATAAGATGAAAATTTAAATAATTACTGATAAGAACATGCCGATTATGTTGTAATTCGGATAATAAAGGAATTTGAGATGAATAAATACGCCATTCATCACAGAGGGTGTTGGGCAAGGCGTCATCCCAGTCTAAGTTTTTAGACCATAGTTTTTGCATAAAGCATTTTACAAAAAATATACATGGCTGGACGAAACCCAACGGATCAAATAGTCTAGCAATAGCTGACAGAACAGAGCGTTTTGTAACAATAGAATCCATTTCCGTAGTACGAAATGAAAAAAACATCCTCTTGTGGCAGCCAGTGAAGACCTAAAATCTTAATCGCCAATGTGCTACCATCATCAAACTGAATAGGTGGTTCAAGTTGATCGCTAGGTAAGCTACTTAAAACTAGACTGCTATTACTTGACCACTTGCGCAGTTCAAACCCACCAAGTTTCAACAATTCGACCAAGTCATGTTGTAACTGTAAGGCTTCGTCTACACTATCTACTGACCAAAGAAAATCATCGACGTAGAAGCCTGTACCAAGCGCACGGGCAGCGTGAGGAAATCGGGCGCCCTCATCAGCTGCTAGCTGCTGCAAGGTGCGAATCGCCAGAAACGGACTACTTACCACGCCGTATGTCAAGGTACCTAGTTCATATACCTTTATAGGGTCGTTTGGCGCGTTTCGCCAGTAAATATGTTGATATGTGCGCTGCCTTTCATCTATTAAAATGCATCGATACATTTTGGAGATATCAGCGCACAAACAAACTTCACGCAACCGAAAACTAATTAATAGCTCCACTAAATCAGCTTGTAATTTCGGTCCCGTATATAAAACGGAATTCAAGGATTTATTATTGGTAGTAGAACACGAAGCGTCGAAGACCACGCGAAGCTTCGTAGTGCTACTGTCAGGCTTATGAACACAATGATGGGGTATGACATATTTGGACTCCACCTCCGATATAGTACCTACACAAGTCATATGACCGAGCGAAGCATATTCATCCATGAACTTTGTATACTCGCACTTAAGTGAAGGTAGACGAGATAACTTTCGCTCTAAATTTTCAAATCTGCGTAATGCGATTTGTTGAGAATCACCCAAAATCGCATCAGGTTTAAAAGGATAACTAACAATATATCTACCGCTACTATCACGCTTGCAGTCATTTACAAACATCTGCTCCGCGATGACGTCATTTGGGTCCTTAGGTATATCACAAAATAAAGTCTCCGTTTCCCAAAATGATTTCATCAGTTTATCAACTTTGATTGACGCGCCAGTAAACATACAGGTTGATACACTATCCCTGGAACTATCCAATGACAATTGACCAGTAACAACATACCCAAATATGCTACTTAACGCGAGTGGCAAATCCTTTCGAGATGGATAATACTTGCCACCGTCATAAATAAATGGAAACACATCACTACCAAGCAAAACATCAATACGACTTGAACTATAAAAAGTAGGGTCAGCCAACACCAAATGTTTATATTCTTGAATTATTTCTTGCGATAAATTAAGGGATGGCATATCGCTGGAAATCTTTGAAATCACAACCGCCTTAATGTCGAAAACAGGGTTACTAGACATTGTTGGTTTGATTCTGCAGGAAACCACACCCTGATCGTGTACCACTGACCCACCCAGACCGACCAACTGTGTACTACACTTGAAACGGGATAGTCCCAATCGCTGTGCACAGTCATTAGTCATGAAACTGGTTTGTGAACCACTATCGATCACAACACGCACAGGTTGATATTTGTCTAAAACATCTGATACGTGTATGACCGCCGTACCTAGAAGTACAGTAGACCCAGCTGAGCAGGACAGCGAGACGTGTTTACTTTGAACATCTTTAGAATCGGTAGTAGTACAAGGTATAGTAGGCGAGAACGATTTCTGATCTAAATGCAATGTGTGGTGGTGACGTCCTTTGCAGACCGTACATGATAGCTTGGAGGGACACTCATTAGATTCGTGACCTTGGCGCAGGCAGTTTTCACACAACTGCAAGTTATTTATTTTAGCAACGCGTTGACTAGGTGACAAAGCCATGTACTCGAAACATTTATAAATTGAATGAAATGGCTTATTGCAATATTGACAACAATTGCCTTTATTAGTATTTGTTTTAACAGGGCCTGTGTTGCTACTAGTCAAACATGTTTTTGAAATTAAAGTTTTTGAACTAGGCTTATGACTCGAATTATGAGTTATAAGTTTACTAGAACCAGATTTCAACGTACAATTTGTTGACATTTCCAACATACGTACTTGCGTTATTACAAAATCAATTAAAGTTTTGAAAATAGGTATTTCATTTTGACCTATCTTTTGTTCGAATTCACGCCTAGAAACCGGGTCTAAGTTACGCAATCCGATATAGCAAAGAATAAATCCCGACAGATCTTCGATTTGCAATAATTCAAGTGCTTGAACGCATTCTTGAAAAGTTTCTAAAAAGGTATTTAATCCGCTCACAGATTCGCCAGACAACGGCTTAAACGTAAACAACCTATCCATATACCGAGTAGCTATAGCTCGCTTATTTTCAAACCTATTCATCAATGACGACCAAACAATATCATAGTTATCACTAGATATAGGTAGGCTTTTAACAATTTGAAGGGCAGGCCCGCTTACAACCGACAGTAAATAATAAAACTTTTCGGTATTACCTATCGAATTATTCGTATGAATTAAGCTAGTAAATGTGTCACGAAATGTGATCCAATTCTCCAATTTACCATCAAAATGAACTAGTTCAATTTTAGGTAAACGGGGTTGTGCACAACTACGCTTCTTCGAGACATCATCATGTAAATTAGCAGAATTCTTTGACGATTGTTCGTGACGTCGAAAAATATCTTTTATTCCAAAATACAAATCATCCATAGAAAGTGACTCCTGATCGCATATGACATAGTCGGGGTTTTGCTTTAATTTCAATACGGAAATCTCATCAACCACTTTCTCGAACAAATCACGGGTGCTATCAAGGTCACTGACCCGTACGTACAGTTTGTCTAACTCCGGGATACTATGTTCGACGGCCTTTGCCAAATCATATAATTGTTGAACACGTCTATAATAACGTTCCTTTTTAATAATAAGCGAATTAATTTTAATTTCAATCTCTGTTAATTTTTGTGCCATTTCGAATCACAAATATAGAAACACAAATATAACACACGAAATAGGTTATAAGTAGGTAGGTATACGGAATACGTAGAACAATAAGTACTTACGGTTTTTACAAATATTTTCACTAAAATGAGTCAATTCCAGTTTATCCAACACAGAAATAGATATAGAAATATTTGACTACACTGGTATAAACCAAAATTTGCAATATTACATCACCACAGTAGAACTATTGAATAAATACTTGCAATGTAACATCCACCCACAAGTTAGTGAAAAGTAAAATTTGAACGCGAAATTCGAAAATATCTGTTGATATCTATTTTGAACTTATAAATTTGGCTCGAAATGACCATAAATGTTGCATAAACGATATTATAATGTTGAATTTAAAAATATATATTCTCCCAAAATACTTCGACAGCTTGAGGAATAGGAAAAAGGTAGGTACTCACAGTATATCCAGGCGCAGATCTCCTGTAGTTCCCCGGGGAATACCTATGGTTCTTGAACTTGAATAATAAAGTATAGATAAACAGTTTTAGAGAATTTCGCGAATATAATTTTTGAGACGAGGACACGCGCGCGCGGTTAATTTCCTTCGAATCTCGTTACAGAGTCTTTCTCCAAATGGCGCTAGTGTGTGCCATTGGTGTGAGTTATTTTTTTTAATATATGGACGATGAGAAAAGGCGAAGGATGCATGTCGAGTACGTAACAATGTTAAAAAAAAAATTAAACAGACTTGTTTGTATTTTTTTTCTGTTTTGATGGGGCGTATAGTGTATGAGTAGTGTGTACGCTCCCTAAGTATATGTAATGTGTATGAACCCTAATAATAAGCAGTATATCGTAGTAAGTATATGATAAGTACACCATTATTGTAGAAGACAGTAATAAATCATACTTCATTGGAAACGGTCTCTATTGATTTAATACCAAACCTTCATAAAATAAACTATCATAAAGAAGTTATTTGGTGTCGAAATGATTGTAAGAACACTGTATGACTCCTGGATACTGGAATACAATCAGGGTGAATACTCAATTGCAAATAACTATGGATATATAGAATCAAATGTGTTTGTTTACATTTTTGATAGTACAGTATACAATCATTTGCCCAAAGATGCTCGTGACTTACCTGTGAATAAATTTAAAAAAAATGTATGGTCTCAAAATTAAACCAATACCAAATCAAGTTATAATATCAAAATAACTTATGATCTATCTATACTATCTATAGTTTACCTAGTGCAATTTGTGTGTATGTACCCCATTTTAAGCAAATAAATGAAATGATATGATATATATTTCTAAATACGTATGTATTTAGAAATATATATCATATCATTTCATACATAGAAAACATCCAAACTCCGAAACAAACATTAAATTTGTGGATCACACAAATATTTGGAGCTACCCGGTAATCGAACCCGGCCTGGGTTCTCTAGCGCGGCAGGCGGTATCACTACCAACTGCGCCACCGAGGCAGTCAAGGTCTCTCTATTTATAGGCAAGTAATAATTTTGTACTAATACTAATTCCATAGATAAGTACTTAGTCAATTTAAAAAACGGGTGGGGCTGTGTCGGGGCACACGGCCGTTGGTTTTAACGTGAATACGTCTCGTAACGAACGATTTCAGCCGTACCAGCTGCAGATGTACTGGCACCTTCGTTGATCAGTTCGGCCGCATTCATTACTTTACTTTACGTTGCCGGCACTGCTTGACTCGACCATATGGTGTTTTATTGGTACCATTCGATTGCTGTTGAGATGCCCTTTCCAACCGTATACGATCTCTGTATTTCGATTTGGCTTTTCGACGCGTATAGGCCGACATTATATATTCTTTGATATTATTTTTTATTTAAACACCTTATTATATTCACAGTTACAATTTTACACTAATGTTATATAAATAATCGATAGATTTTGACGAGAGCTGACGATTGAAACTTGAATGAACGTCGTAGCTTCACCGAGTCGAAAGTTATACTAAATGGAAATCTCGAGACGCAGCAAAATGACCTTCAAAATGGCGGGGCTACCCCCTCCACCGCGCGTGATGTGTTAAGGTCATAGCCCACTTTAACGACTCCGCTCCAACACCGCTCCCACCCAACACTGCCCTAAAAGAAGACTACTGCTCGCAGTCTACGCGGCGACAGCTAGCACGCACCCAGCAGTCCACACGGCGACAGCTAGCAGACGGCCAGCTGTCCACCCGCCGACCGCTCTCGCCTTTCGCAATAGACACAGTTCGCGATCGGTGCCGGTGCGGCGACTGCTAGCAGTAAGCGCGCGGGCACCGCGCCGACCGCTCGTCTACAACGCACGGCCAGCGAGGCGTCCACTCCCGAGCAGTCTGACGGCGGTAAGCTCGCTGAAAGCGAGCTGTCTGCTAATTGATGATGGCAATGTAAAATATATCTAAAGAGCAATGTTCAAAGCCTATATTTGAATTATATTATTTTTTCCGGGTGGGAGCGGAGTCGTTAAAGTGGGCTTTGACCTTTACAGTCCTTACTTAGCGTAATAAATTCTTTGATTCTTTAGCTATCCAGTGGTGTAACTGAAATTTGGATGGAGATGATAGATATGTAGCTACAACACTAAACTGTATCCCCCGATTTTGTTATCATTCGTTTTTTTGGATTGCGTCCTTATGGAAGTAATTTTAAAGACGTATTCACGTCAAAAATACACACTGCCTTCACTAAGCGAAACAAGTAGAATTCGGTTCTGGCTTGCGGTCGCAGTTCTAACCTAGCCTAACCTAGTTTCTTGGGGTGCTAGGTCGGGAAACCTCCTAGTGAGCTTGGTCCGGTTTCCTAGCCCTTCGGGCTATATGCCCGGGGGGAGTGGCAACCGGAGTAAGACGTTGCACCCTGGAACATCGGCTAATGGGGGCAGCACGCCGGCTAATGGGTGCGGCGCCGGTGTGCTGCCCCCATGTGTCGATGTACCGACACGCGACACCCGGCGAGCTGAGCGCACGGCGCCGGCGGTCGGGTCACGGTCACAACAACACACAACACACCGCGGACGCCCCGGTGGCCCAAGGCACGGTGCCTAAACGCACTCCCCGCGTCAACAAAAAAAATCTAGCCATTTTGATTCAGCCCTCTTAAATGATTTTTATGATTAAACATTATAAATAAGATTAAAGTTAATTAATAGTAGTTTATGACACTGTTGCATAATAAGGGATCTTAAAACACGAGTTTGTTTTAAAAAAACGAGCCGTAGGCGAGTTTTTTTATAGTATCACACGAGTGTTATAAGACCAAGTTATGTACAGTGTCATACACTACTTTATCTACTCTCATACTATAATATCTGATTTCATTTTGTGATATATAGTTGCTCCTTGATTTTTTTTTTTTTTTTTTATACCACTAAGGTGGCAGACAAGCATACGGCCCACCAGAAGGACCGGTGGTCACCGCAGCCTATGAACGTTTGCAACACCAGAGGTGCCACACTCGCACTGCCGACCCTGTAAAAACCTTCTAAGACCCCTTTTGAAGAACCCCATACTGTAGGCGTTTGGGAAAACCGAGGCAGGGAGGTCATTCCACAACCTAAGCGTGCGCGGAAGAAAACACCTATCGGATCTAACCGTGCTAGAACGCACCGGACGCAGAGTGTGAGGATGAACTCCCTGTCTGTGGCGAGCGGTGCGATGATAGAACGTAGCCGTGGGCATCATATCAAACAATTCCTCAGAGCACATACCATTGTACAGGCGGTAGAACACGCATAAGGAGGCAAAGTCTCTCCTGTCGCGAAGAGGTTCTACACCAGCTGTAAGTACAGGATCGTTGACAATTCTTACAGCTCGCCTTTGCACCGAGTCAAATGGACGAAGCTGATATTCAGGTGCTCCCGCCCAGAGGTGACAGCGGTACTCCATATGCGGCCGCACTTGCGACTTATAGAGAAGCAGTGTTTGCGCCGGTAACAGGTTCATGGTCATGTTTGACGTTTGACGCAGTTTCCAGAATGTCTGGTGGTGTACAATTACCACCATCCTCGCTTTAAGACATGTTTTTACACAAAAACTAATTTATTTTACAAACAAAACCAAACTTTGTTTAATTTAAATGTAAAATTTTGGCGCCAAGGCGCAAACATCGATTGCGCATGCGTGTTTCTTTTTTTTTTTTCAGGCTGCCGAAGTACAATTTTTTTTAGGTTCAAAATTCTTTTTCCAGCTGGAGGTAGTTTATGGTGTATCGTAATGATTAAAAAGTTTTATTATGATATAGGTGTCCATACAAGACCTGTATCGTAATAAAACTTTATCTACTCTGATACTATAATACAAAGATTATAAAATTGAAATCAATACTATTATGACAAACATTACGCACAGGCCAAAAAAAAAGTTTTATTACGATACAGGTCTTGTATGGACACCTATATCATAATAAAACTTTTTAATCATTACGATACACCATAAACAATCTCCAGTTGAAAAAGAGGTTTGAACCTCTACTTTAAAAAAAAATTGTGTCTCCAGAGTAGCGAAAAATCCTAAATCTATGGTCTCCGCAGCCTAAAAAAAAAGAAACACGCATGCGCAATCGATGTTTGCGCCTTGGCGCCAACATTTTACATTTAAATTAAATAAAGTTTGGTTTTGTTTGTAAAATAAATTAGTTTTTGTGTAAAAACATGTCTTAAAGCGAGGATGGTGGTAATTGTACACCACCAGACATTCTGGAAACTGCGTCAAACATGACCATGAACCTGTTACAGGCGAAATCAAGGAGCAACTATATATCACAACAAAATGAAATCAGGTATTATAGTATGAGAGTAGATAAAGTAGTGTATGACACTGTACATAACTTGGTCTTATAACACTCGTGTGATACTATAAAAAAACTCGCCTACGGCTCGTTTTTTTAAAACACACTCGTGTTATAAGAACCCTTATTATGCAACAGTGTCATAAACTACTATTTTTTTTGGCCTGTGCGTAATGTTTGTCATAAGAGTATTGACTTCAATTTTATAATCTTTGTATTATAGTATCAGAGTAGATAAAGTAAATTTTAATTAATAAAATACTTACCAAGCGATGCATTTTGTCAAATGTTATTTGTGCTTTACGTTGTTTTGTCTACATGTTTAAAAAATAATCCATTATAATAAAATGAGGGTTTGACATAACAAAATATTGTCTGGTAAATAATTTGTCACACAATAGTTTGTAAAATGATAAACTTATCAAGTACTAGCTGACCCGCACAACTTCGTTTGCTTCTGACAAGAGAGAGGTGTGCTATTATAAAATTTTGATACCAACTTTCCCGTCATTACCTCCCGTCACGTCGCTAGTATTAATTATTTGAGAACTGATTTGGGTTATTGTGAGCGATCCTTTAAGGATAAATAAAAAAATAACTATTATTTTTGAACTTGTCAAGAGGAACAATCTTGTGATACATTATTTTACGTAACTTTAACCATTTACGGAGAGGCGCAACGAAAGCTTTTAAAAGCGATAATTTTTACCGGTGTTCGAAATATTTTTCTTTGCTGTTCCGCTCCTATTCTTCTTAGCGTTGTGATATGTAGCCTATTAAAGCCATCCTCAATAAATGTAGGCTAGCTCTCATGGGAAGCTGGAATAACAACAGTCACACGTCGCCGCGGGCGTTACATATATATAGTCCCGCCTTTATCCCCGAAGGGGCAGGCAGGGGCATAGTATACGCCCACAATTTACCTTATAGTTTTATGTCCCACGTAATAGGTAGTGAGCCCATTGCCGTGTTAAAATGGACAGGCGCAGGACGCCGTGACGCGCAGTTGAAATGTTTCAAGCCGCCCATAAGGCCTTTTACTGTCAGCCGGGTTTTATTTCGAGTTTTCCTTCTGTACGCAATGGATTTTTTTGCGAAAGTGTTCCGTTAGTCGCCTCTTACGACACCCTAGGGATGTATCGGGCGCGGGCATTAGATAGTAAAAATCCTTGACTTATAGTTCTATTGCCCCTAGATGGGGCAGTGCGTCGCCGTCGTCTAGCTTCGGTACGTGATCATGGCCCCATTGGCAGCCTGCGTATTTACAATCCGGCTACACTTCCATCCAGCACGGCGTTTGATCTGTTGATGGATAGAGTTTTCACTGCAGCGTTCCCATAGGCTTACGTTGGTAATTTTCTCCGGCCAGTATATGTATACCGAGGATCCGTCCAAGGCAACAGTTCACGAAGATTTGTACCTAGTGTGAGATGTCTTTTGTGAACTCCCACGTCTTGTAGCAGCACGTTATTGACGTTGGCTCACTTTTGAGTTTCACTCTCCGAGTCGACTTTCGCGACAGCCATACCGGGCACAGCTGTGCAAAGGTTGCTCTAACCTTGACACCTCTCGAAGTGATGTCCTCTTCAGTCCCAGTTTCCGACATGACACTCCCGAGGTACTTGAATGTGTGAACGCGCTCCACATCTTCTGTGCCAATGCTCAGGGACACAGAGCCCGTGTTCCCGCAGCTCATCTCCTGCGTCTTCTGAGTGTACATTTTCAGTCCCGCCTTCGCTGCACCGTGCAGGATGAGGCAGCGAAGGCGGGACTCCATTCAGTTTGGCTCGCATGTCGGCTTGTGCGTGACTCAGCAGATATAGGTCATCGGTGTGATCTAAATCCTCTATGATAATAGGATAGTGGATAGTCCCTATTCTATACCGCGCCGTTTGTTCTTTGTGGTATTCAGTATTATTCCATCCGTTGAAAATAATTGAGTCATAGCAAATGTGGTACGCTAAAGCCACTCCTATTTTCTGTAGATCGGCTTTTATACACGCTACACGTCTATACTCTTTTTCTGGACAGCTCAGCAATCATGTAAACATGTCAAGTTTTGACAGAAGTTATCTATGATCATAGTGTTGTAACTTTACTAATGCCACAGTAAGTGAATTATCATTGGGATACACCTAGTTCCCTTTTCGTTAATTTACTTCATCAGTACCTAGGCAGTTTTTTAATCCAATAAAGAAGCAATTCATTCAAGTGGGCCCTATATTTTAACATACTATTAGACTATTAGACTATCAAAGTAATTGTTGTCAAACTGACTATGATTAAATCTCTTTTCATAATCAATTAGCGAGTACAACCGTTAAACAACACTATGCCAAAGACAAACAAGACTGAGATAAAATAATTTAATGACAAGCAAGAATGACAGGTTTAAATTTTTATCATCGAAGTATTTTTCATGAAATTATTCTATATTCTAAAGGTAAATTAGTGTCGAAATGGCCGCATAAATCTAACTATGGTTCCTTGAAACGAATATGATCAGGATTGATATTTAAATGTAAGTAATTATGGAGAGTCGAGATCCAATCTGTTTGTTTACTACATTGTTTGAATCTGTTGAATTCCACTATACTAAGACTATTTTGACAGATATGATTGAATTTGAACTTTGTGCAGCGGTAATAAATTGCAAATTAACTCTTTGAAGTTAGGAACACACCTACATTTCTTAGACAACAGTGAGTGATTATAATTTAGTATGAACTTTATTGAATAGCAATAAAGTTCAAATTGACTATAGATTTTATTTAGAAAACGTTTGTATGGGAAAATGAAAAGGACTGTTTTTAGGGTTTTCCCGGCAATTATTCGAATTTTTCTCACCTTTTAAACCTTTCCTAGACCTCCATATCCTCCATTATGCCTCTGTGGCGCGGTTGGTAGTGATACCGCTTGCGGCGCTGGAGGTCGTGGGTTCGATTCCCACCGGAGACAAATATTTGTGTGACCCATAAATGTTTGTCTCAAGAGTCTGGGTGTTTCTATAATATGTATGTATTTAAAAAGTATATAAGTATTAATATCCGTGGTCTGATACCCATAACACAAGCAGGTTATTCCTAGCTTACTTCGGGATCAGATAGCGTTGTGTGAAATGTCTGTGCATAATTTATTTTTTTATTTTTTTTATACTGGGTGTAACAAAATTACCTCTCCAAATTTCGTCACGTGACGTGGCATCAGTCAAGAAACATTACAAAAATGAAGAAAAAAAAATCACATGAATACTTTAACCGTAAAGCCGTTTTAAAGGTCCTATAAATTCCCTTTTTAACCCTTTCTATCGCTACTGAGCGGCAGTAGAAAGCGACAACGCCAGCCAGACGGGTGCTCTGTGTTTGTTTTGCCACGGCGACCATGTTACCTCGAATTGCCGCGGTAAAAAATGAATTCTTAATTTGCGACAAAAAAAATTAAAAAAAAATGAAAAAATTTACCCCCCTTTTTTAATAAATATTTGTATTTGATTTCCGATGCCAAGTCATCTCATGAAATTTGGAGAGGTAATTTTGTTATAGAAGATAATTTCGTCAAACGTTGTTTTATAATTGAAAATTTGTCACTTGTTTCACTTGTCTTGTCAAATGATTGGACATCGGCGGTATAACCACACTCCTGGCCAGGAAACTGATCAGACGAGGCCTTGAGGTATAAATAACCTGAAAAAACACTGGAATAGAAGGCAGGGGGGGAACCACTTCGACTACTTTCCAAAGATAGTCAACATGAATACGAAAGTATATAGAGAAGCGATGCCATGCGATCCGCTTAGCGACCGGCGCCATGTTGCGTCCGAGACTCGTGGTGACAAATTGGTTCCCGGCCATGGAGAGGCTGGGGATCAGACTGGTCATGGAAATTAAGTTACGTTATATCCATGTGGTCTACAAAAAATTATGAGTGGTAAGGTCGATAGCCCTAACCTGTTAGCAAGATTAGATATTAGTGTACCTCGTTGTGGTAGTCGTCTCCACAATAGGAAAACTTTCAGTCTGCCCCTATGTTTCACAAATTATGCTCAGCACTCCCCACTGTATCGAATGATGTCTACTTTTAATAAAAGTGGTCAAGACTTGGATTTATTTAGTGCCACACCTGCTATCATACGAAATCATTTGAAAGAACAGTCTACGCCGGATGTTTTTAGTTAAATAAAATATTTTCTTGGATTAACTGGTTAAAATGTATACTTGGTACTTGTATTGTGATTAGATATTTATATTGTTGGTGTACTATTTTTTTGAAATTGTTTGTAATTGCATGCAGTGTTCACATCTAGAAGGACTTACATTGTTGTTAGTTCTAAGTTGAAAATATGTTATGTTTTCGAACTTTGTAGTGTCCAGTTTTGTGAACCAATAAAAAAAAAAAAAAAAAAAAAAAAAAAATATCCAGATCTAGACGATAGGCACTTGGAATGTACGTGGCTTTTAACTCTACCCCGGCAAACTCTGCGTCCTCGAGAAAGAGATAACCAGGTGTACCATTAACATCTGCGGGTGAAGCGAAACGCACTGGCAGAATAGCGGACATTTTTTTACTGACACGCATGTGAGTTATCACTCTGAAAATGGCAACAAAGGTGAAAATGGTGTGGCAATTCTGGTGCCCGTTCATCTTAGGAGTGGTGTAATCGGTTACGAAACCATAAGTGACCGATTAATTAGCGTCGAACTGAGAGCACCAACAAATCTCTCTTTCGACTGCCTCTGTGGCGTGGTCGGTAGTGGTACCGCCTGGCTGGAGGTCCTGGGTTCGATTCCTGGGTCGGTCCAAATATTTGTGTAATCCACAAATGTTTGTTTCGGAGTTTGGGTGTTTTCTATGTATAATATGTATGTATTTAGAAATATATAAGTATGTCTATCAGTCATCTAGATCCCATAGCACAAGCTTTATAGCTTAGTTTGGGCTAGATGATGTTGTGTGAGAATGTCCAACAATATTTATTTATTTATTATTATCTTCCTCTGATACAGGGTTACGCTCCCACTACTTCGGCAAGCGATGAGGAGGTGGAGAAGTTTTATACGGATTTGGAAAAAGCTGTAACAGAGGTTCCCAACAGAGAACTGCTCGTCATCTTGGTCGATTTTAACGGCAAAATAAGGAAGGACTCTCACCTTCCTAGCAGACGTACTTACGGGAAAGTTTGGACTGGGAATATGACACGATAGAGGTGAACGTCTGATTCAGTTTGCAACCGAAAACGACTCTGCGATAGCTAACGGCCCGTTCCAACATCACCCTCGACGATTGTGCACCTGGACGTCGCTAGATGGGAAACATCGAAATCGGCTAGACTGACCGTGCGGCGGCGGCGCGGCGTAGGGCGCCGGCAGCTGGCCGTCGAAGTGGCTGCGCACGAAGCGCGCCTCGTAGCCGCGCGGCAGGTGCCACGACGACGGCGAGCGGTGCCACTCCTTGCCGTAGCACACGGGCACCGGGGCCGCCGCCTCGCCCGCGCCCGCGCCCAGCTCCGGCAGGTGGCGCAGCAGCCGCATGGGCGCCTGGTAGTTGCGGTGCAGCGCCACGATGCGCGACACGCCTGCGGACACGCACCACACTGTACTCACTGCGCACCACGCTACCACACTACCGCCACAGCTGCACGCGCCACTCACCCAGCAGCGCGGCCAGCAGCAGCGCGGCCAGCGCGAGCGGCTGCGTGCGCGCCAGGTAGTGCCGCGGGGGCGCGGTACGGCGCGGCAGCAGCGCGAAGGCCAGGCGCTGCGCCGCGTCGAGCGCCAGCGCGCCGGCCAGCAGCAGCTGCGCGTACACGGGCTGCAGGAAGCGCTCCTCCTTGTGCGGCTGCGGCCACAGCGCGGCCAGCCACAGCGCGGCGCCGCCCAGCGACAGCCAGTAGGGGCGCGTGAAGGCGGCGCGCGCCCCGCAGCCCGCGCGCGCCGCGCCCCACAGCAGCAGCGGGCTCGCCAGCGCCAGCGGCTGCAACACGAGCACGCGCTGTACCCCTCTACCCCTCCGGGCTCCGAGCGATCGCACACGAGGACGCCCGGACGTGGCGAACGGACCCGAGTTCGATGTTCACCTACGACTTTTATTATTTTTTCGACACCCTTGCTCGTTAAGTGGTTTTTATCACATGGATTTACACTCATAAACCATGGTATTAAACACTCGTGCTTCTTTTCTTGATCGCACTACTGTTTTGTTTTATACTAGCTGATGCCCGCAGCTTCGCCCGCGTAAAATTTGTTCCCGTGGGAACTTATTCCCGGGATAAAAAGTAGCCTATGTGTTATTACAGACTATAATCTATCTCTGTACCAAATTTCAGCCCGATCCGTTTAGCGGTTTGAGCTGTAGCAATAGCCCGCTAGCAGGTAGCCTCCCCCGAAATTCGTGCTACCTCAAGGATTAGACGCCCTTGGCCTATGCTAGTCTGGATGCCCGAAATTTGAACATTTTTTGCATTTACATATTTTTTGGCTAAAAGAGTATTCCGAAATTTGAAAATTTGCTAACATCATTTTTATTAACGTAGCTTGTCCCCAAATTTAATTACAATTATTTTATTACTTGAAACTGTAATAGTAAAATATCTTTATTATATAATTGTTGGCTTATAGTCATATTCATATTTTGTATTGTTCATCGTAAGGAAAAAAATCTACCCTCATTGTTTTTGATAATTACTTGTAGTAACTTTAACGCAAAAAATATACCTACATTAGTAAAATTGTTACGAACCTTCTTGTTAGAAATAAAATTTGTTAATGTTTTAAAGATATATGAATGCAAACCATTCACGGTAGGTTTTGTTGTATATAAATTGTATATTGTTTCAGGAAAATCTGAATACTGTTGTAGTTCTATGGAATAGAGAAAGTGATTTGTGTCATAAAAATTGTGAGTGATTCGGTGCTTACCAGAACCGTTTAGCAATGCATATCAATAAAATTATATATTTCTTGCTCAATAAAAATTTGTTAACTTATGAAGTAATAATTCGCGGTTGTGAGCCGGTTTCTACGGCAAAAATAGTATGGGGTTCGTTAAAAAGGGTCATAAAAGGGTTTTACAGGGTCGGCAGCACGAGTGTGGCGCCTCTGGTGTCGCAAATGTTCATAGGCTGCGGTGATTGTTTTTGATAATTACTTGTAGTAACTTTAACGCAAAAAATATACCTACATTAGTAAAATTGTTACGAACCTTCTTGTTAGAAATAAAATTTGTTAATGTTTTAAAGATATATGAATGCAAACCATTCACGGTAGGTTTTGTTGTATATAAATTGTATATTGTTTCAGGAAAATCTGAATACTGTTGTAGTTCTATGGAATAGAGAAAGTGATTTGTGTCATAAAAATTGTGAGTGATTCGGTGCTTACCAGAACCGTTTAGCAATGCATATCAATAAAATTATATATTTCTTGCTCAATAAAAATTTGTTAACTTATGAAGTAATAATTCGCGGTTGTGAGCCGGTTTCTACGGCAAAAATAGTATGGGGTTCGTTAAAAAGGGTCATAAAAGGGTTTTACAGGGTCGGCAGCACGAGTGTGGCGCCTCTGGTGTCGCAAATGTTCATAGGCTGCGGTGACCACCAGTCCTTCTGTTGGGCCGTATGTTTGTCTGCCACCTTCATGAAGTTATATTTTCTATATCGATAGCCACCTTAGTAATATAAAAAAAAATTGGGGTAGGTAATAAATGTTCGTTATTAAAATCATTCCAATAATGCTGTAAGTATAGTAGTTAGCAATACGAATATTTTAAACTTAATAATTACAAAAAATAATAAATTATAATCTTCATAAGATTAGTCAATAAATTAACTTCATAGCTAAAAATATTTTCTATGTAAATCGTAGTATCATTTTGTTTTTCTCATAAGTATGGGTAGTTTTAAATATCATTTGAATAGCGTTTAGGCTGCTTACAGACTGCATTTCATCACGCTATCATAATTCCATAAATGTAAGGACAGGATACAGTTTTAATGAATTATGTTGAGATTTAGTTTAAAATAAAGCTAAATTCTCTTGTATATAAATAAATAAATGGTTTAAAAAAACCCTAGAAAAATACGCTTTTATAATGCACGAAAAACCCCAAAAATAAATTATGGATCGTTCAAGTTGCCTCTATTTCTGGCCTGAAGTGTAAACTATGTGCTTTTAGTTATAATATTTGATTATAAAAGCGTGGGGCGCTGGAACAGGAAAGACTTTCCTGGCGGAAGCTGCATGATGTCTTGTCAGATTAAGGATAAGGTCACATTTATAAAAGTGTGTTTTTCTCGTGTTTTTAAACTATTAATTTACACTGTCACGCTTTTATATATCTATTGTGACTTTTACTATTATTAATATCATTTTAAATTTCGGAAATGTATTAACGATGATAGGCTTTAATTGAAATACATAAAATACTTACTTGAAAAGTAAAGTAGCTAATCACGCCTACGCATTTTCAACACCCACTTTTGCCAGTTATTCGTGACGCCCGCGTAATAGGAGCAAACCTATTACCGTTACGAATCTCTATTAGATAATTCATTGGTAGGTCCTTAAAGTTTCGGCATTCCGAGATATTTAGTACAATATGTAGTGATCACGTAATAGGAATACAAACGCATATATCCCGAAGCGGGTTTTAACGGTAACCAAAGATATCTCGTTTTCGAACAAGAACTCTACATTTTGCCACTGTTAACGTATTCCCCTCATGTATCTACTTAATTGCCTGAAAGAAAAGGCGTTCCCTTTGGCAGCATAAACGTTATGCTCTTTTGCGACCTCATGCAGCTTTCGTCAGGATTTTTATTATATAAGGATTAGTATTAATAGGAATATGCTCACAAAAAAGTATTTATTGTTCTAGCACCCCACGCTTTTATAATCAAATATTATAACTAAAAGCACATAGTTTACACTTCAGCCCAGAAATAGAGGCAACTTGAACGATCCATAATTTATTTTTGGGGTTTTTCGTGCATTATAAAAGCGTATTTTTCTAGGGTTTTTTACACCATTTATTTATTTTATACTTTTTAGGCACAACATTTATACCTTAACTAGATGTGCCCTGCGGCTTCATCCACATAGAAGTCGTTATCGCATAAAATCATTACCCTACTTTTGCGCAGTCAGTTAAAAAGTAACCTATGTCCTTCTCTTAAACTAAACTATCTTTATAACAAATTTCATCAAAATCGGTTTAGTGGTTTAGGCATGAAAACGTAACAGACAGACAGACAGAGTTACTTTCGCATTTATAATATTAGTAGGGATTTCTGTATTACATGATGTTTTGTCTGAGTTCGACTAATGTGAAAATATTTCATTATTACTCTAAGACATATACATTTTCTGCAGGTTATACCTATGTCAATATTTACACTCAATATTTAGACTCAATATTAACTTCAATATATAACAGGTTTGTTATAACCTTAAACCCTAATCGTGGTCTAAGCTCATTACACGACTTTTCTAAGAAATCCAAACACAGCTATGATACGATGTTCAATCATGAAGTTACAGTTCATATCTTACGACTCCATCATCAGATCAGTTTGACAGCACCATATTATTGTATTGTTATCAGAACTACAAACATCTTCCAATTTTCATGACGCTACGATCCTTGGAAGATGCTTAAATTAGTTACCTGAGATTCCATTGCATAGTTTTACAAGTCAATTAAAAAAAGGTTTGTTATAACCTTGAAACCTAAGCCTGTTCAAAGTTCATTACAAGACTTTTCTGACGAATCCAAAAACAGATATAATACGATATTTCATCATGAAGTTCCAGTGCGTATCTTCCGGCTCCATCATCAGATCAGTTCGACAGTACCATATTATTGTATTGTCATCAGAACTACATACAGCTGCCAATTTTCATGACGCTACGATCCTTGGAAGCTTGTTAAATTAGCTACCTTAGATTATACTTTTTCCATCGAAGTTTCAGTGCCTATCTTCCGGCTCCATTATCATATCAGTTTGACAGTACCATATTATTGTATTGTCGTCAAAACTACATACAGCTGCCAATTTTCATGACCCTACGATCCTTGGAAGCTGGTTAAATTAGCTACCTTAGATTCCACTTGTTTTCTGTGCATATCTTCCGGCTCCATCATCATATCAGTTTGACCCTTTCGTAGACTTAATTCACCTGCATAATTCACCCAGGTGCATTAAGTCAACCAAATAGTGTACCTAATTCACCCAGGTGCATTAACACCACCAAGTAGTGTACCTTATTGACCCAGGTGCATTAACACAACCAAGTAGTGTACCTTATTCACCCAGGTGCATTAAGTACACTTATTTAGCATCTTTAATTCACCTAGGTAGGTTAGTTCATTTATTCAATACACGGGGATTGTGGCAGTGATATTCAGAATACCAATATTACACCTCTTATTGACGCATTAATGTCACATGAAGATTATAACTCCTACAATATTATGTTCAAAATGATAATCTCACAAATATCGAAGGTTGGAAACCCATGCAATTTACTTGCGATTATGAATTTAGTACAATGAAAGCTATTTCATCATTGTTTCCCGATTGTATCGTGAAGGGCTGCTATTATCACTTTCGTGAAAGCTTAAGACGAAAAGGTAAAGATAATGATACATCGGCGATTATTTTTAGATAAGTCTAAAAATAATCGCCGATGTATTAGCTTGTGCTCCAACTTGGCATTACTACCAGAACAGCAAATTATTGAAGGTGTGACGTGTGTGACGTCATGTCACGCTACCACCACGCGCGAGCATCGTGCGAGGCGCGCGTCCCCGCACCCTCGCCCCCGCCGCAGACTCCTCTACCGGTGCCTATAAAAACAGCTGCGCGGCGGCGACGGGTCTCTCATTCCGGCCTGCGGCTCTTCAGGTGATGTGCCACACTCCATCTGTGCACATCACTGGGACTGGTGGTCTAGTACTAAGAAACCTCTCTCGCTAATTGATTAAAGGGACGAAAGTCCACTGTTATTATTGTGATATATCGATTCTCTGAAGAATAAACGCAGATAACTGCAGTTCTACTACTACCACATCGTTCATATTTATCTCCTTGGTAAATATACCTATATTTGCACTTGATGAGGTGGCTGAACCACCCATCACGTGACAATGGCGCCCACGGGAATAGAAAACCCCTAGACCACCACTACCAGGACGCGTATTTTTTTGTTACTAATACATATTTTTTTTCAGTGCAGAAGGTAAATTCTATGTTAACTTCGCTTTATTTATTCAAGCAATAACATAAGCGAGGTTAATCTTCCAAATGCGTAATAAATACAGCGCGCACTCGAGTCGTGCGTGTCCTTCAAATCTCTCGTCGCGTGACCTTGAGCGGGCCATCTACCGGCATACTAGCCGCACGTTCCGATTTCTTCTGCACTGAAATTAATTTCTTGAACCTAACTCATTATTTTTCTGCTTACTATATCTATTCTCGCTACGGATACCATCGACCGTAAAAATGTCTTACCCCATCAAGTATACACATTTAGGTAAAAATGAATTAGAATACGAAGTTTTAATTCGCGGGGGAACTAAGTCGAATACGGTCGAGGAGCTCCGGAAGCAAATTACTAAACTTTCCCTAACCGTGTCCTCGGAGGACATTGCTACATCTCCCTATAAAGCGGATGACGATATATCTGCCTGTAAAGTTTCTTTGTTTAAAGTATCTAATAACATCAACTCGCTAGAATGTAAATTTGATAGTAACATTTTTGCTAGAACTGAATCGGTCTTACACCACGTTTACTTTAGATTATCTCGAATTGACTTAACCTCATTGTCTGATGTAGAAGCAATCAAGCCCCTATGGGATCAGTTCCATGATTACTATACTAGATTGACCCGTTTGTCCCCTACGGATGCCAAGGTTACGGACGTGGCCAAACCTACTCTTGACTCGCGCGTTCCGATTTCCTCTGATCTTTATTATGAACGTAAACTTTTTTCTGAATTAGCTAAATTTAAATATAACGGAAAGACTTGTGTGCGTGCTTTCATACAAAATCTTAATGAATTCATTGCCTGTAGGAATATTCCTTCGGAAAAGGTACTATCCTTTGCTTTCGAAATCTTTTCTGACGACTCCCTCCACTGGTATCGCGCAGTAAAGGACAGTGTGAAATCTTGGGATGAGTTATGTATACTACTAAAACGAGACTTCAGTCCCCATAATTACGACTATAAACTAATGTCGGAAATTAGACGCCGTTCTCAAGGCGAAGTAGAAAATATAACCATTTACATCTCTAAAATGCAAGGGTTATTTTCTCGTCTCGATACTCCAATCAGCGAGTCTGATAAGCTTGAAATTTTACTAAATAATATCAGGCCTTGTTATGTAAATTCTCTTCTAACATCGAATGTAGTAGATGTTCCTTCTTTATTGAGCGTCTGTAGAAGATTTGAACAATACCACAGTCGCACTAAGTACTTTGTTGAACCTCCAACAATAACTTCAGATACGATAGCCCCTGAATTCGCATATAAATGCTCTAAAAATAATTCTAACTTGCATACTTATTCCACTAACAAAAATTATAAGTTATCTAACTCAACTTATAATAATGTTATCGCATCTGACATGCCATCTCCCTCTAACGCTAGTCCCACAGCGTTCAAGGTCAACGCGGCTGCGACCGCTAAACAATACTGCCCGAGATGTCGTACTTACTCGCATTCATTAAAAACATGCACTGAACCTCGTTATCTAGTATGTTTTAAGTGCGGTTTAAAGGATTTTCGCACTACTGACTGCCCTAACTGCAATCAAGCCTCAAATAAAATACCAATTAACATCGTAAGTCCCGTTTATATTACGACTAAAGTAAAGAATAAATTTGACCCGGCTGATTGGCAAAGTTGGCTAAATTTTGTTTCAAAATTTTCAAATTCACTGCGAAATTCTAAAACTAAAAATACTATAATAAATCATATTCCTCGTATCCCCTATATCCCTGTTACTCTGAACGGGATTGATACTGTTGGTTTACTTGACTCGGGTTCAGCTGTTACTATTCTGGGTAATGGTTCCCATAAAATCTTAAAAAATATAAAAATAAATAATTCTAAACCCTTAAATTTTGTCACAGCTAGTTGTGATAAGTTTTCTTCATTTGGCTCGGCCAATATTTCTCTCAAATTTCTAAATAAAACTGTATCTCTCGTTGCTCACATTGTACCTAATATAAAAAATAACCTTATTTTAGGAATGGACTTTTGGAGAAAATATAATCTCTTCCCTAAAAATTTAGAATCAATCTTGGTTTCTAATCATAAAGTGTTTCGGCGTTGTAAACCTAAGTTCCTACGTCGATAATGAAAAAAATTCTTTTGTGTTTCTAACAGTCGATCTGAGTGCGACGCTTACATTTTTCCTAATTTAATGAAACATCTTCTAACAAGCGGAGACTAGATCGCAAATCAGTCAATTGATTCATTCATCGTTGTTTCTATTCATAAAACTAAAAGGTACAGTTCACACCATATATCCTACTCCCATATGGTTGATGAGCGGTGATGAGCACGTACAGCTACGACGAATCGCTAAGCTATTTACCTTCTACACTAGAGGGTAAAATCAGCCCTAATAGCGCCACATCATTGCAATAGTTGTTCCTACAATCTTAAACTAAAAATATTATTCTGTGGTAACTATAACATATTTCTAAAAAAAATACTAATATCTTAAAATAATTATCTATTTTTAAACTAAAACTTGTCAAAATCGGTTCAGCCATTCTCTAGTTATAGCGTTGAACCGTGACAAACAGACCGACATGACTGTGACGCCTGTCATCATGTTTACTACAGTGCATTGTGCGAGCGGCGCAATCATTATACATACTTACTTAGTATTCGCTGCTAACTAAAATGTTATGTATGCACTTGTATCTATAAGTATGCTACGGTATAATACTGCATTCCACCTGACTATGGGCTAACATTCCGATTCCAAGCTACGTCGCAGGCTAGTCAGGTGTATTATTGTTTTGCTATGAAGATATATACTTTGTTATCTACGTTTTGCAATCTTATCTTTTCTAAGAAGTCAAATCATACTTCGATTTCTCTCGCTCACAGCTTACGTGTGTAGGTACTGGTTATCAGCTGCGCTCACACAAGCCTATAGCTAGCTAACAACGCGCCGAATGCCGTCTACTACCTATCTATGTTATCTGAAATTGTACTTATAATTTTTCTTGTAATCTTACTAAAATTATGCTACGCGGTCTAGCCACGTCCTATATCTGAGCTTACCTAGCTATTGACCTTCTACCCCTACTACCCTAAGCACCCTTGTACCCCTTATGTACCCCACTATTTTTGAATTGTTCCAGGGTGGAAGCCAAGTCCCTGGAGTGTTAAGGGGAGCGGACCTTGAAGACAGGAGAAGCGGAATTTTTTTTTAAGAAAAATTCTCGCCCTAAAAGGGGGGTGTGTGACGTGTGTGACGTCATGTCACGCTACCACCACGCGCGAGCATCGTGCGAGGCGCGCGTCCCCGCACCCTCGCCCCCGCCGCAGACTCCTCTACCGGTGCCTATAAAAACAGCTGCGCGGCGGCGACGGGTCTCTCATTCCGGCCTGCGGCTCTTCAGGTGATTTGCCACACTCCATCTGTGCACATCACTGGGACCACAGAGTACATTTGTATATTATGAGATAGAGACGTCACTCGACTAAGTGACGACACCAGCGGTGCCAAGCAGCTATTGCAAGAAACTTTCTGACTGCGTGGCCATGAAATAAAAATCGAGTGTACCAAAAATATTTAAGTAAACTTGAATTTTTTAGAAAAAATAGTTTTAAGATCGTAAAAAGTAATAATATATTACCTTGGGCAGAAAAGTAGTCTTACTTATGTGACCCTATGTAACGAAACCATACCGCGATTTTAAAAAAGGCACAGCACCATCTAGTTGTGAATTTTTAACTAAAATAATAGATTTTTTATTATTGCATACAGCGCCAACTACCACGTGTTTCTGGAAACTCTTACGTTATAATGAAACGAAATTAAATATCATGACAAGTCTCAATGTAACTGCAACGTTGAGAACCTACGTAAGTTGGTTACATTATAATTCAATGCTCAGTTCTAAGTGATAACACCATGACTGGGACTGGTGGTCTAGTACTAAGAAACCTCTCTCGCTAATTGATTAAAGGGACGAAAGTCCACTGTTATTATTGTGATATATCGATTCTCTGAAGAATAAACGCAGATAACTGCAGTTCTACTACTACCACATCGTTCATATTTATCTCCTTGGTAAATATACCTATATTTGCACTTGATGAGGTGGCTGAACCACCCATCACGTGACAAAGGATGGAATTATATTGTACAACAATACGCAAATCGTAAGGAAGTACAACCCTTCATCAATAATTTTAAGACCTACTGGATGAAATCCGCCTTTGTAAAGAAGTGGTGTCTTTGGCGAACGACACCAAATAATTATATTGAGGGTTGGCACCTTTTGTTAAAAACCGCTTTCGAAAAAACAATCAAAATTTATTACAGGTACTAAATGCATTTAAAAGAGATGCAAATATGATACGCAATCCTAGAAAACGCAGGCAGACTAGTCAGATTAACGATGAAATCATCCAAGAGGCTCATATTTGACGAACGCATCACAGTAGGACATTTTGCGATAGAGATGTTGCGTGAAAGAAATCCGGTAATTACCAGTGTTAATGGAAATAATTGATATTAAAATAGGTTACATAAATTTTATCCGGCTATATTAAACTTAACTTGTTACTATTTTTTTTATTTTCTAAACTTTCACTTGTCTTCTACGAAATGTTCAATTAATTTATGCACTATTTCAATGATTGACGTTTTGGAGCATCTTATTACACATGTCAAAATGCAACAAAAATAATAAGGCGCCCAAAATAAAAAATAAAATTTTGTAACCTAAAAATCGGCAATTTTCAATAAAAATATTAAAAGTCGAATATCTCGAACAGGGTTAAGTTTAGGGTAGGGTGTTTCTTAGTGAAATTAGTCAGAAATAAAGGGTACTCCACGCCCTTAACGGATCTAGCACGACTTTTCCTGTAACCCTGTATACAACAGAACGTTACCCCGTTTCTAAATTTCACAAACGCCTGCCTGATAAAATAAATTTACCTCAAATATTCTTTTTTACATGAAAATTACCCACAATTAATTTACTAAATAAAATTTACGCAATTGATGCTTACCAGAGCTTCCGTTTTCACATATATAAATTTATTTAAATACTTGGGCTATTAAGCCACTCACTGTTATTTCAGTGGAAATAATTTAATGAATAATTAGGTACTTTAAATATAAAATTTCTTCGATAGTACGAAGTAAAATAATTTTTTAGTTAGTTCCTGATTATTTTTTTTTTACTATTGCGCACGCTTATATATAGCTTACATCCCACCATAATCTCCTTCCATCAACTACCCCTACTTTGACACCAGTAAGGACACACCCATCTAACTACCTATCTATAGCTACAAGCATAATAAATAATATGATTATAGCGCCTACCGAATATTAATAGCAATTCACTTGCGTGTATTGCTACAATATCCCCCCCCCCCCCCCCCCGAGAGAAAATTTTGTCCCTATAGACAAAATTTAAGGATACTAATTCAATTTAACAAGATTGAATTAGTATATAACAATTAATATACACTCGAGAGCAATGAATCCGGGTCACTTAAAGAATGTTAAAAATCTCGGAAACTAAAAATGATAGGTTAATGCAATAAATTGTATTTAATAGACAATGTAATACTCCTTAAATGAAAGTAAAAAAAATATGAGTCACCATACATTTTATTAACACAAAATTACATAAAGAAAAAACTGCCGATCTCTCCTTAAAACAAAAATAGGAAACATGAAATTTTTGAACTTTGTCGCGTGCGCATGTCCAACTGGGACGGTTGTGCACTCTTTGGTCGCGGCGTGATTTCTTTCACAAGTAATAATAATGAGCGTGTTAAAGTGCAATACGTGTAACATTGTCATAAACGAACTGCTTTCTTACATACAAAACAAAGTGTCGGTCATAGATGAAGAGACACTTGTGCGTATATGTACGTCTTCGTTTACGGCTGAGGAGATTAAAAATGCAAAATCTTTGCTATTCGATTCAATTCCAACCGAAAAGCGAAAAATTTTGAGGAAAAACAAAGGCAAAGAGGCGAGAGATTTGGCAGATATCATCAATCTCTTCAAATCTGCCGAATCGGATATAATTCCTGTTTTTGTGGCTAAAGATTTAGAGAAGCTACCGCCCATTACATTTGACCACCTTGATTGCACAAAACTCTTGAAAGACATGTTGCTTATGAAAAATGAATTGGAACAATTAAAGGCTACATCTGTGACTGTTAGTGATTTGAGTGAATTGAAAAATGATTTATTACGGCTAAGATTTGACTCATTAGCTCCGACATCAGCGCTTCAACTAAATGACAAAACGAGTGCGTGGTGTGATAGTGGCCCAATGGGTCTTATACAAAATAACCCTGTAGTCAATTTACTGTCGGAGTCAAATGTAAATATTGAAAATGAACTGTGCAAAAATTATTCACCATTATCTAACTTTAGAGAAATGAGGGTAGTTGACAATCAATGTGTTAGCGATAGAATTGAGCAACAGCTGATAGAAAGTAAAAGTCCCAGGCGGAGTGACGTAGGTGGTGGTTGCGCGGGCTCGGGTGGCGGGGTATCGTCAGCTGTGCGCACGACTAGACAACCGATAACTGCGACCGGTTCTGCGATGAGCGCTACAGTGACGTCACAAATATCACATAGTTCTCCACGGGCCGCGCCAACTACGCCCGTAAATAATAATTGTGACCGGCAACAGACGTGTATGCGACAAATCAGGGACGATAATGATGACAAGGAAGGGTGGCAAACAGTGACTTCAAACAGGAGGCGTACTAATTATCGGTTTCAAGGCAAATCCGGTATTGCCAGAGATTTGCAGTGTAGTTTCCGAGCCGCTGACAAAAAGATCCCGATGTTCATAACGAAGGTTCACCTGTCTACATCGGAGGACGATATTGTGAAGCATATTTATAGCAAAACAAATGAAAATGTAATATTAGAAAAAATTAACATGAAAATTGATAGGGGGCACAAAGCGTACAAGTTCTTTATATCTGAAAGGAACGTATCTAAGTACCTAGATGAAAAACTATGGCCCGCTGGTGTTATTTTTCGCCGTTTTGTGCACTTCACACAGCGGAGGACGAGCGGTACGGGTGTTGCGGGCGGCTCTGAACGTTTAAATAATGGATAGTCGCCTTTACAAATTTGCTACTTTCAACTGTAAGGGTATCAAGCGGTCACTTAAGGACGTAAGACAACTGTGTAGTGGGTGTGACATAGTGTGTCTGCAAGAGACTTGGCTTATGCCGCACGATATTCCGTTTGTTGGTACGATCGATAATAACTTTGGCTACACGGCAACATCAGCCGTTGATACTAGTGTGGGTATACTACGCGGACGCCCATACGCGGGCGTAGCCCTGTTATGGAGATTTAGTACATTTCAGCAAGTGACAGTGTTACAGTGTAATAATCCTCGTATTTGTGGAATTAAAATTAAAACTTTCGATAAATCTATTATTGTTATGAGCGTTTATCTGCCCACTAATGCCATTGAAAATTTAGAAGATTTTATAAATTGCTTAAGTCAAGTGAGTGCCATAATTGACGAACACGATAACGAGTCCGTTTTCATATTGGGTGATTTTAATGCGGATCCGGGTGAGTTGTTTTACAGTGAGTTGGAAAAAATCTGCGAAGAGCAACGTTGGTCATGTGTGGACGTGGATGTGTTTGGGTTAAGTTCTGACACATACACGTTTACTAGTGAAGTACATGGAACAAACAGCTGGTTGGATCACTGTGTAGCAACTCACTCGGCTGCGCGGGCTGTGTCTAATGTACATGTGAGGCATGACATCCTGTGGTCGGACCATTACCCAATGTTTATTGAATGTAATCTAACTTGTATTACTGGTAAAATCTCAACTAGCATTGGTAATGTAAACAAAGATGTAGTATGGGGTGATAAAAGTAAAGAACAAGTTTTTGCTTACGAAAGCGAGTGTAATACTAGATTAAAACTCATTGACTTTCCTTCGAATTGTGTGAAGTGTGCCGACTACTTCTGTGATAGCCGTGAACACAGGCGTGTTCTAGATCAGCTGTACTCGGATATTGTCGCCGCCCTCCGGGATGCAGCACGGGTGAGTAGAGGTGGTGCTAGAAAGGGGAGGGGGGGTGGCCCACACATAGTCGGGTGGAACAAACACGTCCGTGATGCTCACAGGGAAGCCAGGGTCAGATTTAGTGAGTGGGTAGAACATGGGCGTCCGAGAACGGGATTAATTTATAATGTCATGTGTGAAAGTCGAAGAGCGTTCAAAGCCAAATTAAAATGGTGTCAAGATCATCAAGACCAGTTAGCAATGGACGCTCTTGCGGAAAAACACTCCAAGGGGAACTTTGGGATGTTCTGGAGGGATACCGCTAGAGTAAATATACGTCCTGGCTTTCCTGCTAGCGTCGCGGGTCTGAGCGAACCGAGGGACATTGCGAATGCCTTCAGAGACCAATTTATGGTGAGATCGCCGTTAGGTCCGATGGGGGAGGTGCTCGATACTGGCATGAGCGGAGTGAGGATAGGGACTGTATTTCATGCTAAGGATGTGTCTAAAGCCATTAAAGGTATGACAAGAGGTAAGTCCCCTGGACACGATGGCCTCAGTGTCGAGCATCTCCAACACGCGGGGCCTCATGTACACAGAGTCCTGGCCATGTTCTATACGTTGTGTGTGGGCCATTCTTACTTGCCTGAGGAGTGCATGAGGACTGTAGTCGTGCCTGTTGTCAAAAACAAAACCGGAGACCTTACCGACAAAGCAAATTACAGGCCTATATCTCTAGCTACTGTTATAGCGAAGGTGTTTGATCGTTTGCTTGACGCACAGATAAACCGTTTTGTCAATTTGCACGATAACCAGTTTGGTTTCCGTTCCCATCTTTCTACTGAGAGTGCTATACTGTGCCTCAAGCAAACTGTCAAATACTACACTGATCGCAAAACGCCGGTGTATGCCTGCTTCCTCGACTATTCCCGGGCATTTGACCTGGTTTCTTATGACCTGCTGTGGGGGAAGCTGAGGGACCTTAATGTGCCTCAGGAACTGGTCAGCATTTTTCAGTTCTGGTACGCGAATCAGGTTAATAGTGTCCGGTGGGCGGGGGCCATGTCAGATCCGTACAGGCTGGAGTGTGGCGTCAGGCAGGGTGGGATCACATCTACCACTCTGTTTAATTTATATATAAACGGCCTGATCGAGGCGCTTAGCAGTCAGCATATTGGGTGCCATATTGATGGTGTCTGCGTCAATAATCTAAGTTACGCAGATGATATGGTGCTGCTGAGCGCTTCGGTCTGTGGCCTCAGAAAATTATTAAAGACGTGTGAGGAGTATGCGTGTGGTCATGGCCTGTTATACAACGCGAAGAAAAGTCAATGGATGGTATTTGAAACGGGTGGTAACTGTCCGAAGGAAGTGCCTTCTGTGCTGTTGAACGGTTCGTCTTTAGACAGGGTTTTTAGTTTTAGGTACCTTGGACATATTGTCACCGCCGATCTCAAGGACAACGAGGACATCGACAGGGAGCGGAGGTCGCTGTCGATCAGATCGAACATGATAGCCCGCAGGTTCGCACGTTGCTCGGCGCAAGTTAAGGTTACGCTCTTCAGAGCGTATTGTACATCACTATACACTTGCAGCCTGTGGGCTGATTACACAAAGAAACGGTACAGCGACCTCCGCGTCCTGTACAACAATAGTCTCAGGATGTTGTTGGGGCTGCCCCGACACTGCAGCGCTTCGGGGATGTTTGCGGATGCGCGGACGGCATGTTTCCACGCGACTATACGTGCGCGTGCAGCCTCACTGGTGCGTAGGGTGCGGGCCAGCTCCAACAGGGTCCTGCTGATGATTGCATCCAGACTGGACTGCTCTATTCTTCGGCATTGTTGCGGAAGGCACATTTCTGTACCGATGCCGGAAAGAAGATATTGATGACCTATGGATATTTATGCCTATTATGTATATTATTAAGTATTATTATTAATTATTATGTATGTTCTGATAATGTTGACATTGTTGATTTCATTATTTATTTTATTGACCTATTATTACTAATTGTACAATTATTATTATTAAGTAAGTATTGTTTTTAATCTATATGCCTATTATTATTTGTAAATTGTGTTGTAGTTGTATCTATGTGTTATATGGACTGATGTCTGAAATAAACGTATTGAATTGAATTACGATTTTCTTGAATTTTAATACTTCGTATTGCCTCCTCGTGCTTCCATTACTGCGTTTACGCGGTTTTGCATGCTGTACACCAAGTTCCTTATACGATTTTGGGGAATATTCTCCCATTCCTCTGTGAGAGCAATTTTGAGCTCACGAAGCGTGATTGGGGGAGGGTTTCGTTGTTTTACGCATCTGCCTAGCTCGTCCCAAGCATGCTCGATCGGGTTGATATCCGGGCTGCGCGCTGGCCACTCCATACGAGTAATGTTCATCTCTTGAAGGTAGTCATTCACAATCCTACCTGTATGAGGTCGGGCATTGTCATGCATAAATATAGCATCCTCACCTAAATTGACCATAAATGGACCAACGTGATCATTGAGGATTTCTTCCACATATCTTACGCTAGTTAAAGAGCCGTTTTCTATGATCACCAGCTCTGTGCGACTTTCAGAAGAAATTCCGGCCCACACAAGTACAGACCCACCACCGTAGGCTACTTTTTCTTCGATGCATGCTTGCTTGAATCTTTCCCCTGGTCTTCGATACACTCTGTGTCTTCCATCGTGCTTGTAGAGCATAAATTTTGATTCGTCGGAGAACATAACTTTTGACCAATCTTCAATACTCCAATTTACGTGGCTCTGGGCATACCTTAGTCTCGAAATACGATGCCCACGCTCCAGTTTAGGGCCGTTTGCAGGTCTAAGGGGTTTTAAGTTAGATTCAGCAAGCCGACGTCTTACTGTCCATGCACTTGGGTTACTTCCTCCGAGGCGTCGAAACTGATTGGTGAGTTCAGTTCCTGTGAGAAAGCGATTTCGAAGCATGGTGTTCACCAAGTATCGGTCTTCTCGTGCTGTGGTACACCTGGTTCTGCCCGTTCCTGGTCTGCGTAGGTTAGAACCAGTTTCTTCGTAACGTCGGAGAACTCTTTGTACTGTTGACAGCGACACACCGACAGTCCTGGCTGTATCTTTTTTTTTTTTTTTTTTTTTTTTTTTTATACCACTAAGGTGGCAGACAAGCACACGGCCCACCAGAAGAACCGGTGGTCACCGCAGCCTATGAACGTTTGCAACACCAGAGGCGCCACACTCGCGCTGCCGACCCTGTAAAAACCTTCTTAGACCCCTTTTGAAGAACCCCATACTGTAGGCGTTTGGGAAAACCGAGGCAGGAAGATCATTCCACAACCTAAGCGTGCGCGGAAGAAAACCCCTACCGGATCTAACCGTGCTCAAACGCTCCGGACGTAGGGTGTGCGGATGAAATCCCTGTCTATGGCGAGCGGTGCGATGATAGAAGGTAGCCGTGGGCATCATGTCAAACAATTCCTCGGAGCACATACCATTGTACAGGCGGTAGAACACGCATAAGGAGGCATAGTCTCTCCTGTCGCGAAGAGGTTCCACACCACCTGTCAGTATAGGATCGTTGACAACTCTCACAGCTCGCCTCTGCACCGAGTCAAACGGGCGAAGCTGATATTCAGGTGCCCCCGCCCAGAGGTGACAGCAGTACTCCATGTGTGGCCGCACTTGCGACTTATAGAGAAGCAGTGTTTGCGCCGCAGTAAAGTACCGCCGCGCCCTGTTGAGCACACCGAGCTTCTTGGACGCCAGCCTGGCCTTGTCCTCCAAATGACTGCGGAACTGAACGTCACTGGAGATGTCAACACCAAGGATCCCTATACTTTTAGAGATGGAAAGAGATGTGCCCTGGAATCGTGGCGCTACAGTAATTGGGGCTTTCTTAGCGGTGAAGAAACACGCCTGTGTCTTGGAGGGATTGAACTGGACAAGGTTTTGTCTACCCCAATCGGACACTCTAGTAAGACAGAAGACACAAGCTGTTCACGACTTTCCTCCACTGCGTCCCGAGAGATACCGGGACGGCCTGTGTAACAAGTGTCCCCTGTACTGTCGTCTGCATAACAATGAATGCCGTCAATAGACAACATGTCATTGATATGCAGCAGAAACAGGGTAGGGGACAACACTGAGCCTTGCGGTACTCCAGCGTTTATGGCCATGCAGTCAGAACAGCTGCCGTCGACAACAGCCCTGATGCTTCTATCGGCCAAAAAGCTGGACACCCATCCGCAAAATCTCTCGGTCAGTCCGTAGGAGGGCAATTTATTAAGAAGACCACGGTGCCAGACCCGGTCAAAGGCTTTAGAAATGTCGAGGCTTACTGCTAGAGCCTCGCCCTTACTCTCGATAGCCGTCGCCCATCGGTGTGTGAGGCACACGAGAAGATCGCCCGTCGAGCGACCGTGACGGAAACCGTACTGCCGGTCACTGAGCAGGTCGTTTTCCTCAAGGTACCTCAGGAGCTGTGTATTAATTACACGCTCCATCACCTTAGACAATAGAGAGGTGACGGCTATAGGCCTGTAATTGGCCGGGTCGGTCCTATCACCCTTCTTGGGCACAGGATGCACATACGCGATCTTCCACGACGCCGGGACTTGTCGCATGGAGTAAGAAAGCGAGAAAAGACGTGTAAGTACCGGACACAACTCTGGACCACACTGCTTAAGTACTACCGCGGGTATACCGTCTGGCCCACTCGACTTGTGAACGTCCAGAGAATGAAGCTCCCGTCGGACGTCCCGCTGCGTAAATTTAACTTCCGGCATGGAAGTTCCACACCACGGAACGTCCGGCGGCACAGCACCCCCGTCGCTCATGGTCGAGTTAGAGGCAAAGAGAGAACCCAAAAGGTCGGCCTTCTCCCTGGCACTCTGGGCCAGACTACCGTCGGGTTTAAGCAAAGGTGGTAAACCTGACTGACAGAAGTTTCCCTCGGCAGCTTTGGCAAGCGACCAGAATTCACGACTTCCTGAAGGGTACCCTGCTAGCCGCTCACCAATTCTGCCGACGAAATCGAATTTAGCCCTGACAATTGCTCTTTTGCTGGCCCTCGAGGCGGCATTTAGTTTGCGTTTCACCTCAGAGATGTTAGAATCTGAATTTGCACGAGCCGTGGTCCAGGCTCTGTAGGCAGATTCTTTCAGCATCAAAGCCTCTCTGCAGAGCCGATTGAACCACGGTCGCTTTTTTGCTCCTACAGGGATCCAGCGGTTGGGAATATAGCACTCCATGCCCTCCAAGATCCCCTCAGCGACTGCTGCAGCGCAGGAATCCAGATCGTCTGAGGCAAAACAAAGCCGCCTCCACGGGTACGACGCGAAGAACTCCCGCAGTCCATCCCAGTCTGCTGACTTATAGTGCCACACATGTCGCCACTCCTTGGGCCGAGGTGGTTCAGGCCTTGCGAGAGGCACATGCGCCCGAATGATACAGTGGTCCGACGATCCGAGCGGAGCATCCACTGAGACGTTGTATCCATCCGGACGCGTTGTCAGCAGGAGGTCCAGCAATGCACTATGCTCGTTCTCCTTATCTGGTATCCTCGTATGGGATTTAACCAGTTGGGAGAACCCATAGGTCAGGGCAAATTCGTGTGCAGCGTTCCCCGCAAAGTTGGTCATCCGGGAGCCCAACCAGTCAACATGATGACCGTTGAAGTCCCCCAGAATCACAATCTCCGCAGAAGGATACTGCTCAATCACCTTGTCAGTCGATTGTTGCAGGTGGTCAAAAAGGCGAACTGTGTCCGTGTTACCGCTGTGAGACCTGTACACGCACGCGTAGATCCGAGTGTGGCCCCCGTGATCCACGCGCGCCCATAACGTAGACAGGTCCCTGTCTTCAAGGCTTGTAAGACGGCGACAGCAGACATCATCACGGACGTACATACATACCCCGGCTTTCGGCTTGAAGTTGTACTCAAGCTTATAGCCAGGGTACATTAAGTAGGATGTATCGCCCGGGCATGAAATCTGCGTCTCCGTCAGGAAAAAAAGGGTCGGCTTCGCAGTTTCCAGATGGTGGTGGACTACGTTGAGGTTCTTGTGCATACCTCTGATGTTGCAAAGGTCCATGTAAAGTGTGGACGACGAAGCCGCTGTGTATACTTTTCTTCTTTTTCTTCCTTTAGCCATGTTTTTTTTAAAAAAGGGGGTTAAAAAAGTGAAGAGGTGCCTGTGTGCCGGTGGCGCTAGAGACTAAGCGAGACTCTAACTAACCAAAGGCAGACAGAGGTAGTGCGGTAGATTGGCACGGCGTACGGAAGGGCCCCCGGTCCCCCCCCGATGCAGTGGCCGCGTCCACTCCGGTATCCTCCTCCGGCACGACCACAGCACCAGGGACTTTACACAGGCTGCTGGTTCAGCCTCCTGGGGCGGAGATTATGATAGTATCGCGCTGACTCCGGCCGGTTTCCAGCATTGTAAGTATTCTGGTGCATTCTTCAGGCGTAAGCGACATAATTTCAGCTTGATTAATGAATATAGAGCACTATCAACATGGTTTATGTACCCACATAAATGACAGATTACAAACAAAAGCAACACCAAATGCTGTAATTTCGTAGTTCCATCTTCGAAAGTGGCCCTTTTTCAAATTTGATTTTTTTATGATATAACTTTACAATAACTAAGAAGTTTTAATACCTTCATTTAAGGAGTATTACATTGTCTATTAAATACAATTTATTGCATTAACCTAGCATTTTTAGTTTCCGAGATTTTTAGGATTCTTTAAGTGACCCGGATTCATTGCTCTCGAGTGTATATAACAACTGAATACTTAGATAATGTCTCCCAAAAATAAATAATTTAATTATTCCAATAGAGTAATTCTGATAGTGTTAACAAGATAGATAGAAGAAAGACGTATTTAAGGCTTAATATTAAGAGATTCAGGTAATACGAACCGCCTGAATGTAATATAGAATATGGCTTGAATTGAAGACTGAGATTTCTATAACCGTCTCAGAGAAGAAATTTTATATAACAACATATACAACGGTGTAATAACATTGTATTATGTCTATATAAGTGAATGCAATATATTTGCATATAATAAGCAAGCCTTTAAGAGCTTCCTATAGTACTACGTAAATCTGCGAGGGCAAGCTTACAGCTTCCGAGTGGCAGTATTTACTACAAAAAAAAACCAAGAAACAGAAATATAGCCTGAATACACCTACAGAATCATCCTACAAGCATTCTAACCAAAAAAAAAATCAAAACAACCCATAAAAGAAACAATCACATGTACCAACCTTAACATTTCACTAACTTTCATTTCACATCACACGTAATGAAAACGTTAATATATATGGGATATCCCATATATATTAACGTTTTCATTACGTATGCATCACTATTAACATACTGCATGTGCATAAAACTTTCATAACTTTGTAATCTTAATACTTCGTAATTCTACAAAATTCACTGCACGTATACCACCTTTCACTTATCATGACAATGAATTTACAATGTGACCTCAAGCTTAACAATATTTCGAGGTACCCTCATAAATTTTCACAACTTTTTATAAGGTCTCTTACACACTGACTTAAATTTCTCGTGTATGTTTGACTGTCCGCGACAACATCCAAAAGAAAATTGACACTCATTTTTAAATAATTGACCTGACATTGTTATTCTTGTCCTAACTACTCTAATTTAATTTGATAAAATCTAAAAATAAAATGTAAAACGTTAATTTTGTTCTAGAATAAGGGAAAAAAAGCTACTTAAATTTTAGCGACGTAGTGTATGTATGTATAGTACCTACTGACTATTTCAACTTTCATAACTCGCCGGACTCACCCATTCCTTTGAATAATGTGCCTTTCATACTCTCATATTCATCCCTTTCATACATTCATACATACTCATACATTTCACGCTCATAAAACACTCATGCACACTTGTGTCATCAATACAGTTGTGTCACTTTTACTAGAAAACATCAGATTATTCCAACTGAATATTTTTTGAAAGGACAAAAGTTGGTCAAATGTGATAAGATTCGTGATCTCGGTGTTGTGTATGACTCAAAACTTATCTTTGACGAACATATTGATAGCATAGCTAGGAAGGCATCTCGAGCTTTAGGTTTCGTTATGCGTACCTCAAAAAGTTTTAAAGAAGTTAAGACTATTAAAATATTGTATTGTACGTATGTTAGAAGTATATTGGAATATGGGTCAGAGGTCTGGAATCCTAGATATGATAAGTACATCGAAAGACTGGAAGGTATTCAGAGGAAGTTCATCAGATATTTATGCTATCGCACCAAAGTATCGTACAAGTCTGATGACTACCTTAAGCTGTGCGCCAAATTCCACCTCCTTCCATTAACACATCGACGGAAAATTGCTGACGTTATGTACGTGTTGAAAATTCTATGCAACCGAGTGGATAGTCCTGAACTTCTGACAAAGATTAGAGTTAATGCACCCGCTAAAGTCCTGCGTCATTATAAGCCCTTGTATGTACCAATAGTGACAACAAATTACCGACAGAATACCTTTTTGTGGAGAGCGTGTAATACGGTGAACGCGGAAAGCTTGCAGCATAAGTTTGACATTTTCAAAGATAGCGTGGCATCAGTCAGAAGGTTGCTTAGCCGGGAGTTCTTTCAGAAGTATCTTATGTTAAATGATCAGTAATGGGAATGAAGGTTGTCTTTTATTTATTGAAAAAAAAAAACTAAACACAAATATATACATATATATGTCTAAAACTACAAATTAAGATAAGTAAGTGTTAAGTGTTACATAATTTAATATGTTAAAATAAGTATCTACCTATATAATGTTAAGATAAGTAAGTTAAGATAAGTACATGTTACGACAAATAGTAGAATATAGTCCACAGTATAATACAACTTATTCTGAATTGTATCAGTGAGGACCTATAATTGGCTGTGTGATACTAATTTAAATAGTTTATACATCTTTTTGTGGCTGTTGGTCCTCCGAATAAATAAATAAATAAATAAATACAATCACATGATGACGCAATTTTAATAAGCTTTTATTAGGTCGTCGTGTATGTAACTAACAATGTAATGGAATCTAAGGATACTAATTTAACCATCTTCCAAGGATCGTAGCGTCATGAAAATTGGCAGATGTATGTAGTTCTGATGACAATACAATAATATGGTACTGTCAAACTGATATGATGATGGAGCCGGAAGATAGGCACAGAAAACAGGTGGAATCTAAGGTAGCTAATTTAACCAGCTTCCAAGGATCGTAGGGTCATGAAAATTGGCAGTTGTATGTAGTTCTGATGACAATACAATAATATGGTACTGTCAAACTGGTATGATGATGGAGCCGAAAGATAGGCACTGAAACTTCTATGGAAAAAGTGGAATCTAAGGATACTAATTTAACCATCTTCCAAGGATTGTAGCGTCATGAAAATTGGCAGATGTATGTAGTTCTGATGACAATACAATAATATGGTACTGTCAAACTCCTTTCGTAGACTTAATTCACCTGCATAATTCACCCAGGTGCATTAAGTCAACCAAATAGTGTACCTAATTCACCCAGGTGCATTAACACCACCAAGTAGTGTACCTTATTGACCCAGGTGCATTAACACAACCAAGTAGTGTACCTTATTCACCCAGGTGCATTAAGTACACTTATTTAGCATCTTTAATTCACCTAGGTAGGTTAGTTCATTTATTCAATACACGGGGATTGTGACAGTGATATTCAGAATACCAATATTACACCTCTTATTGACGCATTAATGTCACATGAAGATTATAACTCCTACAATATTATGTTCAAAATGATAATCTCACAAATATCGAAGGTTGGAAACCCATGCAATTTACTTGCGATTATGAATATAGTACAATGAAAGCTATTTCATCATTGTTTCCCGATTGTATCGTGAAGGGCTGCTTTTATCACTTTCGTGAAAGCTTAAGACGAAAAGGTAAAGATAATGATACATCGGCGATTATTTTTAGATAAGTCTAAATTAATCGCCGATGTATTAGCTTGTGCTCCAACTTGGCATTACTACCAGAACAGCAAATTATTGAAGGATGGAATTATATTGTACAACAATACGCAAATCGTAAGGAAGTACAACCCTTCCTCAATAATTTTAAGACCTACTGGATGAAATCCGCCTTTGTAAAGAAGTGGTGTCTTTGGCGAACGACACCAAATAATTATATTGAGGGTTGGCACCTTTCGTTAAAAACCGCTTTCGAAAAAACAATCAAAATTTATTACAGGTACTAAATGCATTTAAAAGAGATGCAAATATGATACGCAATCCTAGAAAACGCAGGCAGACTAGTCAGATTAACGATGAAATCATCCAAGAGGCTCATTTAAGTTTATTTGACGAACGCATCACAGTAGGACATTTTGCGATAGAGATGTTGCGTGAAAGAAATCCGGTAATTACCAGTGTTAATGGAAATCATTGATATTAAAATAGGTTACATAAATTTTATCCGGCTATATTATTTTGTTAGGTCATTAAAACAGCAGTCGCAATTTGTAGAATCTTAAAATAGGTTACATACATGGATGACCAACCTAGGTGAATTAAAGATGATAAATAAGTCTACTTAATGCACCTGGGTGAATAAGGTACACTATTTGGTTGTGTTAATACACCTGGGTCAATAAGGTACACTATTTGGTACTGTTAATGCACCTGAGTGAATAAGGTACACTATTTGGTTGTGTAAATGCACCTGGGTGAATAAGGCACACTATTTGGTTGACTTAATGCACCTGGGTGAATTATGCAGGTAAATCAAATCAAATCAAATCAAAAATCATTTATTTACTTAGGCATATACAAATGCACTTGTAAACGTCACTTATATAAACCAAAAAGTTACCACCAGTTCACAACGCGACCCACCTGAGAAGAACTGGCAAGAAACTCAGCGGGTTATTCTTTTAACTACTCTATTTACAACTTTATTAATGAATCTAAAAACTATGCATTTTAACAGTTTTTTGAGAATCTAGCAGAGCAGGTCATTTCCAGGCTTCCTTATCCATCAAGTAATCACCAACCGTATAGTAGCCCTTGCTGTATAATTTACCTTTAACAAACTTTTTGAATTTATTTAGGGACATACTCTTAATTTCGTTAGGTAAGCTGTTGTAAAAGCGTATACAGTTACCCCTGAAAGAATTACTGATTTTATGCAATCTGCTATGATAAACCGCGAGGTTATTTTTATTTCTAGTGTTGACATTGTGTCTATCACTTAACTTATGGAAACTATGTAAATTTCTTTGTACATACATAAGATTTTCAAAAATGTATTGAGATGCTACTGTAAGAATATTAACCTCTTTGAATGTTTCGCGCAGAGAGATCCTTGGACCTAATCTATATATAGCTCTTATGGCTCGCTTTTGTAAAATAAAAATAGAATTTATATCTGCAGCATTGCCCCACAGTAGAATACCGTAAGACATTATACTGTGAAAGTAACTGAAATAAACTATTCTAGCCGTATCTACATCAGTCAAGTGCCTTATTTTTTGCACAGCAAATGCTGCTGAACTTAATCTACTAGCTAGTTTTACAATATGTGGACCCCATTGTAAACCAGCATCGACCGTTAACGCTAGGAACGTCGTTGATTCCACAAGTTCCAACTCTCGACCATTAAGTTGAACATTGGTGTCTGACTGTGTTACATTAGGCAAGGTAAACTTGTAGCATTTATTTTCTATAGATGCAGTATTCAGTATGTGAAAGCAGCTTAATCGAGTTATCTTTTTTTAATCGGTTGTCAGTGGTGACATTTCTGCTGTCAGAATGACAGGATGTCATAAGGATCAGTGACGAATCGTTTTTGCATTCAATGAAAGCAGGTTTTAGATGAAATTCGAGGCAATTCCACGTGAGAGAGGGGATAAAGCCCTGATACAAAGTTCCAAGTCTCTTTTTAGGATCGGCTAAGGACGAGGGAAATTGATATTACTCTGAGTGGCACGCCTCAATTTTTCTTTGGAGGTTGTAAGTTGCAACCTGAGGACCTGTTAAGGAATTAGTCTGAGTTTACCTATTCTCCTCGGAAGGAGTTGGACTCTGTGTCAACCTACACCCGGGATACCGGGTTTTTTACTACGGGGAAAAGCGGCCCGTCCACGGTTAGCAAAACCACACCCAATGACACGTGGACTACATGAGCGAGGTGTTTTGAGAGGAACCAGCCGCCTCCACGTGGCATTCTCGTGCTGTGCTGCTCTCAACTTGACTCAAGGCCAGTAATTGTCACCCAATTATAAGTGTAGTTAGCTGCTTACCCGTTTTACCTGCTCACGCGGCAGTGGTCTATTGAGTGGTATTAGTACCTAAGCCCTGACTATACTTCTGTGTACCTGTGATATTTGTGTCTATCAGTGAATAAGCTCTCTGTGTGTCTCTGTGTATCTCTGTGTACTTGATAAATATATGGCTGTTTTCGTCAGAGCCCTGGCCTCCCTTGCGCACCCACTAGAAACTCTGTAACAAGGCGCCCTGGGAAAGAGTTCTCTGCATAGCTACCTCGCGCTAGTTGGTGAGTAACATCATTGTGTTATAAACTTAATACATTTAGTTTTATTATCATTCAGTCTAAGATTGTTAGTGTTAAACCAATGAACCACTTTCAAGATTGCATTGTTTACATCGTCATAGTTATCTATTTGTCGTTTGACTTTGAAAATCAAAGAAGAATCATCAGCAAACAAAACAATCCTGTTGTTGTCCCCCATGTAAAAGGGTAGGTCATTAAAATATATAAGGAATAAAAATGGGCCGAGTATTGAACCCTGCGGGACGCCCATAGTAACTACTGATCCTTCTGAACGTGTACCATTGACATCGACTCTCTGAATTCTATTGTTCAAATATGAAGTCAGATTGTGAATTAAGTCTACGAAAGGGAAAAGGAAGTCCCATCCCCGAATCCGGATGAGTACCTAGATATAAGTTAAATATAAGTTTTACTGGTGTATTTGTAATAAAAATATTATTACTCTGAGTTCTTGAATTATTGACTCCAGGACAAATTACCTTACCTAAACTACTGAACCGCCTGGGAACTCCTGGGAACACTCTGGACTTCCCAGAAGCGTGTCAGAGCGTGAAAGAGTAACAAACATCCACACTCACAAACTTTCGCATTTATAATATTAAAAATATAAAATATATTATTATAAGAAGTAAGACTAAGTACTGAGTAGAACTATATCATACACAGACAAGGAAAAATAAACAGGAATTGGTAAACACCGTGCGTCACTTCTTTTCATCACAATAACATGTAAATGCAACTATTAAAAGAACACTGTTACAACACTATAGTTACTTATGACGATAAACAAGGATGAAATGCTCACAGACACACTCTGCTGCGATATAACGTATGCGACACAAAAATATTTAACCACAATAGCGTAGCGTCACACTTCACCTACAGACCAAGAGACCGAAGAGTGGGCATATATTGACATTAAGTTACGAGAATTTACGCAACTACCGTCTCGTCGGTTTAGAGCAGTGACCATTGACGTAGCCCAGTTGCCAACGAGGAAAAAAATGTAATCGTATCGTAATCGTAAAAACGTTGAATCAATTTAGGTCATCATTTCTTTTTTTTTAAATTGTTTGTCCTAGCAAATTACCTTTGTAGGTAGCTTGTTGTTCTAGATTTTGCATGTTTGCAGTTTGTACTTACTTAATTTTTTATCATATTTGGACATCATTTTGATTAATGTTATTACTTTTTTTATTTGATAATTACTTCATTGTGTAATTCATTACACAACAGCATAATCACTTGATTTTTAAATTGGATTTTGTCAATTATTTTATTGTTAATTATAGCTATTATTTGTTAATTGTATTTTAATTAATTTTTTTGGACATTTTTGTAATTATTTTTCATATTTTTATTAATCAATTAATTTTTTTTACATTTTTATGGTTATAGAATGATTTAAGTTTAGGTACATTATTTGGATGTTCTAATAAATTCCGGTACCTAATTGCTTTTTCTCTTACTGTTATTGATTTTTTCTCCGTTTAATGTTAATTGTATTTTAAATTAATTTTTGAAATTATATAAATCGATTGTAAATTTAAATATTTTATAATTTGTTATTTAGCTTTATTCAACTACTAAGTGTACAAATGTTGTTTGTATAATTTAATTTGTTAATTGTACTGCGTGTAATTGGATATTTTCTTAGTCTTTGCGATATTTTATTCTTCTTCGTTCTAGTTCTTTTTTATAAACAATAGGTATTTTTAATATCTATATTTGGTTAATTAAGATGAGTTCTCAGTCCGCGCCCGGTCCATGCCCTCATTGTCCAGAATCTTCGCGCATATTTAGCGCTCGAGGGCTTAAAACACATATAACTCGGATGCACAGGGAGGTGCACTCAGCGGTTGCCTCTCTGCATGCCCCTTCCGCAGCGTTGAGGCGTGGGTTGCCGAGTCACCCTGTCCAGGAGCAACAGTTATCCGGTCCCAGTTTGCTTGAAAGTGTTGCCTCCCTAAAGGCCAATGTCGCGGTTCTCAGACACATACCGAAGGGATAAATAGGTGCGTTGACCATAATGGTGTGGATGAATGGGCTGCACTTCTCACCTTTGCTTATGGTGCATTAAAAGTGCCTATGAAGTATGAACCTGGTAATATGACGGCGAAAGTTAAAGCCAATATAAGGTCTTTTGGGCTTAATAATCTTGCCTATGAGTCGAAAGTGCCGCGGAAAACGTAAGGCCATCGAGTCTAAAGTTTTTGAGGGCGACCTCCGGGGGGCCGTCCGACTGCTGGTCTCCGACGACTCGTTCGCACAGCATGATCCTTGCACGCTCGGTGCCTTAGAGCTGAAGCACCCGAGTCGATCTCGGCCGCTCTGTTTTCCGCCAGCGCCGAATGCGTCGACTGTGGCAGTAGTTGTGTCGGAGGAGGACGTGGTGCCTGCTTTAAAATCTTTTTATAGTGGGTCAGCGCGGGCTTAGACGGGTTACGTCCGGGGCATTTAAAGGAGCTTACTTCCAGTGCTGCAGGTGAGAACGGCCAGCGTTTGTTGGAGAGTCTGACAAAGGTGGCAAATTTTTTGTTAAGTGGGCAGCTAAATCCTGCTGTATGCCCCTACTTGTATGGGGCGTCGCTTTTTGCACTCAGGAAGAAGGACGGTGGGATCCGGCCGATAGCCATCGGCAGTGTGTTCCGCAGGTTGGTGGCAAAGCTGGCGTGCTGGTCCGTGAGGGATGTTATGGCGGAGTACTTGCAGCTGCACCAGCTTGGTTTTGGTACGTGTCGGGGGTGCGAGGCCGCGATTCATGCGACGCGTGCTTTTGTCATGAACCCTGCCAATTCAAGCTGCGTGGTGCTAAAACTTGATATTCGCAATGCATTCAATACGTTGGAGAGAGATGCTATTCTATCCGAGGTCCGGGAGCTAATTCCTTCTCTTTATCCTTTCCTGTATCAGATGTACTATTCTCCCTCTAATCTCTTCTTTGGTGATAGTCGCATTTCGTCTCAAGTAGGAGCGCAGCAGGGGGATCCGTTGGGGCATCTAGTCTTCAGTTTGGCAATCCATAAAGCCATTACGGACCTTAAGTCTGACCTGAACCTTTGGTACTGATGGATGATGATGGGACCATTGGGGGCTCGCCGCAAGACTTCTATCAAGATCTAGAGACTCTGATTCCTCGACTTGGGGCCCTGGGTCTAGAGGTGAATCCTGCGAAATGCGAGATTTTCTTCTGCAGCGACGATGCCGATAAACACCTTCGGCGCTTTAATTCGCTCTTGCCTGACATCAAGGAACTTTCCCCTCTCTCTTTCTCCCTTTTGGGATCTCCTATTTTCCCCGATGGGATACCGGATGCCATCTCCTCGCGTAGAAATCAATTGTTAGCGACTCAAGAACACTTAAAGGATCTCTCTGCTCATGTGGCTATTATACTACTCCGCATGTGCTTCGCCCTACCGAGGCTAACATATCTCTTGCGGACGGCGCCTACCTGGCTTTTTCCCACGGAGGTCTCGGCATTCGATGATTCGTTGAGGTCCATTGTCGAGGCTATTTTAAATGTCCTTTTATCTAAGGTGATGGAGCGTGTAATTAATACACAGCTCCTGAGGTACCTTGAGGAACATGACCTGCTCAGTGACCGGCAGTACGGTTTCCGTCGCGGTCGCTCGACGGGCGATCTTCTTGTGTACCTCACACACCGCTGGGCGGCGGCTATCGAGAGTAAGGGTGAGGCTCTAGCAGTGAGCCTCGACATCTCGAAAGCCTTTGACCGGGTCTGGCACCGTGGTCTTCTTACGAAATTGCCCTCCTATGGACTGCCCGAGAGTTTATGCGGATGGGTGTCCAGCTTTCTGGCCGGTAGAAGCATCAGGGCCGTCGTTGACGGTAGCTGTTCTGACTGCATAGCCATAAACGCTGGAGTACCACAAGGCTCAGTGTTGTCCCCTACTTTGTTTCTGCTGCATATCAATGACATGTTGTCTATTGACGGCATTCATTGTTATGCGGACGACAGTACGGGCGACACTTATTACACGGGCCGTCCCGGTATCTCTCGGGATGCAGTGGAAGAAAGTCGTGAACAACTTGTGTCTGAAGTCGAGGCTACTCTCACTAGAGTGTCCGATTGGGGTCGACAAAATCTTGTCCAATTCAACCCTACCAAGACACAAGTTTGTGTTTTCACCGCAAAAAAGACCCCATTCACTGTGGCGCCACAATTTCAGGGCACATCTCTCACCATCTCTGAAAGTATAGGGATCCTTGGTGTTGACATCTCCAGTGATGTGCAGTTCCGCTGTCACTTGGAGGGCAAGGCCAAGCTGGCGTCCAGGAAGCTCGGAGTGCTCAGAAGGGCGCGGCGGTACTTTACTGCGGCGCAAGCACTGCTTCTCTATAAGTCGCAAGTGCGTCCGCATATGGAGTACTGCTGTCACCTCTGGGCGGGGGCACCCGAATACCAGCTTCGTCCATTTGACTCGGTGCAAAGGCGAGCTATGAGAGTTGTCAACGATCCCATACTTGCAGGTAGTGTGGAACCTCTTAGTGACAGGAGAGACTTTGCTTCTCTATGTGTGTTCTACCGCCTGTACAACGGTTTGTGCTCTGAAGAATTGTTTGATATGATGCCTACGGCTACATTCTATCATCGCACCGCTCGCCATAGACAGGGTGTTCATCCTCACACGTTGCGTCCTGAGCGCTCGAGCACGGTGAGATCTAATAGAGGCTTTCTTCCGCGTACGCTTAGGTTGTGGAATGATCTCCCTGCTTCGGTTTTCCCGGACGCCTACAGTATGGGGTTCTTCAAAAGGGGACTTAGAAGGTTTTTAAAGAGTCGGCAGCGCGCTTGTGGCGCCTCTGGTGTTGCAAACGTCCATAGGCAGCGGTGACCACCGGTACATCTGGGGGGGCCGTATGCTTGTCTGCCACTCTAGTGGTATAAAAAAAAAAAAAAAAAAAAAAAAAAATGTGGACCTCGATGAGCCTCAGTGGATGCAAACGACGCTCCCTATTGGGAGTGGAGGTATCGGAGTACGGCGAGCGCGGGACGTGGGATTGCCAGCTTTCTTGGCGTCGGCGCACGGGGTGTCGAGCCTTGTCACTGTAATTCTCGGTTCTAATGGTGACAGGGTGAATGAACCCTTTGCAAATGACGCCGAGTCTGTTTGGACGGTTTGCAGTTCAGGGGCGGCAGCTCCTGCCGATCGAAGTGCTCAGCGAGCGTGGGACGACGTTGTGGTTGGGCGGGTTAGGGAGCGGTTGCTAGAGGGTGCCTCAGGGGCCGATTTGGCTAGACTCCGAGCTGTGACTCAGGCGGAATCGGAAGCATGGCTGCACGCGCTGCCTTCACCTCACCTTGGCACCTTGATGGACGACGACTCATTGCGGATGGCGGTGGCTCTCCGCCTGGGCTGCAGAGTGTGTGAATCCCATAAATGCACCTGTGGTTCCGCGGTGGAAGCCGATGGCCATCACGCTCTGAGCTGTCGTAGATGCATGGGTAGGTTTTCGCGGCACCATGCTCTTAACGACATTATCCGAAGAGCCTTAACTCCGGCGAATGTCCCATGCATGCTTGAGCCCCCTGGTTTAAGCAGGTCTGATGGCAAGAGGCCGGATGGTATGACTTTGGTGCCACGGAGGAGTGGGAAGTGCCTGGTGTGGGACGCCACTTGCGTCAGCACTGTTGCTCCCAGCCACCTCAGTCGTACGGTCCGGTCACCGGCCGCTGCGGCCGAGACTGCGGCTGCATGAAAATGCCTCAAATACGAGGCATTAGGGGATCGTTACCACTTCGTTCCTTTTGCGGTGGAGACAATGGGCTGTTGGGGGTTAGAGGCGAAGCGTTTTATCGCGGAGATAGGGCGTAGACTGAATGAGAAGTCTGGAGACTCACGCGCTGGTTCGTGGTTGGTGCAAAGGCTAACAGGCAAGGCATACAGAAAGGTAACGCGAGCAGTGTGATGGGCACTTTTGCACCGGGCGCGGGTGGAGGTGGTATTGACGAATTTATTTAAGGATTGATTGACGAGAATTTTATTTTGACATTTAATTATATTTTATTTATATTTTTAAAAAGAAGTAAGATACCATCAAATTAAGTTTGTACATACCTCGCTGAAAGTTATTATATATACATTCTATTTGCTCTTAACTGGGTTATAGATTTATTTTTAAATCTCGGAAAAAGTTTTGTCGTAGATAGGTACCTATCTACGACAAAACTTCAACTTTCGTTTCAACATAACACAATTTTTGGAAAACAAAAGAAGTGTACCACATTGAATATGATATATTTTCAACAATTTATTTACTTTAACTAGCTGACCCTCGCAACTTCGTTTACGTCACATAAGGTCTAAGCAAGGAGAGGTATTTCTTCATCACACTTCTAGGAGCGTATAAAACTGCCCTGTTTGCTTAATCATGAAAGAGCTTAAAGATAAGCTCTTTTAGGATTAAGCCAACACGCCAGTTCAGATTTACACTCACATTAAAAGGAACCCTTGAATTGCAGGTTTTGCAAAAGTTGAGATGTCTCTAATTCCTAAACTACAAAACCTACCTACTACCTTTTTTAGTGTTATGGAGGGAGTACTGTAAGGATCGTTATAGACAAGTTTCAATGTTGAGGGTTTTGTTGTTCAGGAATTAGAGACATCTTAACTTTCGCAAAACCTACAATTCAAGGATTCCTCTGAATGTGAGATGGATGTTTTAGAATGGACTTAGGTACTCTTTAAGCTCTTTTATGATTAAGCAAACAAGGCAGTTTTATACGCTCCCATGAGTCTGTTAAAAAATACCTGTCCTTTTATATACCTTATGTGGCGTAAACGAAGTTGCGCGGGTCAGCTAGTACATATAATAAAACTGTAGAGGGTCGAGAGTCTGTACATGGAAGATATTTAAAAAAATTAATTGTAAGGCATTCTCTAATCGATACTGAAGCCGAAAATGTAATTTAAAATTTTCATATCAGTCTGTTTGTCTGTCTGTCTGTATCCCGAATAAGTATCACGCCGAAACTACTGATACGATTTGAATGAAATTTGGTACAATCTAAGCTTATGATTCGAGGAACGTTCTAGGATACTGTTAATTGCGATATTTTGCGCGATTCCTTTGGGAGAGGGGATGAAAGACATATGGTTTATTAGTTGTAACTTCTCAATGCGTGGTCCGATTCCAATTTTTTTTGTTTCATTAAGGGAGTACGTTAAGGATTGTGTCACACAAGTTTCAATATTGAGGGTTTTGTAGTTCAGGAATTAGAAACATCTCAACTTTCGCAAAACCTAGAATTCAAGAGTGCCTTTGAATGTGAGGGTAAAACTAAACTGGCTATTGTAGAATAATTCAGTTCTGAATTGTTTTAGAATAGACTTAATCTTTAAGCTCTTTTTTGATTAAGCAAACAGGGCAGTTTAACACGCTGCTAGATGAGTCTGATAAAGAAATACCTCTCCTTTCATAGATCTTATGTGACGTAAACGAAGCTGCGAGGGTCAGCTAGTCTATACATATATAATAAAACTGTTGAGGGTCGAGAGTCTACTGAAGCCGAAAATGCAATTGAATTTTTTTATGTCTATCTGTCTGTCTGTCTGTATCCCGAATAACTTGGTATAATCAGAGCTTATAATCCGAGGAAGCTTCTAGGATACTTTTGATATCGATCTTTTGCGCGGTTCCTTTAGGAGAGGGGATGAAAGACAAAACGACTTTTTTAGTTGTAACTTTTCAATGCGTGGTCCGATTCCAATTTTTTTTCAGTTTTATAAAGGGAATACTCTAAGAAATATTTCACACAAGTTTCAATGTTGAAGGTTTTGTAGTTCAAGAATTAGAGACATCTCAACTTTCGCCAAACCTAACTAGAATTCAAGGATTCCTTTGAATGTGAAAATAAATAAGTTTTGGAATAGACTTAATCTTAAGCTCTTTTATGTTTAAGCAAACAGGGCAGTTTCATACGCTGATTGATGAGTCTGATGAAAAAATACCTCTTCGTTCATACACCATAATATATGTGACGTAAACGAAGTTGCGAGGGTCAGCTAGTATGAAATATAATTTCATTGACTGCCGCTGTGGCGTAGTCGGTGTAGTGATACCGCCTGCCGCGCCGGAGGTCCTGGGTTCGATTTCTGGGTTGGTCCAATTATTTGTGTGATCCACAAATGTTTCTATCGGAGTATGGGTGTTTTCTATGAATAATATGTATGTATTTTGAAATATATAAGTATGTATATCAGTCGTCTGGATATCATAGCAAACACAGGATTTAATTTTTCTCTATCGGGCCTCCAAGATATTTAGCGTGATAATGTAGCCGGATTGTAAAACCGATCTCTTACTAATATTCCTGCAACGTTTTAGTTTAATCAATTCACATACTTACATATTTCACTAACCTCTGCCTAGTTCCTAGAATATGTAGCGTGATAATATACAGGGTGAATTTTTGAAAAGGGATTGGATGGCCAAATCCGAAACTATAAGGAATAGAGAAAAATGCTGAAAGGAGTCACGAGCCCGATTTTGATGAAACTTAAAACCTCATCATTAGATTTTTGAAAAACTCATAATCCTAGCTGGGAATAGAACTTGTTGATTTTGAAAAAAAAAACACACCCTTTATTATTACCCCATACGATAGAGTCGCTGTTAAGGATCAAATTTTGCAAAGTAATGATATACGCCAAATTTAAGGAACATTTGGAATTTTAATAGAATGCATATTTCATGTACCTAAATTTTGTATCATAATTTGTTTCGTTCGAAATCCCAGAAATCATTGTAACTATTCCGTGTTTTAAATTATGCTCAGAATGTTTTTTTTAGAGAATATTCTCAACGGAATCAATAATATTCCTTAATTATTCCTTGAGGTTTCGAATCCAGCTATGTATTGCAAAGATTTTGAACAATTAATCAGTCAACGTAAGAAAAATAAAATGTATTTTGTTAAAGATGAGCTCTTTCCTGTAGTTTGCCGTATACCATTACTTCCCAGAATATGATCCTTAATAGCAATACTATCGTATGGTGTAATAATATAGGGTGTGTTTTTTTTTCAAAATCAATGGATTCGATTCCCAGCTAGGATTATTGGTTTTTCAAAAATCTAATGATGAGGTTTTAAGTTTCATCAAAATCGGGCTCGTGACTCCTTTGAGCATTTTTCGTTATTCCTTATAGTTTCGGATTTGGCCATCCAATCCCTTTTGAAAAATTCACCCTGTATAGCCTATATAAAGATCCTACCTCTAGATTGCTATTCAAGTAAAAGATTAATTAAAATTATTCAGTATATAACACAGTGATGTTCAGTGTTACTCACCAATTTTCTGGGTAGAATGTAGCAAGAAGTAATGCAGCAACCCAATCACAGCCTGTTAGGTTATGCGAAGTAACGAATAATCGCGCTTGAGTGAAAACTGATTCGCGGCACAGACTCAGAGCAAAAAGCCCAAGGACCTCCAACTACCCCAAAGCAGGTCTACGGTCAAAGTCCTTCTTCGCGAATAATCTTAACAAAACCTGTTCCTTTAAATGCAAAATTTGCCGTAGACAAAACCTGTCACTTGTGTCAAAGGAAAACCACAGATAAAAAAACCAGCGATGAATTGATTAAGGGCGGCTATACACGCGAGACCAGATTGCTACACATAAAAAAATAAATGCTACAAGTAGTTTCTCTATTTTGCAAAAATATACGAAAAGATTTTCATTGTTCTCTGCCGAGCTCCTAAAATATTTAATATAATTATTAAGTGTATAAACCTAACTCTTACTAATATTCCTGCTACGTTTAAGTTAAATCAATCCACCGGTTTACACATTTCATTGCTCTCTGCTTAGCCCCTAGGATATGTAGCGTGATAGTATATAGCCTATTTTAAGACCCCACCCCTAAGTAATATTTGTGCAAAATTTGAACCAAATCTGTTCAGTACTTTTCGAGATCCTTCCGGACAAAGCAAAGCAAACAGACAAACAGATAAACAGACAAACAGACAAAAAAATTTCTGACTATATTCAGTGGCGGGGCAAGACCTAAATTTGGTGTGGGCAAGACAGATTTCGCGAGGCCCTGTTCTGTGGCGCCAATAATAATAGGAATAATAATCAATAATCGTTCTGTTCTATATTTTTATTTATTTTAAGCCATTATTTTTACCACTTTTGTTTTTATAAGTAAGTTTTTGTATTTTTATAACTATGATATATGTTTTATAAAACGCGTCATTGTTTTATTTGATTAATACATTATTTTCTTCAAATCTTAATGAAAAATCACTATACAATACAAAAATGTTGCTAAAATAGTAGGAAATAATTATAGTCGTCTGCTTATAGGTATCTCTCAAAAACTCCCGATCCCGTATGCTAGTCATATTATTTTTGATGTGGGTAGGACAGTACTAAGCTAAAATGTAGTTTATTAAAAATTATAACTGTCAAAAAACAAATTAGACATTTTCTTAAAGAAAATAAGAAAAATGATATTTTGTCATATAGCTCCCAGAGCGGTGCCTAGGGGTACCTAAAATGTTTAGCTCTATATTATACTATCTTCACGCCAAATCCCTTGCGGGGTAGGCAGAAAGAACCGTGCGCCACACGGCACGGTCCATACACACCTCACTTGCTTCTTCAACTTTCATTTTTCTTTTCATGCATGCACGTCGGTTCCATCGGCTCTTGACACCACCTTCAACTAGCACACGATTAATTTGGTGGTGTCCTTTCCCGACTCCTACATCCATCCATTTTCGCATTGTATATCTGTTATGTCATTCTTTCATCTCCCATTCACTCCACATGCCCGAACCATCGTAGCATGCCCTTCCTTACTTTAACATCGACACTCTCTTCCAGACCAACTCTCTTTCTTACATTTTCATTCCGAACGCGATCTGCGAGCGTTATACTCAGCAGATTTTGCATAGCGCGCGCATTTCGACCGCGTTTAATCTACTGTCATGCATTTCCTGCCATATCCAACTCTCGCTTTCATACGTTAGCGTAGGTATCAGCAACGCAGTGTATTGCGAGCTGGGCCTTTTGACTTAATAAAAGCTTTTGGCACCCAAAAGTTTACCTAACGCTCCATTCACACTATTGCCCGCAGTTACACTCCTTTCTACATCAGCGGTGTACCGTCCATCCCTGCTAAATGCACATCCAAGATATACAAACTCATCCACCTGTTCCAGCACTACATCATTTACAGTTATCCTGGCATTCGTTCAGTCCTCTTCTCTTTCGAATACCATCAGTTTCGTTTTAGTCGCTATTTTGCTAACAACCCATTAAAAGTCACTATAAGCGTTAAAATAACAAAAAACGAGAAAATCGCAAGCTATCCCTTTTTTAATGTACTTTTCCATACATTGAAATCAGTTTTTGTCGAATATTTTTTAAAATTGAAGTCTAATCAAAATTTGTGTCTCTATGTTTTCTCGACTACAATAATTATTAGGATAAACACATTGGCATCATTAGTTTTTCGTAAAGTTTTTTAAGATTCCTATGTCCGCCGATTTGTATGAATCAATCCACTGTGCGGTGGCAAGGATTACCTACTCGCGATATAATAGTTACGCATTAAGCATTTGCTTTAGTGGTTACCAAGTGGTTACCAGACTAAAAAAACATAATTTTCACAACAAAATTAATTTATATATTTTTTATTTTATTCTCGCTTTGAAGCAATGCATAAAAATTTTCAAGGCACGAGGCCCCTTGTACCGCGAGGCCGTGGGCGGTGGCCCACGTCGCCCACGCCTTACGCCGCCTCTGACTATATTTTTGGGTTCGGTATCTTACGTAGAACACCTAGCGAGTATTTTTTTCTTAATATTTCCAATGTACAGTTTTGGCTTTTCTATCATTTTATTATATGCATAGATTAATAATTCAATGTGAAACTAATTTATAAATACTAAAAAAATAGATGTTTTACAATTTGCGTTTTGGGTGTTTGTAAATGTTCGTGCCTACGCTCCAATCTGCGCGCGATAGCTGACACGCCGCGTGCAGAAAAAAAGGTTTGCAACTCACGATGTGGAGTGGACAGTTTCGCATGCATTACGCGTAAGCGCTGCACCTCAGCACTTGTGCGCCTCCGCGGCAGCGTCAACACTCTCCTGCAGGTATCCGCGGAGAGGTGGGACTCTCCCCTGCTGAAGAGGTGACATACAGATTCACGCCCTAAAGGTGTGAATCTTCTCCACGAAACTCACACTCTCCTAGTCAATATATATTTTGTTTTAATCTGACACTTAATTGTTTAATTTGTTTTATCCAATGTCATTTGTAATTGTTTAATTTTATCTGATTTATTTAATTTTACGTGATTTTATTTTAGTTTATCTGATTTTATTGTATTTTGTCTGATTTTATTTAATTTTACTTTTTGATTTAATGTACTTTTATGATTTGATTTTATTATTATTATTTTATTTGGTTTGACTTTGCTTGTTTTGGTTTTAATATGACATGACAATGTAAAATGTTGTTGATTTTATCATTTTTATTGTAATTATTGAATTTTATTTTAATGATATTTTAATTAATTGCTTTTATCTAATTTGATCTAATTTTACGTTATTATGTAAGTATCAATTTAATTTAACTTATTTCCTATCTGCATTTTATGTAATTTAATTGTAATTTATATGGGTGTTATAACCTGAAATAAATGATTATTATTATTAAAAATAAAATATCAGCGTTTAACGCGCCATTTTTAACAAACTTTCCGTCTGTGCTGTGAGCATTGTTTAAACATTAATAACTATAAAATTTGTTGTACACAAGTTGCTATCTTTTTTCCTCCAGAGCTTTATGTAGTGGTAAATGAGGTCTCACTCGCACGCTATGTGTATCTATTGAGTAGCGATAAATTCTAAATCTACGAATAACACTATTATTAGAAAATGCTACCAATACTGAGACTAGAAGGAGCTTATTCCGGCATAGTCAATAACACTATTATTAGAAAATGCTACCAATACTGAGATAGAAGGTGCTTATTCCGGCATATTCAACAACACTATTATTAGAAAATGCTACCAATACTGAGACTAGAAGGAGCTTATTCCGGCATAGTCAATAACACTATTATTAGAAAATGCTACCAATACTGAGACAGGAAGGAGCTTATTCCGGCATAGTCAATAACACTATTATTAGAAAACGCTACCAATACTGAGACAGGAAGGAGCTTATTCCGGCATAGTCAATAACACTATTATTAGAAAATGCTACCAATACTGAGACAGGAAGGAGCTTATTCCGGCATAGTCAATAACACTATTATTAGAAAACGCTACCAATACTGAGACAGGAAGGAGCTTATTCCGGCATAGTCAATAACACTATTATCAGAAAATGCTACCAATACTGAGACTAGAAGGTGCTTATTCCGGCATAGTCAATAACACTATTATTAGAAAATGCTACCAATACTGAGACAGGAAGGAGCTTATTCCGGCATAGTCAATAACACTATTATTAGAAAACGCTACCAATACTGAGACAGGAAGGAGCTTATTCCGGCATAGTCAATAACACTATTATTAGAAAATGCTACCAATACTGAGACTAGAAGGTGCTTATTCCGGCATAGTCAATAACACTATTATTAGAAAATGCTACCAATACTGAGACAGGAAGGAGCTTATTCCGGCATAGTCAATAACACTATTATTAGAAAACGCTACCAATACTGAGACAGGAAGGAGCTTATTCCGGCATAGTCAATAACACTATTATTAGAAAATGCTACCAATACTGAGACAGGAAGGAGCTTATTCCGGCATAGTCAATAACACTATTATTAGAAAACGCTACCAATACTGAGACAGGAAGGAGCTTATTCCGGCATAGTCAATAACACTATTATCAGAAAATGCTACCAATACTACCTAGATGGCGCATATCGGCTGTTATCCGGCGGGCGTAGCCAAAGACACTATTTAATTGTATAAATAACCTGATAACTGTTTATTTTGTATTATATCGAACCTTAAAATTATTAAATGACATTATACAACATATTTAACATGAATTGGAATACGGAATTTTATTATTTAATCAGCAGCTCCTGGGAGAAAATGTATAAAAAGGCGGGTAAGCATATTGTAAGCTCTCTTGATATACTGAACGCATAGGAATAGGGTGTAACGCTGCTGGATATAGTCGCCTGTAAACATTGAGTTCGCTGCGTTTGATTTTAACATACATACATAACATCACGTCGGTAGGCAGAGACTATGGCTTTCTACTTGCTACGATCCTGACAAACAACTTCCGCTGCTTCAATTTTCATAGTGTCTTCATACATGCTCTTCGGTTAAGGATAGTCTTGACCATTCACTCTCGCCTCATAAATCTGTTTAGTCATTCTATTTCCATCCATTCTCTCCACGTGTCCGAACCATCTGAGCATCCCTTTGTCTATCTTAGTCACTATATCTTCTATCATGCCGCAATGTTCACTTATCACACTATTCCTTTCTTCACCCATCAATGTCACTCCAGCTGTACTTCGCAAACTTCTCATTTCCACTGCACTAATTATACTGACGTGCTTCTTCTGCCAAACCCAGCATTCACTACCATGCATAAGTGTAGGGACAAGCACTCCTCCATTGACAGTTTGACAGCCATCCTTGCCTTTTTAAACACTTCCTGTCTGCTCATAAAGGTGTGAAAGGCTCCATTCACTTTATTTCCTGCCGAAACTCTTCTTTCAATATCGTAGTCACATTTTCCATCTCTTGCAAACTTTGAGCCCAAGTATACAAACTCTTTCACCTTTTTCACGCTTTTCCCTTCGATTAATATCGAACAATGAGCCATACATTTCTCTCTCTCAATAACCATTACTTTTGACTTGCTTACATAAATATTCATTCCTCTACTTATAAGCGCATCGTTCATAATACCACAGGGCGGAAACTCCAGCTTGAATGTGTGCGTGTGATCAATAAAATGTAAGCAAATTGTCCGTCAACGCGCACGTCAACTCTACTGACAGCTGTGGCGCGACAGGAGTTGCCGATCTGTATGTAATACTATTATATTATCTTTGATAATACTGCAACTCCTACGCCGATGATGCTAGTATTATCCGATCATCAGCATAATATATTTTTAATCCATACAACCACTCTTGCAGTTCTTTCAAGCAACTGTCCATGCATTTTATGTTCCCATTAGTTCCTTACGGTCTCTTACGGCTATTTTCTCAAACAATTAAAAGCAAATGAAGATCGGTAACACAAATGAAGATCGGCAAAACAAATGAAAATCGACAAAACAAATGAAGATCGACGAAACAAATGAAGATCGACGAAACAAATGACGATCGACGAAACCAATTACATTAAGATCAATGAAAGAAATGAAGATCAGCAAAACAAATGACGGTTGGAAAAACAAATGACGATCGAAAAAACATCTACAGATCAATAAAACAAACAACTAGCAAGTTGATGAAAAGTTACTTGCAGCCATATTTTGTAATCTAAATACCGTTCAAAAAAATAGCTGCAAGCAATTCTCGACCTTAATGACACTTTAGGAAAGTATAATATGCTTTTAGGCGTTTGTAGACATCACAGATCACGAATATATCATAAATAAATTGATATTATGCATGCTCATAAGGTCCGTGATAAGGATAGTTGAGACCGTGTACGAAGACATAGCGAAAGCATTACACGGTGCTGTCAAGACCCACTACAATGTTGTGATGGGGGACTTCAATGCCAAAGTGGGAGTACAAGAACGCGGCCCAACGAAAATCAACCCCTTTGGTGTGGGGCGTAGGAATGACCGGGGGTTATTGTTTGTCAACTTTCTTGAGGCTCAGGGGCTCTTCTTGATGAACTCCTTCCATGTCCCGACAAGGTCACAGGGAACGAGATAGACTTCATCATGACGGACAGGAAGTGTATACCTATATAATTATATTTAGAGATGTCTCTGTGATCAACAGGTTTAATATCGGCAGTTACCACCGACTTATCCAGGCATTTTTTAAATTTAGACTTCCGCGCCGCAAGGGCACGGATGATGAAGCCTAGTCTCCGACCTACCAAGGTATGGAACTTAAAAATCGTAAAAATAACATAAAATCAATTTGTGAAAAGAAGAAGAAAATTCGAAGAAAAGAAATAATGAAAGAACAAGCTTTAGGTAGAGTGTCCACTGTTCATCCGAATAACACCGAGTGTATCCTTGCTCAATCAAAAAAGAAGCGTTCGTGGCCCCGCGGACGCAGTGTTTTGTAAACGTTCATTGTAGAAAGCAACTTTCACTATGGTCAGTCCTGGGATGGGAGCCCATCCATGTGACCACTTTGTGACATTTATTTGAGCATTTCCGTGCTTCGGAAGGCACATTAAGCCGTTGGTCCCGGTTGCCAGTAAAATGGCAGTCGTTAAGCAATGTTGAAGGCCTTTTTAGGCGGCTTGAAAAATTTCAACAGCAGGCAGTCACAACCTGCGCCTGTGTCCGTCTCAACACGGCAATACGGCTCACCACCTATTACGCGGGACAAATTCTAAAAAAGGTGAATATATCTTCATGTATTTTTGCTCAATCCATTTAAAATGTGTGAATTTATTCTTTACTAACTGTTGCCCGCGACTTCGTCCGCGTGAAAATTATGCTATAATTCCAATTTGGTTGCTCTCCAACGAATTGAATTGAATTCTTTTCTGTGAAGGCCCTAGGCTCAGTAGCGTAATATGTTATTTATGTGTTGTACCACTTCTTATTGCTATTTACGTAAAAAAATAATTAAAATCATTTAGTAGTTTCTGTAGTTTGCTATAATATACACACAGATTTTTTATGTTCTCTGACGAGCCCCTTAAATATTTAGCGTAATAATATGTAGTTTGTGTGTAAAACCTATCTCTTACTAATGTTCCTGCAATGTTTTAGTAAAATCAATCCACCGATTTACATATTTAATTGCCCTCTGCTTAGCCCCTATGATAAGTAGCGTGGTAAATAAAAGAGATACAAAGATCTGTTCTTAGGAACCATGTCATCGATTTTAGAGAAAATAACAACTGCATACTTAGATTCGAAAAAAATCTCTTGCACAGCTCAGCAATCGAACCCGGTCGTTTTGAAAAATAAAACTTCTACTATTTCTATTTGAATATCGAATGTGTAGGTCATAAGCAGTAAAATTTACTACGAAATAAACAGACTACTAGGCTACTACTATCTGAAATAAACAGAATGCATTGTATTTTATGTTCTTTAATTTAATTAGCTACATAATTTGAAGCGCAAAACATTTTTTCATGCAACGTTCAACTTGTTTATGTTGATGATTTTACTTATAATGGTGAATTTGCATTAAAATGGACTCTTTATTTTTTTTTATACGTGTGGAAATCCTACATGGATGCTATGCCGGACTCCTACCGACTAAAACCACACGATGCCCTACAACTGCCCACGGCCGGGAGTCCCGGGTAAGCCCTCGGAAGGATGTCCCAAGGCTCTCGGCAGACTTTGGCGAACACTTCAACCTCGCCTATGGGGTTCGGGTGCTATCCCGCGTCTAGGGAGTTGGTTCGGGTGTTAACCCGCTACTTGGGGAACTATCACCACTAGGGGAGGGGCAAAGAGATATTCGCCATCGTCTTGGCCTGCTTCTGTAAGAACGGCGAGCACCCAGCTCATCGTTCTCAGGCCCCCGGTCATGGAGGTCGGTAGTCTTGGGCGTATAGCAGCCTGCGACGACCTCGCCGCCGAATGCGGAACTCGGGAGGGAGATGTCTCTCGCGGTCTCTCTCGGCCAACTCTTTTTGAAGCATAACTTGCTCGCAAAAAGATACAGCGGCATCACACTTGCTTCCGCTAGAGAACATAGCTTTCACCGTGGTCTCCAGTGTGAGAACGTCGACGCCCAGGCCTGCAACGAGATCTCGGCGCTGTAGCGCCCATGCTGAGCACTCCAACAGAGTATGCAGCGCCGTGTCCTCGCTGCAGTCACCGCAGTGCTGACACTCGGGTGTTACCTCCCTATGTATGCGCCAAAGATACTTACCGAAACACCCGTGTCCGGTAAGTATCTGTGACACTCGATAGGTGAGGCTACCATGGCGTCTCTCCAGCCACTCCTCCATGACCGGCTTCACCGCTTCAATAGTGGTGAGCCCCCATTTTGGCTGCTCAAGTCGTACCTTCCATGTTTCCATGAGCTCCTGGCGGAACAGAGATCGCTGGGCGTCGATTTCTCGAGACTCAGGCCTGTGGTCTTGCTCCAGCGCCTCCTTGCGCCACTGATAAAGCGAGGCAAGGGCTCTCGCTTCCAGGTCTCATGGAGGGCTCCCGGCTAGGAGACATGCCGCCTCGACAGAGATCGTGCGGTACCCTCTAATCACCCTGACGGCCATTGCCTTCAGCAGGCTATGTAGTCTAGCCACATTGCGGGCTGTCAGGGTCTCCGCCCATACAGGGCCATGCTCCCCACGATCCCGAAGATCCTGCAGGGAGCGTTGGGTCCCCTTATGTTAGGCAACAACCGCGAAAGTGCAGCTGTTGCCCCTCTCAGCTTTGGGACCAAACTTCGGAAGTGGTGTCCGAAGTTCCATCGGCTATCGAGTACAAGCCCCAGGTACTTTATTGAGAGCTCGATGCCGATGCTAACGCCCCCTACTTGAATGCTGGATCCTGTCGGCGGCCCCTTCCAAGGCCCGTGGAAGCACAGGGCTTCGGATTTGTGAAGGGCCACCTCCAGACCCAGCCGCCGTATTCGCCCTACGACTTGAGCAACCCCTGCCGTGGCCTTTAGGGCTGCTTCTCGGTGCGTCGCTCCATGCGCCGTAACGAGGGTATCATCGGCGTAGCACGTCACGCCGACACCTCCTAGCAACGAACCGCGAAGTACCCAATCGTAGCCGATGTTCCACAGGAGCGGTCCTAAGACCGACCCCTGTGGAACACCGCACGACACGTCTCGCCTCCCCGGCCCTAGCTAACTCGGGTAAGCTATGGCTCTCTCGGACAAATAAGCCCCGACAATGCGACGGAGGTAGAGAGGCACTCTGTGATAAATGAGCGCCTCCCTAACGCAACTCCCGGGCAAGGTGTTGACGGCGTTGGCGATGTCAAGAGACACCGCCATCACCACCTCGCCCCGCGATGTTGCTTCCACCGCCAGGCTCCTGACACGCGTGATCGCGTCCACAGTGGAGCGCCCCCGACGGAAACCGAATTGGTTATCCGCCAGATCTGGCCCCACGCGTGTGAGATGCCCGACGAGGCGCTCAGCAATGATACGCTCAAAGAGCTTACACACCTCGTCGAGCAACACGATCGGCCGGTACCCAGATGGTGAGTTCGCGGCCGCCCCGCCTTTCGGATCAGGACCAGTTTCCCCGATTTCCACACCTTGGAAAACTGGCCTTTCTCGAGGCATGCGCTAAGGAGCCTTATTAGTCGGGGCCCAAGTTCTTTGAGAGCCAGGACCCACGCTCGGCCTGGAATGCCGTCGGGTCCGGGGTAAAATGGACTCTATGGCTGCTTTTAGGTTCTCAATATTATAGTAGCTTGTTTTCTAAGGTTCGTTTTAAGCACAACTCCACAAGAATTAGTGAACAGGTTGGGAACCAAGGGTTTAAAATATGCGACACCGGGTCCATTTGATAGGGCCGTTTGTTCCATTTTTGGGGGAAGTTATCATTTAAAAAGTCGCTAGTTATTTGACTATTGTGGCAGGCCAATGCAGAATGTAATATTAAGATCATTACCTAAACGAGTTGAACGTTGCATAGAAAAGAAATGGTTTACTTTGAACATGTACTTATACTCTGTTAAAATTAGGTTGATAATTTTGATAGCTCTGAATAGTGCACCCCATAATGTATAATCGTTAATGAATCTATTCGATTATCATTTCGAGTAAAATTTGAAATCGATAGTAACAAAAATGGTTTATTATCTATATATATAAAAACAAGAACTGACTGACTGACAACGTCCATATTAATTCAGGAGCCACCTTACTCCTTTTTAAATTAAATTCACGTAAGGACGTGACGTGAAACGAAAAAAAAAAGCTCTCTGACGACTACGATCTTGCGCATTTCTTTTCGGTACCTAATGAACTTGTTCAGTAGAATATACGCAAGCGCCAAATCGTTGTTGAGGAAGAGCCTCTTTTCAAGTGTGGAATCTAACATGGATGCTATGGAATCCTAATTACTAAGACCACAGGATGCCTTACAACTGTCTCGGAAGGATGTCCCGGGGCTCCAGGCAGACTTTGGCGACCACTTAGGCCTGCTTAGGGGGTTCAGGTGCTATCCCACGTCTGGGCAGTTATCTCGGTACTTGGGGAAGAGGAGGAGAGTTGGGTACTATCCGCCACTAAGAGGGGCAAAGAAACACGGCATCGTTTTGGCCTGCTTCAGCAAGAATGGCGAGCAGCCAACTCGCCTTTCTCAGGCCGCCGAGTCGCCGACTGCGGAACTACGGAAGGATATTTCTCCCTGCTCCCTACTCGCTGCCGAGGAAGGGCCTTAGGTGAAATGAAACGAAAAATAAATCTAAATTACTATTTTAATTCTTTCAGGGGTGCACAAACTAAATCCTCATCCTCTTCATCACTACTCGAACTATCACCAAGGCAAATAATAAATTCTTGCTGTTCACAGATGTTATCAAAGTGAACATCGCGCTCCCTGTCCTCTTCAATATTTTTTTTCATATGTTCTATGACTTTCCTCCAGTCCTCCGCAGTAACATTATCACATGCATTTTGTAAAAGTGTGAGCATTTTCTTGGCAGTAAATGGTGGAGAAGTATTGTGTTTGGCTGCATGACCTATAAAACATAAATAAATAATAACGTAAATTATCTGTTTTTACCAATTGAGGTGCTAGGATAAAGAAAAAAAAAACCTTTGTTATTAGCGCAAATCAGTTCGATGGCATTGTAGTGGCAGTGATACGGTGGCAATCTGAGAACTGTATGGCCACGTTGCTCAGCAATCTCGTCCAAAATGAATATTGGCTTTTTTGGTCTATTTTCTTTAACTAAACAGAGCAGTTCTTGTTTTAACATTGTTTCCTTTGCTTTGGAGCCAGGTTATCAATTCCAGTTTGTTATTGGCTGATGTTGGAGCTTTGTCTTTTTGCACGGAGTGGTATGGCGCGTTATCCATTATTATAATATGTGGTTCATGTAAATTTTCTAGTAACACCAAAAACCACTCTTTGGATTTCTCAAAATTCATTTCTTCGTGATACTCATTTGTTTTCGTTGATTTGAAGGCTAACAAACAATTATTTACAAAACCATTTGCCGATCCCGCGTGTGTAATTATAAGTCGCTGTCCTTTGCCTTCGGGTACTTTTGAAACAGACAGTGCTGTGTCATCGGTCCATGCTTTCGGCACGGTGTGATTGGCATTAAGCCACGTCTCATCGAGAACAATAACAGAGTCCCAATTTGTAATTTTTGTAGCTTTTCTTAAAAAATCTATGCGTGCCAGCATAATATCTGTACGCTCCATAACAATCTTTCTTTTATTCCATTTTTTGAACGAAAATCCAATATTATGCATAATATGGCGCCTAAAATATTTATATTATTTAATAACGTGCTTAATATTTAGGTTAATATTACAAAACATGCTTAATATTACAAAAAAAAACTAGTAGATTCCCACGTAATAATTTTACTTTCATTTAAAATAATATAGTTTAATTCGATTTATTCGATTTATTTGTCTATGGTCAATTGTGCGGTATTCTTGGAAGACGCTTCACTACGATAAGTGGGCGGTACTCGTCTATGTGCTACGGTAATTTTTTGAGGTATTTTTGCACATTTTTGACATAAACAAATACGGTACTTCATAGGCGTGAGCTATCAAAATTATCATCCTAGTTTTAACAGAGTATAAGTAGGTATATCTACTTAATTAAATCAAAAAACAAGAAATACAATGTATTCCATTTATTTTAGATATGATGTTTCAAACTAATATTAACTCCGTATGACCTACACAATCGATATTCATTAGAAAAAATATAAGTTTTTTTTTTCAAAACGACCGGGTTCGATTCCCGGACAGTGCCAGAGATTTTTTTTAAATCTAAGTATGCAGTTCTTATTTTCTCTAAAATCGATGACATGGTTCCTAAAAATAGATCTTTGTATCTCTTATAATTACAGACTTGACCATACTGACCGTTCCGAATGTTACACCCGTTATAATAGAACGATTGACAAATCATTTCCTACCAATTGTTTTTGTTTTATTACTACGAAGGTTGCAACGTTTCAAAAAATATAACATTCAAATACTTCCGATTAGCTAGAAGTGCAAAACTTTTAGTGCGCCCCATGTATACGAGTATAACAAGAGACCGGCCCCCGATCGCTAGATGCGCCACGGCTCACCGTCAGGTCGGCGGCGACGTCAATTTGGTGAGCTGAATATTAAAAAAAAAATAACAGTCGCACAAATCGTATCTCACTCACCCATACGATATTGAAATTGAGAAACCCGTTGAGCAGGTAGTAAGTCCACGGTTCGACCCCGTACAGGGAGGGCCCGTGCGGCGAGAGCACGTTGTAGGCGACGATGTTCCAGGCCGCCAGCACGGGCCGCCCGTAGTGCCACCAGTCCACGGCCAGCGCCGGCAGCACGGCCGCGCCCAGCGCCAGCGCGCTCCACGCCACGAAGGCGCGCGCCTCGCGCCCGCGCCGCAGCAGCAGCGCGTCCACCGCCACGGGCAGCCCCAGCACCGCGGTGAACGGCCAGCCTGCGAGGGAAGCCACCGCTGAGTGTTCATCTACATTTGCTTATGTTTCTGTGTACTATTTTAAAGGGATATTTTTAAATGCACATCTGTTTAATTTTTCTGCACACTAGCGAACTCCACTAATTTACTGAATGCAAACCAGAAAATTAAATGCTGTGCAAAAAAACCAATTCATTACCTAAACATGTCCTACTTAAAAAACTTATATGTTACTCAGAACGAGATGACCTTTTTCATCGATTTCACACCAAAAATGTAGTTCGTACATCGAATATACACTCATTTGCAAAAAAAACGGGCACCTAAGCAATGAACCATTTTAAATGTTAATATTGCTTTGTTTGATATTTATAGGTAGTTTTATCCTCACAATTTGGTAAATTAATAAGAAAATAATCGTTTTCATCAGTATTTCATAAAATTTTGTTACAATTTATGGGAAATAATGCTAAACCTCGCTAGTAGTGTATGTTCGCTAGTAGTGCATTATGCTCATGAAGTAAAAATAAAAAGGTTTTTTTGTTTGTTTTTCTTTAATAAAGTAAAAGCAGATAAATGTTTAGTATCGAGTGTGACCCCCTCTAGCTAAAATCACAGCTTGAATTCGTCTGGGCATGCTAGCGAGTATATCCCGGATACTTGCTTGCGGAATACGTTCCCACTCCGCAGTAATCACATTCTTCAGCTCTCTGATGGTCTGCGAAGCCGGGTGTACTGATCTCACACGCCGTTTTAGAACGTCCCAGACATGCTCTATGGGATTGAGGTCGGGACTTCGAGCTGGCCAATCCAAACGACGAATGCCGACCTCTTGCACATACGCATTAACATCGCGGGATCGGTGGGCGCGAGCATTGTCGTCCATAAAAATCGAGTCTTAACCTAGAGCGGCCAATGCGGGTTGTGCATGAGGAATTAGAACTTCCGTTATGTATCGATGCCCAGTCAGTGAGCCGTTTTCAATGAAGACTAACTCTGTACGTTCCATTGAATTTATTCCTGCCCAAAACATAACAGAGCCCCCACCATAAGGTGTGATTTCTTCGAAACATGCATCTGCAAAGCGTTCTCCTTGTCTTCTTAGCACTCGCCGACGTCGATCTTCACCGAACAGATATATCCTGGCTTCATCAGAGAACAAAACCCTATTCCAATCTTTTTTAGTCCATGATTCACAATTTCTAGCGAACCTAAGTCTGTGAACTCTGTGCTCACGGAGTAATTTAGGCCCGCGGGCCGGGCGGTGACTGCGTATATTGACAGCGAGAAGCCTCCTCCTGACCGTCCATAGACTAATATGCACATTTCTTACTTCTTGGAGGTTGCTCTTAAGATCCACATACGAAGATTTGCGATTTCTCAATGCGCGACTCACAAGAAAACGATCATCCCGTGGTTGGGTACATGGTTTTCTTTCAGAACCAGGCCTTCTCTCGACGGAACCAGTCTCCTGATATCGCTGCCAGGTCCTTTGGACCGTCGAGCGACTAACATTTAGCCTCCTAGCCACGAAACATTGGCTGCAACCCTCTCAAGCAGCGCGATAATTTTGGTAGCTTTTACCACTTTATCTACCATTTTTGATACAGCCAAACAGCAATAAATAAAGCTTTGACAGTCAAGGATATGAAATTAATCGATAAAAATTGAATAAAAGTTGTGAAAGTCGATGTTAACTCCTGGAACTTCGCGCCAAAAATGTAGGATAAAGGGGGGTTTTCTGTAAAAATGAGCATAAAATGAAAATTTGAATTTAGAACGAACTTTTTTAAATACATTATGCACTTTTTGCTTATTCACTTGTACTTTATTCCACAATTTTTTTTTTTTTTTTTTTTTTTTTTTTTTTTAAATACCACGGCATTTTTAAAACCGGCCAGTAACGTGTACAAACGATTGAAACCTTTTTGGGATTGTATCTTTTTAAAGATGAATGAAAAGCAAAACCGCCCGTTTTTTTTGCAAATGAGTGTATGATTTATAAAACAGAAATACGAATTGTTTATCAAAAATACTAACTTGCACTCTAAATTATACAATGTTATAACGGAATAGGTTAGGTTAGATTAGACTTTTATTTTTTTGATCAATAAAATTTAATTTTGTAGAAGTGACTGATTAAATTGGGGTTTTACTTAGAATAAACGATGTTCCTAAAAGTGAATTAGGCGATGGTTTTCCTTAAAAAAGTTTTAATATTTTTGTTGAACTAAGGAATTATTAGATATACAATTTTGATAATAGTTATTCGTTCAGTAAAACAGTTCTGCAAATACCATTCATCAGTATAATGAATTTGATTTATTTAGTGTGCATAATTAGTGTGCAAGTCAGTATTTTTGGTTTAACTATGAAATATTTAGTTCAGAAGAAGGGAATATACAGATATCGATTTAAATACATGCCTATTTTAAACAGCAAGGACGGCACTATAGCTGGACAAATTCGTGCGCGCCAATTGCGCGCGGGGGGGGGGGGGGGGAGACGTCGCTGACGACAGACAACACGAGTTAAGATACAAATTTGTCTGAAAATTCTAGTACTTAACACAATAGCAGATTGCGCCTTTCTCAGTTTTACAATAGTAGTTTTCGATACAAGTGTGGGATTTCTGTTATTACAACGAGTTACGACAGGTGTTGACCCGAGCCGAAGGCGAGGGTAGACAGCCGGAACGAGTTTAAATAACAGTCCCACACGTTGTGTTGAACTATTTTTAATACAGTTGCGAAAAAATTAAACAATTTTATAAAATAACTAGCTGACCCGCGCAACTTCGTTTGCGTCATCTGACAGTGAGAAAGAGAGAGGTATGGTATTAATATTTCGAGTATTATAATGTTTCCCGTTGTACTTACCCCCGTCGCGTCGCGTCACTTGAATTCATTAGAGCCGAACCGCAGCTCTTCGTTTGCGTTCGAACAACCCTCAGTGTGTGTGCGTGCGTGCGTGCGTGTGTGTGTGCGTGTGTGTGTGTGTGTGTGTGTGTGTGTCTGTGTGTGTCTGTGTGTGTGTGTGTGTCTGTGTGTGTGTGTGTGTGTGTGTGTGTGTGTGTAAGTCTGTTTGTGGCATCGTAGCTCCCAAACGGTTGAACCGATTTTGATTCTGTTTCTTTTGTTTGAAAGATGGGTTAGGGGAGAGTGCTCTTAGCTATGTTTTATAAAAATCGGTTAAGCCATTTCAAAGCTATGAGGGGTGAAAGTGGTGATGAAAAATTTAATGTGTTCAAATATACCCGTGTTGGGTATCAAATGAAAGGTCATATCTTATACATCACGATACCGCAAGTTTTATGAAAATCGGTTAAGCTATTCGAAAGATATGAGGAGTGGAATGTATTGCTAATTCTGTAACCACACTCCGCGCAATTCGCATTAGCTCTGAATAATTGTTGATAGACTATTCGTCATTGTTGACATTAAAAACCCCTATAAAAAGCAAAAAATAAAAAAAATTAAACTAAAAATTTTAAAAACCCCCGACTCACAAAAAAAGAACAAAAAAAACCTGTAAAAAGTAAAAAAATAACTATTATATTATGACCTATCTACCCTAAGTATCGAACCTGTATTAATATTATAGGTAGCTATATTATTTACCTATTCATATTTTTAACTAACAGTTTGTCTCGTCGGGGACCGCTCACCTAATCATAACCTAACCGTACGTCTGTTTATGTTTAGGTATAGAGCGGTCCCCCCGCAATAACAATATAACCAAAACGTCAAAATTCTATACACTATTATAATACAATGTCAACATTTAATACATAACTATATTTTGTCATTAACCATTATTTACCTTCCAAAAAGTCACATATTGTATAGTAGCATTTACTAGCAAGAAAATCATGCAAGGGACTTTTAAATGTGATCAAATTGAGCCTCTTAATTTCATTTGGTATTTTATATTAATTATTAAATATTACGGGTCCCATACAATAAATGCTTTTACGCAGCAAAGCTGTATTTGCTCTACGTATTCGTAGCCTATTACGAGTAACTTCTCGCCTATTACGAGTGACCGTGGCCGCTAAAGTTTCAAACAGCTCAGGATTCGACTTAATAAAAACAGCTGATTCATATATATAATATATACAGGGTGGAATATAAAGACGGTAGCTGGAGGGAAAGTACCCTTATTATTGATGATGGCAAGTTATGCTGAAAGAAACCATTCCTTTATTTTCAAAAGTAAGTATAACTGCATTTAAAGATTTTTGAAAAATCACCTGCTTGAGCCGGGAATCGAACCTGGCAGATGTGAAAAAAAAACATCCTATATTTTATGATACCAAACGAAAGAGTCTTTAATAAGGAGCAATTTCTGTAAAACAACATAGTATCTTAAATTAAAGGAAGACCAAGTAAAATATGTTTTTATTTTAAAGCTTACTCACTATCTGAAAAAAAAAACAGTCTGAGAACCTCCTACTTTATTTTTAATTGCTTGTGATGAGAACGAATATTCGCATTCACAGAAACTAGAACATTTATTAACCAACTTCAAAAAAAAATAGAAGATTCTCAATTAGACTGTTTTTTATTTTCTTCAGAATAAGTAAGCTTAACAATAGAACATATTTTACTTGGTCTTCCTTTAATTTAAGATACTATGTTGTTTTAAAGAAATTGTTCCTTATTAAAAACCCTTTCGGTTGGTATCGTAAAATACAGGATGTTTTTTTTTTCACATCTCCCAGATTCGATTCCCGGCTCAAGCAGGTGATTTTTGAAAAATCTTTAAATGCAGTTTTACTTACTTTTGAAAATAAAGGAATGTTTCCTTTCAGCAAAACTTGCCATTATCAATATTAAGGGTACTTTCCCTCCAGCTACCGTCTTTAAATTCCACCCTGTATATATATATATATATCCTTTATTTCCCGTGGTCCACCTCGTAGTCCACCCAGGTGAACCACGGGAATTTTTTTTTACCCGTGGTCCACCTGCATAGCCATATGTTTGTAACAGTAAATTATATAATAAAATTATGGATATACTTATGATCAAAAAAGTCAAAAATTACCAGTAGTACTACTAAGTGGTCCCAGTAGTACCACTGGTACTTAAATTTTACCCATGGTACTACTGGATCAAAAATAAATGAAGATCGGTTAAAACAAATGAAGATCGAAAAAACAAATGAAGATCGAAAAAACAAATGAAGATCGGAAAAATAAATGAAGTTTGAAAAAACAAATGAAGATCAACAAAAACAAATGAAGATCGGCGAAACAAATGAAGATCGACAAAACAAATGAAGATCGGCAAAACAAATGAAAATCGGCAAAACATGCAGATCAATAAAACAAACGTCTATAAGCAAGTTCATAAGGTCAAAAACTATTCGCAGCTATATTTTGTAATCTAGATGCGATTGCCATTCAAAAAAATAGGGGCAAGTAATTCTCGACCTTAACGACACTTATTTAAAAATGTGCTTTTAGGCGTTTATAGACATCACTGATCACGAATATATAAAAAATAAATAAATATTATGCATGCTCCTAAGGTCGAAATTCGCTTGGACCCATTTTTGTAATCTAGATGCGATAAACATTCAAAAAAATAGGTGCAAGCAATTCTCGACCTTATAAACATGCATAATATTTATTGATTTTTTACATGTTCTTAATCAGTGATGTCTATAAACGCCACAGAGCACATTTTTGAGATGGGTCATTAAGGTCGAGAGTTGCTTGCACCTATGTTTTTGAATGGCAATCGCATCTAGATTACAAAATATGGCTGCGAGTAGTTTTTGACCTTATAAACTTGCTTATAGTCTTTTGTTTTATTGATCTGCATATGTTTTATCGGTCTTCATTTGTTTTTTCGATCTTCATTTGTTTTGCCGATCTTCATTTGTTTGTCGATCATAATTGGTTTCGCCGATCTTCATTTGTTTTTGTCGATCTTCATTTGTTTTTTCAAACTTCATTTGTTTTTCCGATCTTCATTTGTTTCGTTGATCTTCATTTGTTTCATTGACTTCATTTGTTTCGTCGATCTTCTTTTGTTTTGTTGATCTTCATGTTTTGAAAATAATGTCATTACTTTATACATTTTACCTTTTAGATGTTCTTCGTATACCACAACCTATAATGGATCTTTTTCCACTGACATGTCCTAAAACATCCATTTTTCATAAAAAATACTTTAAGGTATTAAAGTGGACATGATATGTCCACAAAGATCCATGATGATAGCTGTAAGTGTTGATAGAAGAGCGCTAAGTGTCAGGTGGACCACGGGTAAAGATTATTTCTCGTGGTACACCTAGGTGAACTACGGGTAATAAAAAAATTCCCGTGGTACAATAGATGGACTACGGGTAAAAAAAAATTCTCGTGGTTCACCTGGGTGGACTACGAGGTGGACCACGGGAAATAAAGGATATATATATATATATATATATATATAACGATGGTAAACTAACAATCTGCACATAAATATAAAGAAAACCAAATTTATACAGTTTCAGACTTATAATAGCAGGCGTCCGAAACTTCGGGTGGAACATAATGGCGAGACTTTAGAAGAGGTTCCAAACACAAATTTTTTGGGTATAAATATAGACAAAAATTGTAACTGGAAGGACCATATTGAGACACTATGTAATAGAGTGGATAGATTTGTTTTTGTTCTCTTTAGAGTAACACGTGTTGCTGGCTTTGAGGCAGCATTGTGTGCGTATCATAGGTATATCTCATCGATTTTACGGTACGGCTTAATAATATGGGGTCACTCGGTAAATCTTGTTGCAGCATTCCGTGCTCAGAAAAAATGTATACGGGCTATCTGTAAAGCACAGTCAATCGACAGCTGCGCTCCATTATTTAAACAATTAAAAGTTCTGCCCCTACCGGCTCTATATATATATGAAAGTGTTGTGTCTTTGTCCGCAGTCATACGAATTTATTTCAGCGGCATAATGATGTTGTGGCTAGACCAAGTAGTAGAAGAATCCACAAACTACACATACCTAAGCAAAATCTGAAAATTTTCTCAAACAATGTATATTGTATGGTTGTGCGTATATACAACAAACTGCCTAATAAATTGAAAACTCTGACATATAAGTCATTCAAATATAAATTATTTCAATATCTTCTAGAAAAATGTTATTATTCTGTAAATGACTACTTAAATGAACAATTTGACGCAAATATTGACATCTAATTCATATAATGTACCATATCTTGACTTTTATAACTATGTAATGTAAGCAGTAGGCATAGCTAATCTGTCTTTTTTTTTGTCCTATCACTATATTGTAATAATGTGATGTTTTATTTTGTTAAGCGCAATGTTTGTACGCCGAAAACGGCAGAATATTATGGAAATTTAAACTTTGTAACAACTTTTTTGTACAATATTCTGACAAATAAACGAATATCTATCTATCTATCTAAGTCTGTGGTTTCTAAAATACGGTTTACAACTGTCTCTAATATTAAGCTTAAACATTGCTCGTATACATCGTTTTTGAGTTCTGAATACCGTTTCTGCATTAGTAGAGTTACCCCAGAATATTATGCCGTATCTTAAATAAGATACAGTTGTGCCATGGTATGCTGTCAATAGAGCGTCAACACTTAATACCAGTGCAAGTTTAAATAGAGCATAAGCTGAGCTACTGATTTTTTTGCATAGAGCTTGCGTATGTGTTTTCCAATTGAGTTTTTTGTCAATAGTCAGCCCAAGAAACCTTGTCATATCAACATCCAAAATCTTGCTATTTTCGTATTTAAGGGGCGGTTATAGCGCACAAGTAGGCATTTGGCGCTCCCCTCGCCGCGGGCGCAAGACACACCGCGCGCCGGCAGCGGCAGTGATCTCTCATGCCACAGTATACAGTATAGTAGAAAGAAACAGCATGCTAACTTTGTTTGACGTAGTAAATGCATCTAACTTTAAGTGTAGTGATTTATTAGTTTCGTAAATAAATGAGTTAATTATATATATTATACTATTATTTTTAAGCTAAAGAGTTTATTTGTTTGTTTAGTTGTTTGAACTCTAGAGTCTAAGAGACTGCTAGTTGAATTTCAAAAGTCCCTTAACAGAATGTCCATTTCTCAAAAATACCAAAATATATAACATCACGCCAAGACGAATAAGAGCTGAGCAGCAACGAAACATTTTTCGAAAACTGGGATATTTCATTTTTTTGAGTTTCCGTTGCGTACGTTTGCTAGATGGTTACAGTTGCGTACAACAGTACCACGTTTATAAGTTACACCGATGTACGTGCGCAGAAGTCACATATTCAAAACGCGCGAAAAAATCTTAACAAGTTTCAACGCTCGGTATAGACGCGCCAAACATTGCCCCTTGTTATTGGTTGCCGCCTGCGCGTCATGTCCGATGCCCGCAAGATCGCGGTGCAATGAGGAACAATGAGCGAAATAGCAGTACTCTCTAGATTTATTGCATTTTCAATCTTAACATAACGCAATAAAGTAGGTGTTTCAACAGCGTTGGCAATCGTTATTAATCGGCGTTAGCTTGCTCTCTTCTGAGCAGGCGAACTTTGTCGATGCGACTTATAAACGTGGTTCACCTGTAAAAGATGTAAATTACATAATAGCTGGTCATAAAAATTTCTAAAGTTTTCTAAAGTTGGTATGCTAAGTATGAATCACGTACTAATTTTGCAATCCAATATGGGAGCCGCGCCGTATTTACAAAATTTCATGATGGGTATCGTTTAAGGGGTTTCTTGGTATGCTGAGTACGAATCACGTGATAATTTTGCAATCCAAAATGGCCGCCTAATCACACAATTTCATGATGGGTATAGTTTAAGGGAATTCTTGGTATGCTAAGTATGAATCACATGATAATTTTGCAATCCAATATGGCCGCCGCGGTGTGATCACAAAATTTCATGATGGGTATTGTTTGAGGGGTGTTTTGGTATGCTGAGTACGAATCACGTGATAATTTTGCAATCCAATATGGCCGCCACGCCTTAATCGCAAAATTCCATGATGGGTATCGTTTAAGTGGTTTTTCGGTATGCTGAGTACGAATCACGGGATAATTTTGCAATCCAATATAGCCGCCGCGCCGTAATCGCAGAATTCCATGATGGGTATCGTTTAAGTGGTTTTTTGGTATGCTGAGTACGAATCACGGGATAATTTTGCAATCCAATATGGCCGCCGCGCCGTAATCGCAAAATTCCACGTTGGTTATCGTTTAAGGGGTTATTTTGTATGCTGAGTACGAATCACGTGATAATTTTGCAATTCAACATGGCCGCCACGCCGTAATCACAAAATTTCATGATGGGTATCGTTTAAGGAGTGTTTTCGTATGCTGAGTACGAATCACGTGATAATTTTGCAATCCAATATGGGAAATATAGATAGATATATACATAGAGCTCCACCGAACAATCTCAGTCTTGTGATGGACAGACCGACAGACAAATCGATGTCGGTACTTATAGAGTTCCGTACCCGTCGTACGGAACTCTTTAAGTACAGACATCGATTTGTAAAATTTTAAAAACTGACCAAAAGGTTTTAATTCCCTTTAAAAAGCTTTTCAATTCACATTCATCGGAAAATGCCATTAAATTTTTCACATTGAAATAAAGCAGACGCCGATAGGCGTCAACTTTATACCGTTCAGTATAGTTGTACAACTAGATTAAACAGGTTAATGCTTTGTCACATGTCAATGATACCAGATGACAATATTGAGAGATTCAAAAACCCTGTCATTTCTGTCATATATATATATATATAAGGAAAGGTTCAATCCTAATCGGGTTTTCTATAACAGCCTACATGCTAACTCGTTGGCGACATACACTTCGTTCCAAATTATAGCATTATTGAACCAATCGTCTGAAGAGATCATGCTGCTGTCAAGCAACTCTGCCCCGTGAGGAACTTGTATGCAAGATCCTCACTGCCGCTGAGGCCTTCCCCTTCTGTCGCACGTACTTATTCGCAGCAATATTTCACTTTAAAAAAAAAACGACAACCACAAGTAATTCAGGACTGATATTCGCACACAATCCTGTACTACCGTGTTCGTAATGAAATAATCTTTTATTTCATTTTATATTTTAATTAACTTAAATTCGTTAACCAGGCCGCTGCAAGTTACTAGTATTGATTTAGGTGAGGGATTGATTTACCTGTTTATGACTGCATACCCAAGAGTTGTGACGAGAAAAAAATCGACCAGCAGCACGGCGGGCGCCAGGCGGCGGCGCCACCAGTACGCCATGGCGGCGCTGACGAGCGCGCCGCTCCAGGCGCTGGGCAGTAGAGGCGCTGTGGCGTGTGGTGTGTAGTGTGTAGTGTGTAGTGTGTAGTGCGGGTGGGGGCGGGAGGTACTCACTGAGCAGCGCGGAGGCGGCGACCAGCAGCACGGCGGGCGCCAGGCGGCGGCGCCACCAGCACGCCATGGCGGCTCCAGGCGCTGGGCAGTAGAGGCGCTGTGGCGTGTGGTGTGTAGTGTGTAGTGTGTAGTGCGGGTGGGGGCGGGCGGTACTCACTGAGCAGCACGGAGGCGGCGACCAGCAGCACGGCGGGCGCCAGGCGGCGGCGCCACCAGCACGCCATGGCGGCGCTGACGAGCGCGCCGCTCCAGGCGCTGGGCAGTAGAGGCGCTGTGGCGTGTGGTGTGTAGTGTGTAGTGTGTAGTGTGTAGTGCGGGTGGGGGCGGGCGGTACTCACTGAGCAGCGCGGAGGCGGCGACCAGCAGCACGGCGGGCGCCAGGCGGCGGCGCCACCAGCACGCCATGGCGGCGCTGACGAGCGCGCCGCTCCAGGCGCTGGGCAGTAGAGGCGCTGTGGCGTGTGGTGTGTAGTGTGTAGTGTGTAGTGCGGGTGGGGGCGGGCGGTACTCACTGAGCAGCGCGGAGGCGGCGACCAGCAGCACGGCGGGCGCCAGGCGGCGGCGCCACCAGCACGCCATGGCGGCGCTGACGAGCGCGCCGCTCCAGGCGCTGGGCAGTAGAGGCGCTGTGGCGTGTGGTGTGTAGTGTGTAGTGTGTAGTGCGGGTGGGGGCGGGCGGTACTCACTGAGCAGCGCGGAGGCGGCGACCAGCAGCACGGCGGGCGCCAGGCGGCGGCGCCACCAGCACGCCATGGCGGCGCTGACGAGCGCGCCGCTCCAGGCGCTGGGCAGTAGAGGCGCTGTGGCGTGTGGTGTGTAGTGTGTAGTGTGTAGTGTGTAGTGCGGGTGGGGGCGGGCGGTACTCACTGAGCAGCGCGGAGGCGGCGACCAGCAGCACGGCGGGCGCCAGGCGGCGGCGCCACCAGCACGCCATGGCGGCGCTGACGAGCGCGCCGCTCCAGGCGCTGGGCAGTAGAGGCGCTGTGGCGTGTGGTGTGTAGTGTGTAGTGTGTAGTGTGTAGTGCGGGTGGGGGCGGGCGGTACTCACTGAGCAGCGCGGAGGCGGCGACCAGCAGCACGGCGGGCGCCAGGCGGCGGCGCCACCAGCACGCCATGGCGGCGCTGACGAGCGCGCCGCTCCAGGCGCTGGGCAGTAGAGGCGCTGTGGCGTGTGGTGTGTAGTGTGTAGTGTGTAGTGCGGGTGGGGGCGGGCGGTACTCACTGAGCAGCGCGGAGGCGGCGACCAGCAGCACGGCGGGCGCCAGGCGGCGGCGCCACCAGCACGCCATGGCGGCGCTGACGAGCGCGCCGCTCCAGGCGCTGGGCAGTAGAGGCGCTGTGGCGTGTGGTGTGTAGTGTGTAGTGTGTAGTGTGTAGTGCGGGTGGGGGCGGGCGGTACTCACTGAGCAGCGCGGAGGCGGCGACCAGCAGCACGGCGGGCGCCAGGCGGCGGCGCCACCAGCACGCCATGGCGGCGCTGACGAGCGCGCCGCTCCAGGCGCTGGGCAGTAGAGGCGCTGTGGCGTGTGGTGTGTAGTGTGTAGTGTGTAGTGTGTAGTGTGTAGTGTGTAGTGCGGGTGGGGGCGGGCGGTACTCACTGAGCAGCGCGGAGGCGGCGACCAGCAGCACGGCGGGCGCCAGGCGGCGGCGCCACCAGCACGCCATGGCGGCGCTGACGAGCGCGCCGCTCCAGGCGCTGGGCAGTAGAGGCGCTGTGGCGTGTGGTGTGTAGTGTGTAGTGCGGGTGGGGGCGGGCGGTACTCACTGAGCAGCGCGGAGGCGGCGACCAGCAGCACGGCGGGCGCCAGGCGGCGGCGCCACCAGCACGCCATGGCGGCGCTGACGAGCGCGCCGCTCCAGGCGCTGGGCAGTAGAGGCGCTGTGGCGTGTGGTGTGTAGTGTGTAGTGTGTAGTGTGTAGTGCGGGTGGGGGCGGGCGGTACTCACTGAGCAGCGCGGAGGCGGCGACCAGCAGCACGGCGGGCGCCAGGCGGCGGCGCCACCAGCACGCCATGGCGGCGCTGACGAGCGCGCCGCTCCAGGCGCTGGGCAGTAGAGGCGCTGTGGCGTGTGGTGTGTAGTGTGTAGTGTGTAGTGCGGGTGGGGGCGGGCGGTACTCACTGAGCAGCGCGGAGGCGGCGACCAGCAGCACGGCGGGCGCCAGGCGGCGGCGCCACCAGCACGCCATGGCGGCGCTGACGAGCGCGCCGCTCCAGGCGCTGGGCAGTAGAGGCGCTGTGGCGTGTGGCGTGTGGTGTGTAGTGTGTAGTGTGTAGTGTGTAGTGCGGGTGGGGGCGGGCGGTACTCACTGAGCAGCGCGGAGGCGGCGACCAGCAGCACGGCGGGCGCCAGGCGGCGGCGCCACCAGCACGCCATGGCGGCGCCGACGAGCGCGCCGCTCCAGGCGCTGGGCAGTAGAGGCGCTGTGGCGTGTGGCGTGTGGTGTGTAGTGTGTAGTGTGTAGTGTGTAGTGTGTAGTGCGGGTGGGGGCGGGCGGTACTCACTGAGCAGCGCGGAGGCGGCGACCAGCAGCACGGCGGGCGCCAGGCGGCGGCGCCACCAGCACGCCATGGCGGCGCTGACGAGCGCGCCGCTCCAGGCGCTGGGCAGTAGAGGCGCTGTGGCGTGTGGTGTGTAGTGTGTAGTGTGTAGTGTGTAGTGCGGGTGGGGGCGGGCGGTACTCACTGAGCAGCGCGGAGGCGGCGACCAGCAGCACGGCGGGCGCCAGGCGGCGGCGCCACCAGCACGCCATGGCGGCGCTGACGAGCGCGCCGCTCCAGGCGCTGGGCAGTAGAGGCGCTGTGGCGTGTGGTGTGTAGTGTGTAGTGTGTAGTGCGGGTGGGGGCGGGCGGTACTCACTGAGCAGCGCGGAGGCGGCGACCAGCAGCACGGCGGGCGCCAGGCGGCGGCGCCACCAGCACGCCATGGCGGCGCTGACGAGCGCGCCGCTCCAGGCGCTGGGCAGTAGAGGCGCTGTGGCGTGTGGTGTGTAGTGTGTAGTGTGTAGTGTGTAGTGCGGGTGGGGGCGGGCGGTACTCACTGAGCAGCGCGGAGGCGGCGACCAGCAGCACGGCGGGCGCCAGGCGGCGGCGCCACCAGCACGCCATGGCGGCGCTGACGAGCGCGCCGCTCCAGGCGCTGGGCAGCATGGCGGCGGCGGCGCCCCACGCGCCCGCGGCCGGCAGCGCGAGCGCCAGCCACAGGCGCCCCACGTGCACGCCGAACTCGTGGCACACCGCCCTGCGACAGGCCACGGCGAGCGGGTCAACAAGCAACGGGAGCTACATTTAAAGCTTATAGGATGGCTTTGAATTTTGTAATTCGCTTGTAAGTTGTGCCCGGTTTGTTTGTTTTTAATAATAGGATTAATAATACATCATATTACTTGATATATTAGCTTATTACTCGATATAATGGGGCTAAATGACGTTATTTGAAAATGTCTACGTACTAATATCCTACTTCCTGCTATCCTACTTCCTGCTATCCTACTTCCTGCTATCTTACTAATATTATAAATGTGAAAATTTGTAAAGATGTTTGGACGTTTGGATGTTTGTTACTCAATCACGCTTTAACGGCTGAACGGGTTGGGCTGAGGTACAGAGATAGTTTGAAGTGTGGAATAACACATAGGCTACTTTTCATCCCGGAAAAATGTTCCCACGGGAAGCTGGAACGGGTACCGAATTTAACGCGGGTGAACCTGCGAGTATCATCTAGTTTATTATAATTTATATTCATTATTTCTTGATTGTCTGAATATTGAATCATTAGAAATTTTAAAATGGTTCGGGCATGTGGAGCTAATGGGAGAGGAAAGAATGGCAAAACAGATATACAACGTCAAAGTGGATGGATGTAGGAGTCAGGGAAGGCCACGACACACCTACCACGACCAAATTAATCGTGTGTTAGCAGAAGGTGGTGTCAAGAGCATAAGGAACCGGCTTGCAGGCATGAAAAGAAAAATTAAAGGTGCAGACAGAAGCAAGTGATGGGTGTATGGACCGTGCCGTGTGGCGCTTGGTTCTTTCTGCCTACCCCGCAACGGATTTGGCGTGAAGATAGTATAGTATAGTATAGAAATTTCAATATTAGGAATTTTAAATTCGTAATTCTTACTTTGAGAGTACAGACCTATCAGTATATTGTCTTGCTTGGGTAAACTGATTGAATCCTTGGTTTATGATCAATTGTACACCCATTTTAAGCCTTATATATCTGATAGGCAACATGGTTTTGTCAGAGGTCTGTCTACAGTCTCCAATCTTTTAGTGTATAAGGATTACCTTTGCAGAAGTTTCGCTGTTGGTGGGCAGATGGACTCTATCTATACGGACTTTTCAAAGGCTTTTGATAGAGTCAACCACAAACTTCTCTCCGTAAAGCTCGCTTCTTATGGATAACTTCTTACCTTAGCAAACGAAGTCAGTTAGTTACTACAAAAGGGTTCTTTTCCTAACCAACTCAAGTGAGTTCCGGGGTACCACAGGGGTCCCATTTGGGGCCCCTTTTGTTCATTATCTTCATTAATGATTTGGTCGAGCGTTTAACATGCGAGTGTTTGCTTTACGCTGATGATCTTAAGATATTTAATAAAATATTCACCCCTGATGACTGCAATCTTTTGCAAAACGATCTGAATATCATTTTGAATTGGTGTAAGGCAAATCAAATGCATCTCAACATCAGCAAATGCTTTGCTTTAACTCTCAGTAACAAGCGCTGTGCTATCGTTAATGACTACTCGATTGATGGCCAGACTCTCATTAGGCCTGATACGGCTAGGGATTTGGGCATTTATTTTGACAGCAAGCTTTCATTTCGAACACATTATGAACATATAACAACAAAAGCCCATCAACTCCTTGGTTTCGAATTTAGATCCACGAAGGCCTTCAAAAAACCTGAAACATTACTATTTTTATTCTTTGCACTTGTTAGAAGCGTCTTGAAGTATGGCAGCCCAATTTGGTCACCGTACTACGGAGTGCATATAGATAAAATTGAAGGCATTCAGAGAAAGTTCTTGAGGATGTTACGCTACCATCAACAGTTGGGTCGCAACAATCTTAAAATCTTAATATACGAAACTAGGCTCACAAAGTTTAACGTTAAAAAAATGGAAACCCGTCGCGAGTATTTTGACTTGGTATACCTTTATGAAATAATTCACTCAAAATTGGATACCCCATATTTGCTCTCTCAAATATCTCTTAACACCAGACACAGCGCGCGTAGGTACAATCACACAAACGTTTTTGCTTTGCGGGTTTACAAAAACAACATATCGTTTTATAATCCCTAGGTCAGGATGGCCCCTCAGTACAACGATTTGTATAAAGCCGGATCCAAAACAGACCCTGGTAACTTTAGACCTATTTCAATACTGCCTGCCATTAGCAAAATTTTTGAGAAAATTATACTGCAGCAATTACAATCACATTTTAGTTCAAATATGTTACTACACAACGAGCAGTATGGGTTTTGTTGAATTTTACTATGTTGCCGATAGATGGCGTTCATTGTTGGGGTAATGTGAATCGCGATATGGTTTCGTTACCTGTGTAAATATATCAAAGCCAAATATTCTTTGTAGCTTGCTTCAGTTTTTGACCACGGCAGTGGAATCAAATAGAGTGAAAAGTGTGAAGTGGGTGTTTTATTGTAGCGCCCTCTAGCGAAGTTATAGTGGAATTATACATAAAATGGTGCCGAAACCCGGGAAGAAAATCGTAATATAGTAGTGAGTATAAGAAACGGACAAAACTGTGAGTACAAAGACTTATAATTAATGGAAGTGATTAAAAAATTTGGACTTGTAGAATTTTCAGTAAATCAGAATAATTTGGACTTGTAGAATTTTAATCAGTGTTCAGTGACTTAGAATAGTTTCTTAAAAAGTGATCAGACGGGGAACCTATGCCCGAAAAAATAACAAGTGTTTAAAATTAAAAAGACTTAGTTTTTTTGAAGCTCATCTGGGACTTAGAAAAATCACGATCCAAGTTTTCATTTTCAACTTAGAAAATAATCAATTTGTGGATTCAGTAGTTCCTGAATCAAAAGTCATATCAATTCATTGTAACCGCTCAGCTTTACAAACGTTACAATGTCTACTATTGAAGAATTACAGCAACTACAAGAAGAAAGACTGCAAAGATTAATGAAAGCTCAGATCAATCATAAAAAATCTCCCAAGGAGAGAATCACTCGAGGTTATTTAGAGACAAAGATAGAAGTTATCGAAACACTCTGGTCTGAGTTTAGTGGAACTCATCAGAAAATTGTTGCGACTGTTAAGTTAGAGCACAGAGACAAATATAAGTATTTTGCTAATGATGTACACGACATGGGTGAGGATATTTACATCGAATTCAAAGGTTCTCTGCGTGATAGTCTTCGCAAAATAACTGCAATGGCTCCACAACCCACGTCGGATCTCGGAAAATCTAACAGTTGCGAAGTCAAATTACCTCGAATTCAACTGCCCACATTTAGCGGGAAATACAACGAATGGCAAACATACTTTGATTTGTTTACATCAGTCATACACAATAACAAGACTTTATCTTCGGTCCAGAAACTACATTATTTGAAAAGCACATTGTCAGGAGAAGCTGAAAATTTAATTCGTAATTTATCTACAACAGAACTTAACTATGAGGCGGCATGGGAAAGGCTTATAAAGAGATACAACAACAAAAGATACAACTGTAATGCAATTTTAAGATCATTATTTTCACAGAAGCAAATAGTCACAGAATCTGCTAATGCAATCAAGAGTTTGTTAGATAACACCACCTCTTGTTTGACCTCACTCAATAATTTGAAAATAGACACAGATTCATGGGATGCTATAATTGTATTTCTAGTTGTATCAAGATTAGACCACGAATCATTGCGACAATGGGAGATAAACATTAGTGGATTGTCAGCTGATGTACTGCCGACTTGGAAAGATTTGATTTTGTTTCTGGAGTCACGATTTAGAACGTTAGAGATGATTGACAGTAGCAAACAAGTTTCAAGAACTCCTCAACAGAATCCTAAACGCGTGGAGAAAGTAAAATCATTCGCAGCAGTACATGAGGAAAAGAATACAACGAAACATAGCTGTGTCATGTGTTCTGGAGATCATTATCTTTACCAGTGCAAAACCTTTGGTGCTTTGACACCACGGGAAAGACAAGAAGTGGTACAAACAAAATGCCTATGTTTCAATTGCCTTGCACCTACCCATGCAGTAAAGAAATGCCGTCAATCAACAAACTGTCGTAGATGTGGAAGGAGACATCACTCTCTTCTCCATCAAGAGAGAGAAAGTAATCAAGGGCCTACAAGTAAATTAGAAAGCACACCAACACAGGAATATCAACCCATTGCACCTGCAAATGAAGTCAACGTCGTTGCCAATTTTGCCAAGGAAGACGTAGTATGTGGATCATCCAACATTTTGCTGGCGACAGCAATCGCTAGAGCTCGTTCGCGTAACGGTCAATCGAATTTGCTTAGAGTTTTAATTGATCAGGGTTCTCAGGCATCATTTGTGTCAGAAGAAACAGTCCAATTACTTGGCCTAAAACGGTCACCAGTAAGTGGTTGTGTGTCAGGTCTGGGAGACGGTCGGTTAAGAATCAAGCACGTAGTTTCTTTTCAAGTGGAATCACAATATGATTCCAACAATTCAATTCGTGTTACCGCTTACGTATTAAAGTCCCTCACTACGCGAATACCTTCAAGCAACGTTCAATCACCTGATTGGTTAGAAATTAAGAATTTACCACTAGCCGATACAGGATATACATCACCAGGCAGAATAGACCTTCTGCTTGGAGCTGAAGTTTATGGTGAAATTTTGTTATGTGACATGCTTAAACACCCACAAGGACATTTATTAGCACAGAATACAATCTTTGGCTGGGTTATATCTGGAAGAGTGTCACAATCAGCTTCAGCAAGTGAGCACGTGTTAAGTTTGCACGTTCAAGTCAGAGAAGATGACTTACTCAAACAATTCTGGGAGTTGGAAGATGAGCCAAACACAATCAAGAAAAGACTAAGTAAAATAGAAGAAAAATGTGAAAGCTTGTTTGATTCCACAACCTTTAGGAATGAAGAGGGAAGATTTGTCGTAAAATTGACATTAGATAGTGAAGATCCAGAATGTCAATATGGAAATTTAAAAGCTATCGCAGAAAGAAGATTCCAATTCCTTGAAAAGAAGTTCCAGAAAAGTCCTAAATTGAAAGAAGAATACTCAAAAGTCATCCAAGAATACATCGACTTGAATCACATGGTGCAAGTCAGTAATGATCAAACTAATCAAACTGCTGTGTTCCTTCCTCATCACGCAGTGGTAAGGGAGGACAGAGAGACAACACGGTACCGTGTTGTTTTCGATGCTTCATGCAAAGGAAGTAACGGCGTGTCACTTAATGATAACCTTCTTGTTGGACCTAAACTTCAACAAGACCTACGTCACATTTTGATGAGATGGCGTAAGCACTACATTTGCATAGTAGCCGATGTCATTAAAATGTACCGGCAGGTTAGAGTACATCCGAAGGACACACGTTTTCAAAGGATAGCTTGGAAGTTCAATCCAGACGAAGACGAAGCTCTGAAATCTTATGAACTGTTGACTTTGACATTTGGAACTGCGTGCGCACCGTATCTCGCAGTTAAATCACTTCAACGTTTAGCAGACGACGAACAATCTAAGTATCCTATTGCAGCAAAAATTACAAAACAAGATTTTTATGTCGATGACTTGATGACAGGTTGTCAAACGGAGGAAGAAGCTATTGAGATCTACATGCAAATGAACAAGCTTCTAAATTCAGGTGGATTTCCCCTACAAAAGTGGAGTAGCAATAACGCTAATCTGTTGGAGTTCATCGGTCAAGACAATCAAAATACTGCTCAATCGATTACTATCAAGGCAGATAATATGGTGAAAGTTCTAGGGATTTGTTGGAACCGAACCACAGATGAATTCCAGTATATTGTTCATTTACCGGAATTGAGTAAGCCAGTCACAAAGAGAAAAGTGCTCTCAGACATTGCCCGATTATATGATCCCATGGGCTGGATAGCACCCGTTTTGGTAAAAGCTAAGACACTGATCCAGAAGTTGTGGAAATTAGGACTGCCATGGGATGACGAACTGCCAACGGACATGTTAGACGAGTGGCTGAAATATAGGGAAGAGCTAGTTCAACTCAAAACAATATACATTCCCAGATGGATGCATATCACCGATGACTCTGACATTGAGCTTCATGCATTTGCGGACGCTTCGCAAGTGGCTTATGCAGCTGTGGTGTATTTGCGGACAGTAACCAGCAATGGTGAGGTACATGTCACCCTCGTGACTGCAAAAACTAAGGTTGCACCAATTGAGAAACAATTATCCATCCCAAGATTGGAACTGTGTGGTGCTGCTTTAGCTGCCAAATTATTATTTGAAGTGTCACAGGTGATGTCAGTACCAAAGGAAAAATTATATGGCTGGTCGGACTCGACAGTGGTACTGGCATGGTTACGAGGATTACCATCTAGATGGACTACGTTTGTCAGTAATCGTGTATCTGACATACTCAACATTTTGGACAGCAGTCAGTTTCGTCATGTGGGTACAAAAATGAATCCTGCTGATTGCGCCTCCAGAGGTCTGCAACCATCTGAGCTTAAGGAGCAATCTCTGTGGTGGAAAGGACCATCATGGCTTCATGAAATGAATATTGAAATGTCAGATTCATGTTACGTTACCGAAGAAGAACAAAGAGTCAGCAAGTCATTTAATGTCAAGGCGTTAGTAGCTATTAGAGAAGAAGAAATCGATGAATATCTTAAGAAAGAAAAGATGTTTATATGGAGCAAATATTCATCATTAAAGAAATTATTAAGAATTGTCTCATACGTAAGAAGATTTATGCACAAGAAGCGCACGAATTCAAATACAGAAATGTATTCTAAATGCGTAACTGTTAAGGAAATGCATGACTCGTTAATGGTTGTCATTGGGCAGGTACAGAAGCTGCGATTCAGTGAAGAAATCAAACAGCTGAAGTCGCAAGGCAGTATACCAAAGAAGAATTGTCTTCACGTTCTCAACCCGTTCTTGGACGAAAAGGGATTACTGAGAGTGGGAGGTCGCATTCACTTGTCGAAGTTGAGCTATGATGAAAGACATCCATTAATAATACCTGAGATAAGTCATCTTACCCAAGTCATTATAGCAGATGCACACACCTCAACAATGCATGGTGGGCCTCAAGTGATGCTCAATTATCTCAGAGGTCAATTCTGGATAATACGCGCCAGACAACAAGTCAAGAAATACTTTCGACATTGTGTTACATGCCTAAGGTATTCTCAAAGGAAAACTACTCCATTAATGGGCCAACTACCTGCAGTGCGTTTACAACCCAGCAAACCCTTCAAATCTTCTGGAGTTGATTATGCGGGTCCAATTAATATGAAATTTTCTTCAGGACGCGGAGCCAAATCATACAAAGGCTATATTTGCCTCTTTGTCTGTATGGTGACCCGCGCCATTCATCTTGAGGCAGTGTCGGACCTCACTTCAAAAGGTTTTATTGCAGCATTCCGAAGATTTATTGGACGACGTGGCCGCTGTCAAGACCTCTATTCTGACAACGGCACTAATTTTGTCGGAGCAGATAAGGAACTTCGGAAAATGTTTAATACTTACAAATCTCGGATGTCTCAAGAAGTTAGAGAACTTCTTACCCTCGAAGGTACAACTTGGCATCACATACCACCGCAAAGTCCAAATTTCGGTGGGCTGTGGGAGGCAGGGGTAAAATCAACCAAGACGCATTTGAGAAAAGTCATAGGTGATAGTATTCTCACTTATGAAGAGCTATCGACTGTTTTAATTCAAATAGAGTCATGTCTGAATTCGCGTCCCTTAAGTCAATTGAGTGACGATTCGGCTGACCCTCTCCCTTTGACACCTGGCCATTTTCTGGTTGGCGAACCACTTATTAATTTGTATGATGACTATGATGTAGATCAATCATGTAATGTAACTGGTTTAGATAGATGGAGACTTGTACAAAAAATGGTAAACAATTTTTGGAATCGCTGGTCTAAAGATTATTTGTTAAATTTAGATAAGAGATATAAATGGACTTCTAAGAAAACTTAGCCTGATGTAGATGACATAGTTATAATTCGTGATGAAAATCTACCACCAACTAGGTGGATACTTGGTAGAATCGTGCAAAAACATCCCGGAAGAGACAGTGTAACGCGAGTAGTTACTGTAAAATGTAAAGATAAGTTGTTGAAACGTCCTGTAAGCAAACTTTGTTTCTTACCAAAATAACTATTGTCTTTTATTTGCTCACTCAGATGATGTTTTTCATATCTGCTTAGTGTATTGTAATGTTGTTTTCTTACTTTACTTATTAAGGTTGCTATACATTGTTGTAAGCATTAGCATTTCGAGTTCATCGCTTTAGCGTTTTAGGTTATTTTATTGTTTTAAATCCTTAGCCTATGATAGGTACTTTGTGTTTTGTGTATTTAATCCCACAGTATGTCACGGTGGGCGGCAACATTGTGTTCTAATGTTATAAATACTTGTAGAGATATATGTTATCTTTGATTTAGTTGCTATGAAGCAGTAATGTATTAAAGGACAAGTCCTTGGTGGGCGGGATGTTGAATTTTACTATGTTGCCGATAGATGGCGTTCATTGTTGGGGTAATGTGAATCGCGATATGGTTTCGTTACCTGTGTAAATATATCAAAGCCAAACATTCTTTGTAGCTTGCTTCAGTTTTTGACCACGGCAGTGGAATCAAATAGAGTGAAAAGTGTGAAGTGTGTGTTTTATTGTAGCGCCCTCTAGCGAAGTTATAGTGGAATTATACAGGTTTACAAGAGGTCGTTCTACTACTGACGCAGGAGTGACACTTATAAAACATATAAGGATTTTCATGTTTGTATTTATTTATTCATATTATGTATGATAATATCTATTTATTATATTGTATTTACATAGAAATATTTATCTATGTTCATTTATATAAGTATCTACATACATATATAATCTTTGTAGTATGTTTTAATTTATGTAATTAGTAAGTAAATTCTTAATATTTCTTTCTTGTATTTAATTTGTACCATTTTATACAAACCTTTCGTCTTTATACTTTTAGCACCTGCTTTATCTTATCTCTGCATCACCCAAAGGTTGACGGGTAGAGAATGCCATTGGCATTAAGTCCGCCTTTGTACATGTTTTTGTGCAAAAAGTTTTAAATAAATAAAAAAAATACAAATATATTCAGCGCTTGGGAAAATCGACAGGATGCTATCGGGGTATTCTGCGATCTGTCCAAGGCTTTCGACTGCGTTGATCATAACACTTTATTACGAAAAATAGATCATTATGGTATAAGGGACTCTGCAATGGATCTTGTTGCCTCCTATCTTAAAGATCGAATGCAATATGTTGACATTAATGGAAGTCGGTCCTCTGGAGCTTCTGTAGCTATGGGTGTGCCGCAAGGATCAATTCTAGGACCTTTTTTATTTTTAATTTACATCAACGATTTACCTTTCTATGTACAGAACTTGTGCGATGTTGTTCTATTTGCTGATGATACATCACTTATTTTTAAAGTTGATCGCAATCCAAGTACTTTTGACAACGTAAATGGTGCACTAGCCCAAGTTGTAGATTGGTTCACAACCAATAATTTGCTATTGAACGCTAAAAAGACAAAATGTATTAGATTTACCATGCCCAATGTCAAAAATTATGAAACAAATATAACATTGAACAGTGACACCCTTCATCTTGTAGAATCAACCGTATTCTTGGGGATCACTTTAGATAGTAAATTACAGTGGACTGCCCAAATATCGTGTCTAGCAGCAAAACTCAGTTCGGCGGCTTTTGCCGTTACCAAGATCAGACAGCTCACTGATGTCCAAACAGCCAGGCTGGTTTATTTTAGTTATTTTCATAGCGTCATGTCTTACGGCATCTTGCTGTGGGGCAAGGCAGCAGATATACAAATAATTTTTGTACTTCAGAAAAGAGCTATACGTGCAATTTATAAATTAAATGCTCGAGAATCGCTTAAAGAGAAGTTTAAAGAAATAGGAATTTTAACGGTTGCATCGCAATACATATTTGAGAACATCATGTCTGTTAAAAAGAACATACATCTATATCTTAAGAACAGTGACGTACATTCAATAAATACTAGAAATAAGCATAAATTGATTGGAAAGGGTTTTCGATTACATAAGGTACACGACTCATTCGAAGGACTTGGTGTACGCCTATTCAATAAAATTCCTTTAAATATTATGAACCTTCCTTTATATAGATTCAAAAGGGAAATCAAGACACATCTTATAAAAAGGGCATACTATACTATTGATGACTATTTTAATGATACAGAGACATGGACATGAGTTGCTTGCTCCTCACTTAATTAGGCGCGATTGTAAATGTCGCTTGTGTTGTAGTGGGGTATATGTGTATGTACTCTATATGTGTGTAACTAGTATAAGTGTTGGATACATGTCGTATCTAGAGAGTGAATAAACGATCGTCTTCCCTTACACTCGTGTTTATGATTCCGCTCACCCCGCCCGAGGTCTGGCCACACTACAGTGTAGACAAAATTGTTGATCTTTATTGCATGACAAACGAATGTACTAAGGACTATTTGAAAAGAGTGGCCGTGAGTTTTCTTGCCAGGTTCTTCCTCACAGGCTCTACCTATTGCTTTGCGAATCTGGCAGTAAATGTAAATGTAGAAGCAAAAATTTTGACGTTCATAAGTGTTACTTTGTAACCTAAATGAATAAAGATATTTTCATTTCATTTTCATTTTCATTTCATTTCATTTCATTTGGCAAAAAATAACTTGGACCTCGATATTTTCACTTCTAAAATTGCAACATACATTAGACTACTCAAAACTGTCCTCTATTCCACACCCAACCGCGGAAATGTAAGCTCAGGAGAATTTTAGGCGACTAGTCAGCTGTTATAGTCTCGACAAATAACATTCTGTCTAATATTTATAAAATAACTTAGGCTTAGTTATCTTGTTTTCTTTGTGTAGGTACACAAGTTACCGGATTGCAATTCAGACTTGCACTGTTCAATTTAGTTTTACTATTATCTTGAAAATTGTAATCTGTGTTGTGTAATAAATAAATAAATGTGTATTCGTAGTTTTAAGGTATTTATCTATGGGCCGTAGAATAAGTTAAATAAGATCTGTAACTTGCCTCTTGTAGCCTGAAAATAAATGATTTATTATTATTATGTCTCTCTTTTACACGGGTATCTTCTTTTTTTTCTTACGAAGACACCCGGACTTTTGGTAGGCGTACATGGGGACACAGGTCCAACATGCAGAGGCCCTTTGAGACTTTTAATCTAAAGGGAAATGGGACCCCCACTGCAAACAATCCACATCCGCCTTATGTAGAAGAACGGTAATGGACCATCTGCAATGGGAGCTAACTATTGTAAAATATGCTAACTAAGTAATGGGCTATTGTGATGGGTGTTAGATGGTCTGGTTAACTTAGGCTATGGATGAAGACGGCGTCTGCCATATCAATATACTTATTATTATATTAAAACTTTGGCAGACGGTGACTCGCCAACTCACTAGATGGGCCCCCTACACAATCGCCAAAGGCATTAAGCCTGTAAGGCGACAGAGGGCAACACCGGTGTGAGCGGCTAGGGGTGTCGAGCGGTGCGGCGCCGGTTTCGCCATCACGGGTCAGACCCGGAGCGGGTTTCCCCGTAGTTATGCCCTTGAAAATGACACTTCCACCCCCGAGCATCAAGCTCTGGCTTCCTGCCTCTGACCAGCCAATTAAGGCAAGCCAGAGTTGAGATTTGCTGCACTCCCGGGAGTACCGTCTCCCGTTAGCCCATTAAATGCTAACTGGTCGAGTAGCGCAACAAAACTCTGAGGAATCGGGACCGATGTGTAGCCACGCACATTCAGCTCGCCACAAGCTGCCCTGCGGATGTGTGCTTTTCTATAACCTTGTGAGAAATTTTTGCTGATCTCAAAAAGTGGATGACTCGAAAAGCAAATCTACTATGCCCTCATAGGGATGCGTTAATCCCATGAAAAGATAACGACTGTCCACGAGGGGTTTATTATTATTATTATTCTCTTTATTTAATTAATGACCTTATAAATTACATTTTTAAATATAGATATAAAAAGAAAATACATTTAAAAATATAAAATATAGTATCCCACCGGCATCGGGTACAGGGACCAAGCTACCGGTGGTCAGGGCTCCAGAGACAGGAACCTCCGCACAATGCGTGCCGTGTCCAGTAGCACTGCCTTCTGCATCACGCCCTTGATCCAGCTGCCCAACGCGAGCCTCTGAAGGTGTTGGTCGAGGCTCTTAGCTATAAGACCATTAACGGAAATGACTATAGGAACAATGATTGCCGCATCAACTTCCCACATGTCGACAATCTCGCGAGCTAAGTCAATATATTTTATTTTTTTATCACTCTCAGCTTTCACAAGATTCTCGTCATGTGGGATTGTGATGTCAATAATCATTGCTCGCCGCTCAGATCGATCTATGACCACAATATCAGGTTTGTTGGCAACAACAGTCCTGTCTGTGATAATAGATCGATCCCAGTACAATGTGATATGACCATTTTCGAGAACTGGCTCAGCTACATACCTGTAATATGGAACCTCGATATCCACCAGGCGATACTTCAGAGCAAGTTGCTGATGGATGATCCTGGCTACTAGGTTGTGTCTGTGCAAGTACTCGCCGTTAGCAAGACGAGAACAACCAGAGATAATATGCCTGAGGGACTCACCAGGATGATGACACGCTCGACATACATCAATCGTACCATCCCTCAGTATATATTTCCGGTAGTTGTTCGTCATGATAACTTCATCTGCAATTGCACAGACAAAGCCCTCGGTCTCTCCAAAGAGATCACCGAACCGTAGCCAGGCCACAGAGGCTATAAGGTCTACATGAGATCCATGCAAAGCCTTATAGAACCTACCGTGGAGCTCCTTGCTCTTCCATATCTCCTGCCGGTCATCGATACCCATTATTACAGGTTTGTGCCAGCTCTCTTTAGCCAAGGCAAGCGGGGTGAGTCCAGTATCCACTTTGACAACATCCCGATGCACATCCGCATTCATGTGTAGAAAGTATTCTCTAAGGTTGTACACCTCGCGGTTATGTAGGGTTTTAGCATTCAGGAAGCCTCGACCACCACATTTCCGCGGGATGTACATCCTCATCACCGATGAACGCGGATGATGCATTCGGTATGATGTCAATAGTGTACGAACTCTTCTGTCCAAGGCATCTAGTTCAGTTTGAGTCCACTTGAGTATGCCAAAGGAGTACATCAAGAGTGGCATGACCCAGCCGTTATAAGCACGCACCTTGTTCCCGCCTGATAAAAGACTATTTAGGACTTTTCTCAGACGAGAAAGGAAACGCTCTCGTAACGACTGTTTCATGTCAGCTTCATTGATGCCCAACGCTTGTGACATACCCAAGTACCTATAGGTGTCAGATACGAGAAGCGACTTCAGGTGAATGGAATCAGAAAGCTGAATACCTTCCGATTCCACCATCCGTCCTCGCTTAACATGCATAACTGCACATTTATCCACACCGAATTCCATTTTGATTGAATTACTAAAGTTTTCAGTTATCTTTAGTAAGTCAATCAAATGAGAATTAGTTGTGGCAAATAGCTTTAAGTCATCCATGAAAAGCAAGTGAGATATGACCTGACCTCCTCCTCGTAGTCTGTAACCTAGCCCTGAACTCTCTAGTAATGTACTAAGAGGGTTCAGTGCTAAGAGAAGAGGACTCAAACTGTCACCTTGAAAGATGCCCCGCTCGATCCTAATCGGCTCGCCGCCACCGCAGAACCCTCGACACCCTGGATAGGTAAGAAGAGTCCTCCATTGCCCCATACATGACTTTAAAAAGGTGCATAGAGTTGTATCAACTTTGTACAACTCCAGCACCCTTAAGAGCCACGTATGAGGTACAGAATCAAACGCCTTCTTATAATCTATCCAGCATGTCGACAGATTCTTACGGTTACGACGAACTTGTTGGCTAATGGTCATATCAATGAGGAGAAGCTCCTTAGTACCTCGAGACCTACTTCTACATCCATTTTGAGAGCAACTCATAATATTATTCACATTAATATGTTTATTTATCTTATCTCTCAAAATGGATGTTAGAAGTTTATAAATCGATGGCAGACACGTGATAGGTCTGTAATTGTTGGGGTTCGAGGTACTTCCTGATTTATGGAGCAGATGAGTCACACCAGTTGTCATAAAAATTGGTAACGATCCAGATTCAAGAGCAGATTGGAAATGAGATGCCAGTCGAGCATGTGAACTGCGTAGCCATTTAAGCCAAAAATTGTGCAGTCCGTCCGGACCTGAAGATTTCCAATTAGATAACGGACGGACTGCACTAGCTACATCAGAGCTATCTATAATGACTTCTTCCATGCTTTGAATTTTGTCACATGCGCGCTTGACATCACACATCCAATCCCCCTCGGTGTGACTGACGGGTACCGACCAGATACTCTGCCAAAATGTATTTGTATCTTCAGCATCCGGTAGATGTCCGTCACTCACACCTTTATCAGATCGTTCCCAATTTCTATAGACCCATCTCTGGTCGCTTTCGAATCTGCGATTAATGGTATATCGGTCTACGCGTTTTTTGTATCTACGTATTCGATGTGCCCATGCATATACTTTTTGCTTCAGGAAGTCAATGCGCTCTGTGACCCGAGATACATATTCATTTGAACTGATACCAGTTCCTGAAAATGCTCGGTTCACAAAGCGCATCACCTTCGGTCTAGTATTACCAGATCTGAAGCAAAATAACTTGCTGATGAGTACTCTTGTCTCAGCGATACGTCGTTCAATCCTGCGCTGCCACCCCGCCACGGTAGGTCTTGTCGGTCGTGTATCATGGTTTTCCACCAAAGGTGGAACACCTGCTACACGACATGTTGCCATAGCAGCGCAGTACAGGATTGAATGAGTATCACTAAGAGTTTCACTATTTTCTAAATACATAGATAATAGTGAATTAACAGTACTCACCAGTGCCAAGTTCTTTCTATGCATGGGCAATCGAGGTAGACGTGGTCTAATATTAATGGGCGCATTCCGATATTCCCCAATCGCACACTCCAAAGCCACCAGTATCTCCTCATTGTACCTAGTATCTGTTGATATAACCATGTCATCTACTACTGTATTTTGACTAACCACAACATTAATTGGGATACTTGCTTCTTCCCGTAGCGGCGGATTGTAGATAACATGGTCATTCCGTAGATACTCTAAGCGTAGTCTTTCAAGTACGTTACTATCCAACATACGATTACGTTGAATAGCACGTACTTGATCCGATAATCTTTGAGCGGAAACGTCGACAGCTGGTTCAAGTTCACGAAACAAGTGCAGCATACGGTCACGATACGCAGTGCGAATAGTTCCCCCCTCTGTTGCCGCATAATATGCCCGCATGACGTTCTCATTAATGGTATTAGTCCATCGCATGCGGTGCACATTACCACCGGAAGCGGGGGCCCTGTTCGAGGCCGGTGGGCCTCGGGGTCCCAAACGAGACGGTGGCCGGCCTCTCCCCGGCCGACGTACAGGCGTTGGCGACGTCGGCGGAGAGAAATACTCATCACTCGATGTTGAGCTCGACGCCTCTACGTTTGGTGTATTTTCACGAAGAAGAGAGGCGGAGCGGAGTGATGAGTCCGGAGATGTTGGCTGTGCTCGTTGTGTCCTGGCTCTGGTCAACATTTTCACAATTTATGTATGTACATGAATAATATTTTGCATTATTCATGCCGTGTCAAATGACATTTGTCAAACACTTCTTGATGGGATCTTCTGTAAAATGTTTTAAACATTTTTCGTCGGAATTTATGCATTTTTAGTATCATAAATATTATTATTTCCTTAATATGTGTAAAAACTGGGTAATTATTTGTTTGCAATAAAAATGTAATAAAAACTTGTGGAGCAAAAATATTGACGTGTATCTGTCACCAGGTTTTTTTTTTTTTTTTTTTTTTATTATTATTTTTATTAATAAATAAAAAATCTTCGGCTGTTTGCCGATTATCTCAGTAATCGCAAGCAATCAGAAAAAATTGGCGAGCACACAAGCAGTGTGATGACTAACAGTGGTTTTGGGGTACCACAGAGGAGTGTTTTGGGAAGTACTCTATTTTTAATTTATATTAATGACCTCTGCTCCTCTCCGCTACAAAAAGGTGTAATTATATCTTATGCTGACGACACAGTTCTCTTGTTCGCCGCTGAATCACGTGAGGAGTTATATACTCGTGCACAACGAGCCTTTAATTTTGTGACTTATTGGCTCAATAAAAACCTACTAATGCTCAATGCTTGTTTGATTCGATGTTTGTCGAATGTTTGTTTCGAACGAAATTGTAACACTGAAAAATCAAAGTGTAATTTTTAGTTTAGTGTTTCCGCCACGACTTCACCCACACCCCGCCCCAGAAAAATTGCCTGACTGGCCGACGCACTTCAGGGAACTGAAGAAAGTGCTCGGCCACGCACCCAACGTGCGCCCCTTTGGCAGGGGGGTCAGGTTTATACCGAAAACCGACACGGAGTATCGGGTAATCCAACGCTACCTCACTCAGCTGGAGGGGGAGTGCGGAATCTCATGGTTCAGCTACTCCCTACCAGCTGAGCGCAGCCTGAAGGTGGCGATACGAGGTCTACCGGCCAACACTGACCCACATGCGGTGGAGGAGGAGCTGCGCGGACTCGGGTACGAACCGGAGCACGTGCGCAACATCCCTGCGCGCCCCAGACGACCAGGATGCCTGATGTTCGCGCAGCTGAAACGGACATCCACCACCATCCCGGGCATATACGAGGAGCAGGAGCTCCTCTGTATGCCGGGAATCAAGATCGAGGCCTGGCGTGGACGAAAGGGCCCGGCGCAGTGTCATCGGTGCCAGCAGTTCCGCCACTCCTCACACAACTGCCACAGGCCCCAGGCCTGTGTGCGTTGTGGTGAGGGACATGCTGCCAAGGACTGCCCGCGTCCCCTTGTTGAGAAGCCCACCTGCGCAAACTGCGCGGGTGACCACACGGCGAACAACGCCAACTGCCCCGTGTTCCGCTAGGAGACGCGGAACAAGCGCGCCGTTACCACTGCGCGTACCATCGCCCACGCCACCCCTACAACCAACGAAGCCAACGCACCCGGCTCGCTCATTACACATTGTATTAGTCACATTGTTAAGCGGAGTAGTGCTAATTACCAACAATCTGGAGGGTACAGGTAATTTTTCCTATCCCACATCCAAAATTCCTTTCGTGAGGAGTTCGGTTTATCATTCCTCCCATACAATTATTTGGCGTAGTTAGGATTGATGAATCGAGGGTGTGAGGCGGGTTCCTCTCTTGAGAGACCTAAACCGCGAAGACACGGAAAAGTTACTTGAGATTATTAATTAAATGATTAGATGTTAACCTATGTATAAATATAAATATGTATAGTAAGTATAAATTAGACTACTAATAAGATACTATTAAATTATTGTTTCTTAGCCGTAAGATAAATTCATTACTGTGAGGGTCTGAAACACAGGTTTTTTTTTTTTTTTTCATTTATTTATTTAAGGTCGCTGAAACATCTAGGTCATTAGCGACCTCTGTTTATATACATTATATCAACTTATAGTAATTAATTAGCTTAAGATATTCTATAGTTACTTCTGTTTTAAGGTATAAACATTCTTTTAAAGATTTCGGTAAGTTAACAATCAGTCTTTCTGTGTTGTACATTGAACATTCAACAAGTAAATGTTTAATGGATAAGTCCATGTCACACCTTGTACATTTATTTTTATTGGCCTTAGTAATAAGGTGGATGTGAGTTACATTGCTGTGTCCTATTCTTAACCTATTTAATACTATCTGGTCTCTCCTATTATTGCAGGTAGTTTTATTTTTTTCAAAAACTGATTGTCTTATCTCGTATAATTTACTATTATTATTTGTTACCCAACAGTTATTCCAGAGAGATTTTACACTAAGTTTAATATATTTTTTTAATACAGTTGCTCAAAAAGTGGCGTATTACAGGGACGTTTAGCGTTCGGGATGTGGGCTATTACACACTCGTGCTTTTTTCTTTCCCATTCCTGCACTCGTGCGTTTTCTTTCCCAATTGTCAAAATAATGTCTATTCATGCAAATATTTCTAAAAAAAGATACTAACTTGTTTCAATATCAGATTAAAAGTAATTTTAATTAAAATTTAAGCATAAATTAATATAAGTATTGGCCAAATTAAATTTATAAAAATAAAAAAAGTTGGCTGTATGAAGTGCATTGCCTTATTCTCTGCTTAGGAAGGTATATATTCTTTTACGGTTGGCGCCATTTTGGATATTCAGGTTTGTTGTGTTTTTATTATTTTATATAATTGCCTAATTTTTTTCGCAACTGTATTAAAAATAGTTGTTCAATACACGTGTGGAACTGTTATTTAAACTCGTTTCGACTGTTTACCCTCGCCTTCGGCTCGGGTCAACACCTGTCGTAACTCGTTGTAATAACAGGAATCCCACACTTGTATCGAAAACTACTATTTTAGGTCTTGAATGCTAGCAGTAACGTAATTGCACTGTTCTCCTCTCGTAGCTTCTTTAGCTTCGGCGTCCGCTTTCTCGTTCCCGGGAATGCCTTGGTGGCCGTGGCTAGGTATCCAGTATAATTTTATAATGTAATTATTATTGGTTAGGTTTATTAATTCTTCTTTTATTAAATTTATAAGTGGATCCTTATTGACCACATTTGAGATTGCCATATGGGATGACATTGAATCAGAAAAGATTGCATGTCGTTTTTCTCTTGAGTTTTGACTAATTATTTCTAGACATTTTAGGATAGCAACCGCTTCACATGTAAAAATAGATGAGTAATCACAGGATTACTCATCTATTTTTACATGTGAAGCGGTTTATAAATTCAGACTACAGAGTCTGAATTTATAAATTTTGTTTTCAGACACAATAGCACACCCAGTTTTACAATCAACAACAGACCCATCAGTGTAATATTGTTTGAAATCTGGTATTTTATCTGTGATTTCATAAAACAGGTTTTTATAGATATAATCGGGGGTAGTGTTTCTGGGGTTATTGTAGGCTAAATCCAAAATAATTGGGAGTTCTAATTTAATCCATGGAGGGGTTTGGGGAATATTACGCTCAAAAACCGGAGGTAGTTTCAAATCTAATTCTTTTAGATACTTTTTGACTCTCAGTCTTAATGGTAAAGAAAGGGTAGTTCTTAGTTGGTACTCAATATCAGACGGCGCCGGGGGTTTGAACATGAATGAGTCCTTATTGTTAGCTATATGTTTGACGGCATATGCTATGCACAATTCTTTTCTTCTTAAGGTTAGAGGCATGTCGTCTGCCTCAACTAGAATGCTGTTAATTGGGCTAGTTTTAAAGGCTCCTAAACTTAGTCTTAAGCAGGTATTATGAATACTTTCCAGAAGTCTTAAAATAGCAGGGGAAGCAGCATCATATATAATAGAACCGTAATCTAATTTTTGGCGAATGAGTGCTTTGTAAGTGTTTTTAATACATTTACTGTCTGAACCCCAATTTGTAGATGATAAAATTTTAATGACATTCATTCGACTATAACATTCAGATTTCAATTTTTTTATGTGTAAAACCCAGTTCATTTTTGGATCAAAAGTTAAACCTAGAATTTTAAGTTGACGTACTTCTTTAACTTTATGATTATTAATTTTTAAGTTAATTGTGTCTTTATATTTGTTATTGGATAGCACCATAGTCTCAGTTTTTGTTTCTGAAAATTTGAATCCAGTATGTCTACACCATTCACTTAATTTATCCAAGGTATTTTGCAAGAGTTTTTCAGTAGGTTTTATACTATTACCGCTACATATTATTGTCAAATCATCTGCGAATAAATATCCCTTCACCGGTCTCTCTATAACTTCTAGAATATTGGTTAATCGATACAAGAAAGAGAATAACACTCAAAACTGATCCTTGTGGCAGTCCGTTCTCTGTTTGAAGTGAGTCCGATAAGATGTTATTAATCTTTACCTGTATAGTTCTATTAGCTAAGAAGTTTATAACAAAAGCAAGGAGATTGCCCTTTAAGTTATATTGTTCTAAAAGTAATATGACTCTGTGTTTCCACACCATTTCGTAGGCTTTTTCCAAATCCAGAGCAACTACCACAAGTTTATTTTTATTTGCAAAGGAAGTTTTTATTTCGTTTTCCAAGTCTGATAAATAATCTAATGTTGACCTGAACTGCCTAAATCCGAACTGAAATGTCGATATCAATAGATTTTTTTCCAAATGCCATCTCAATCTATTACTTATAATTTTTTCTAACAATTTGCAAAGGTTACAAGTAAGAGAAATAGGTCTATAGTTTGATGGCAATGTAGGAATTTTGCCAGGTTTTAAGATCGGTATAACAATAGCCTCCCTCCACCGATCAGGAAAAACTTGATTCGACCAGATGTAGTTATACATGTCTAGAAGACGTTCAAGGGCCAAGCGGGGAAGTTTTATGATCATAGTATTTGATATATTGTCAGGACCCGGGCTTGATGAACCTAGATGTTGTATAACGAGATCAAGTTCATGTAGGGTAATGTTTTCGTTAATTAAGTTACTATTGTCTTGCAGATGATTTTTTACATCATTAGTCCTTTCTGTTTGGTTTTTGTATCCCAAAAAGTCTTGGTTGTAATTACTGGAACTAGAGTTTTCTACAAAACATTTCGCTAGTATATCGGCATTTATTTTAGGATTGCCGCTTAGAGTTCCTTCATTATTTTTTAAAATTATTGTTTGTTTCTTCCTTGTATATCCCTTTATCGAGTTAATTTTTTGCCATACAGTTCTTAAGAGTATATAACTATTTATTGATGTAATGAAATTTTCCCAACTTGCTTTTCTGTTTTCTTTGAATAGTCTTCTAGTTTTGGCTCTTTTTTTTCGATATTCTATTTTCAATAATTCTTGTTCTTGGTTAGGATGATCGTTGTTTTGGTTTTTTCTTTTTTCCTTCATAAACTTCCTATATGCTTTTTTAGTTTCCTTCAGAGACACAGCACATTCTTCGGTCCACCATGGAACTTGCTTCTTTTTTAATTTTCCTGTGGTTTTTGGTATATTTTTTTCGGCGGAACTGATTATTATTTTATTAAATTCGTCTACTAAATTATTTATACATAGTTTACTTGATACGTCTAGTTTTTCTAATTGATTAATTTTACATTCTATTTCGAGTTGAAAGTTAGGCCAATTCGCCTTCTGATATTTCCAAAATTGTGCGGAGTTGTGCAAGGTTGAACCAAGGTCTATTTGTGACGTAATAATAATAGGATAGTGGTCGCTATCATAAAGATCTAATGCATTCCAGTCGAAATAAGTTGATGCCTGCCGTTTCTACTATTAAAATGTGTTGGTTGTTGAGAATTCAGTAGGATTAAATTATCGTCACCGTCCATCCAATTAGCAATTACCTTACCTCTAGGATCACAATGATTTGATCCCCAATAAAAGTGATGTCCGTTAAAATCTCCCATTATAATAAAGGGCGTTGGAAGCTGTCGTACTAAAGAATTCAAGTCATTTTCAGTAAAGGAACAGCTGTTGGGTAAATATATGTTGCATAGTGTAATAGTTAGTGGGAATTTTATTCTAATCACAATTACTTCCAATGGGCTATTAATATTAATTAATTCTGGGAGTGTATGAGATTTAACGTAAGTAAACGTAAACCACTGGCTATACAGCCATGTGAGCGGTTTTTATAAAAGTTGTCATAATTTTTTAACTCAGCACAATAATTATTTTTAAAGTTAGTTTCTTGTATACAAAAACATAAAGGGTTAATCTCATTTAGTAAAAGTTATATATGTTCATATCTAGAATAAAATCCGTTTACATTCCACTGGATGATTTCCATAATAATTGCTTATAAAAAACTAGCTGATGCCCGCAGCTTCGCCCGCGATGGCGCTGTATGTGAAATTTTGCTGAATTTTCTTTGCTATAAACCTCACGGAGCCCGAGACCTTTCCAATGAATGCAAAACCGTGGAAATCGGTTCGTGCGTTCTGGAGTTATAGCATCAGGAAGGAAAACCCGACTTATTTTTATATAGTAGATGTAACTTAAATATATAACTAAATATGAAAAGGATATGTATTATGTGGTATTCGTAGTTTTTATGTCTTGGAGTTTTCTAGCAAATCTAGCACATCTATTTTTCAGGTTTTTGTTCATCTTGGGGTGAAGGAGTAGGCACATGACAATTAATTCGTCAATATTTTCTGTGTAGTCGTTGATTATTTCTTGAACATTTTGTTTATTGCGGGCTTTGTCTAAGAGGCTGATGAATTGATCCAATGTTAAGGGAATGAGCTGCTGGGATTCTTTTATTTCCGTTTTAATATCATGTTCTTCTGATCTATTATCCATGGTTTTCGATTTTTTTTTCGCGGGCTTAATCTTAGACGGTTCTTCTTCAGCGGAGTAGTTACTATCGGTGTCCTCAACGTAGTCACTAACTGGTGGGCTTTCGTCTATATTATATTCGGTGTGAATCTGATCTAGTTTTGATTGGTCGGATGTGGTACTTAAAAGAAATCGTTTAATGCCTTTATTGTGTTCGGATTTATTGTGTGGACGGTGGATGCTTTGATTTGTGGTTTTTCGAATTCCATTGTAGGATAATTTGAGCTATCAGCGCTTATTTGTGAATTATTTGGTAAAGATGCGAAATTGGGAATTTTATTTTGTGGACAATATTTTGCAGAATGACCCCTTCCATTGCATACAAAACATTTCATTGATTCATTTGTAATGTATACCCAGTAGTTGGTGTCATCGAAATTAATTTGCATTGATTCTGGCAGAATTTTTTCGTCCTCTGGGGATACATATAGGGTGTAACAAAATTACCTCTCCAAATTTTACGAGATGACTTGGCATCGGAAATCAAATACAAATATTTAATAAAAAAGGGGGGTAGATTTTTACATTTTTTTTTAATTCTTTTTGTCGCACATTAAGAATTCATTTTTTACCGCGGCAATTCGAGGTAACATTGTCGCCGTGGCAAAACAAACACAGAGCACCCGTCTGGCTGTCGTTGTCGCTTTCTACTGCCGCTCAGTAGCGATAGAAAGGGTTAAAAAGGGAATTTATAGGACCTTTAAAACGGCTTTACGGTTATAGTATTCATGTGATTTATTTTTCTTCATTTTTGTAATGTTTCTTGACTGATGCCACGTCGCGTGACGAAATTTGGAGAGGTAATTTTGTTACACCCAGTATAGTTGGCGTCGAAAACTCATAATATGTGAAAACCCAGGGTCAGGAACACCTACCTTCATGAACGTAACTGATTAAATTTTTCCTCAATCACATCATTTGGAATGATTGGACATACGTTCGATAAAACAATCCTTTTGTTTCTGGTGATCAATGGCCGGATTTCAAGTAGATGGTCCTGGACTTTGATTTTTTTCACTGTGTCGGTAAGTTCATCTGCTGTTTGCTTTGAGTCCATGTAGACACATATTCTGGAGTTCGCTATGCGTGAGATGAAACGTATTGAAGACGGTTTGGTGACTGTGGAGAGCGATAGTAAATAGTCTCGTATAACGAGACCATCTATAGAATCCATAACTATGGCTTGTTCCTTCGTTGGGTGTGAAAATTTGGAGGTAACTTTGGCGTAGCTAACTTCGGGGGTTTGGTTATCCATGGTGGTGTGAGGTGCTCCTGTGCCCAGGAGCACCCTTCAACGGCTTTATGATGAATACTTCGTCACAATAATAATTAATTGTCGGTTAACTCGCGGCGCATACGGGGTGCGATAACACGCGCGGACCGAACGGCGGCCGCTGGCTCACTCTTTTGACATACACGACTTTTGACATACACGACTTTTGAGAAACACAGGTTTGACATAAACCTAGATCAGACTTGTCGCACGTAAGCAAGATGGCCTTCGTTTTTAGGGTTTCGTAGCCAAATGGCAAAAACGGAACCCTTATAGATTCGTCATGTCTGTCTGTCTGTCCGTCTGTCTGTCCGTCCGTGTGTCACAGCCACTTTTCTCCGAAACTATAAGGTCTATGCTATTGAAACTTAGTAGCTAGATGTATTCTGCGAACCGCATTAAGATTCTTATATAAAACTAGAAAAATGTAGTAAATTTTGGGGGTCCCCATACTCCGAACTGAAACTCTAAATTTTTTTTTTCATCAAACCTATACGTGTTGGGTATTTATTGATAGGCCTTCAAAAATGCTATGGAGGTTTCTAACATCATTTTTTTCTAAAGTGAATAGTTTGCGCAAGGGACACTTCCAAAGTGGAAATGAATGAATGAATGAAATGAATGAAATTGCCATAAAAACTACCAACGAAAATTAGTTTGGACGAGATAGAGCTGGTAGTTTTTTTTTAATGCGTCATAAACCGCAATTTCCGGTTAGTGAAATCACTACCACTGCGAACGTGTTAAAACATCAGTCAAAGTTACAACGAACTTCATGAACTTTTATATTATGTTACTTGCTGCTACGAAACCCTTCATGGGCGAGTCCAACTTGCACTTGGCCGGTTTATTTACTTGTATTATAAGTCGAATCGTATAAAGTGTAATGATAATTGTCTAGTATAAGCATTAATAATTGTATTTAGCAATGTAGACCAGGCGATTTTTGTTTGTTTACGAGTGAAATCTATTTCGTAAAAATTAATCAATAAAATTCTACTCTATTCTAAAGACATAGTGTTTTAGGTAGGTATGTAATGTAATGAGCAGAGCACGCACTTGTAGAACATGAACTCGGCGCCGGCGCCCAGCACGGCCAGCAGCGCCCGCAGCGCGTAGAACAGCGACACGGGCGCCAGCCAGGGGGCCAGCAGCCGCGCCGGCGCCGCCAGCAGCCACAGCGGCAGGTACGAGCGCAGCGCGAACTGCGGGCTGTACTCCCACGTCTGCAGCCCGCTGCCGTACACTGCGCATAAATCATAATCCACGGATTAGGATCGGGACTAGACGACGGCCACTCTTCAGTTCGTTTCCGACCAAGACTGCGTAGACCGAGTTTGATGACCCGGGACGCCGAGTCTTGCTCGAAGGACCATTCTTGGTTATTAAACATGGTGTTGTTAAAGGGCTTCACTCAACCCGGTTTGGATTTCAATTGTTTTCAGCCAATCCTCTGGCTCTAGGCTAAGTAGCGTAATAATATGTTATTTTATGTATTGCACCACTTCTAATTGCGATTCACGTAAAAAAATAATTAAAATTATTTAGTAGTTTCATCATCACGCCTTTTATCCCCGAAGCGGTAGGCAGAGTCATATTATATGCCCACATTTTACCTTTTTGTTTTAATTTGTCCCACGTAATACGTTGTGAGCCATATTGCCGTGTTTAAATGGACATTATTTAGTATTTTTTTTTTTTTTATTATTAATTATTTAGTAGTTTCTGTAAAGAGAAGAAGAAAGAAAAAGAAATTTATTTCACATAGGCATATACAGATGCTCTTGTAAAACGTCCAGAATATAAATCTAAATCTACCACCAGTTCACAACGCGACCCACCTGAGAAGAACTGGCAAGAAACTCAGCGGGTTATTCTTTTTAGAGCTCTATTAATGAATCTAAAAACTATGCATTTTACCAATTTTTTGAGAATCCAGTAGAGCAGGTCATTTCCAGGCTTCTCCATCCAACAAATAATCACCAATTGTATAGTAGCCCCTGCAGTACAATTTACTTTTTACAACCTTTTTAAATTTATTAAGGGACATACTTTTAATTTCGTCTGGTAGCGGTATTTTACTACATTATACACACAGATTTTTATTGTTCTCTGCAGAGCCCCTAAAATATTAAGCGTAATAATATGTAGCCTGTGTGTAAAACCTATCTCTTACTTATATTCCTGCTACGTTCCAGTTAAATCAATCCACCGGCTTACATATTTCATTGCTCTCTGCTTAGCCACTATGATATGTAGCGTGATAATATATAGCCTATTTGAAGAATCCACCTGTAGTTAATATTTGTGCAAAATTTTTAACCAAATCTATTGAGTACCTACTTTTCGAGATCCTTCCGGACAAAGCAAAGCAAACAGACAAACCGACAAACAGACAAAAATTTTCTAACTACATTTTCGGCTTCGGTATTATCTTGCTAATATAAGTTAACAATTCTAGTAACTGCAAATTGTACTATCGAGCTCATAACTGCAGTAGCAATACTACGTAACTATGGCGTCAACATTCTGGCGCTGCTTGTGACTATTTTCTTTTAAGACACACACATATATTAATTATTCTTCTTCCGTAGGAATATTATCGATAGTGTCGTTGTTACTACGTAAGCAACCCGTAGCCGAGTGGTTCTAGTATAGAATGGAAATGCAAAGGTTTATGGTTCGAATCCTACGAACTTGCAAAAACACTTTTTGTGTTTCATTTATAAATTAATATCAGGTTGATTAATAAAATATGTTTCTTAAGTAAAATTATTATTAGAAACTTCATGCAAAATTACTTTATCAATATTTAAAATTATATTTTTGTTCTAAATGTAAAAAAATCGTTATAAGCTGGAATCGAACCACGAATATCTCTTATCACTGTGTATTAATAGTATCTTGCTTCAGCCATTTAGCTATCAGTTAATTTACTAGGTTGTTAAATTACTGTATTAGTATCTAATGGTTCACAGCATTAGATACTAATACAGAAATTTAATATTATTATATCGTTATCTTTGTCTAGCACGAACTAATCATATTTTACTGTTCTAGTCTACGCTATAACGCGTCGCGACGTGTTGATGTTAGCATTGTAACATTACACACACACACTTATATGTAAACGGAAAACCAGCCCGAACGCACTGTTACGGTTGACACCTGTACCCTATCCGGCACACCACGCATTCACTCCTCACACAGTCAGCAACTATCAGCCCTACTGACATCAGTCCCTTCCATTTACATTCAGTCTCATCCCGACCTCTATACCAGACGGCTGTCTTAACCAAACCCCTTAGTTTTATTTTTTAAAGAAGCCTTTACATCGAGACCCGTAACATTTGGTGGCAGCGTTAAGGGATTCAAAAAAAAAGAGTCCCCGGATCGTCTCCTAACCTAATACAAACCATAATCCGACGCGAGTGCGTGTTGTGAAAGTGCCAAATCTAAAGTGCATAATACATCGGCGTAACGAGTTCGCCCAGCCCTGCTGGTTACCCAGTGTTGTGTCTGGTGTTTGTGTTGTGATTGTGACCAATCTCGCAAGAGGCCCACTGCTGCGTACTGCCCGTACTGCAGCCGGTCTCTCTCCAGAGGTTACCTTGTTGCACTTACGTACTAAGTACGATTGACAACGCAACGACTCAACGACGACGGCCCGAAGCTTATCAACGCGTTACTTCGCCGAGACCAATACACTACGTTATGATCATCCTTATCGCACTGTCTGCATTCCAGTGAGTGATTTTATCCACTTGGTCACTTGTGTTTTGTACTGTAAAATAATTTTATACACTGCTTTACTAGTTATATCCTTTGTGTAATTTGCTATTTTATAAGTTCTATAAAACAATGTCGACAGACAGAGCCCAAAGCCCGAAATTTGAAAAACCTGAAATTTCAATAAGTGAAGCGGAGGAGGAATATTGTGCCCCCCCGTCAGGTCCAATAACCAGATCCGTTGCAAAAAAGAAAATTGTGACAAATAAACCAGATATTGAACTCTCTACTCTTCTAAAATTCATAAAACCTTATGAAGGGTGTAGGGAGAAGTTAAACTCATTTCTCGTAAATTGTAACAATGCATACGACTTAGCCTCAGACGCCCAAAAAGATATCTTATTTAAATATATTTTGTGCCAATTACAGGGCAAGGCGGAAACGGCTTGCTCAATAAAAGAGTTCACCAATTGGCAACAGCTAAAAGAATTTTTAAAAACCCAGTTTAGCGAGAGAAAACACTATGCTCATCTCTTAACCGATTTACAAGACTGCAAACAGCAGTACAACGAAACTGTCAGCCAATATGCTTTGAAAATCGAGACTTGTCTTAGTCAATTACTTACCGAGATTTCAATCACACATGGGCATAAAAGCAGAGAGATGGTAGGACGTACAGCAGCAATGGAAGAGTTAGCCCTCCACCATTTCCAGATGGGTTTGACTCCTCGTATTTCCAACATTATTAGATGCAAATCTTTGAAAACATTAAACGAGGCTATTAATATGGCCATATCCGAAGAAAAAATACAGCAATCTTTAGCTAAACAACGTCCAGGTCTGTCCAACAATCAACAGACCTCCCGTTTAGACAGATCTAATACACCAAGGCCAAACGTTCAACCAACACGTCGCTACCAACAATTTTCCTCTAACTGGAATCAATCTAACTCCAATCGTCCTAATACGAGCAACAACAACGGTTCTTCTACTCCAATCTGTAGATACTGCAAGACTCCAGGTCATACCTTAGAGCAGTGTCGGAAAAGAGAGTTTAACAACAACCGATTTAAAAATTTTGCACTTAATCAACAAGGAACACCCCACCGAGTTAATTTTGTTTCCGACGAAACGTCAAACCAAAATGACCACGATCAAGTATTTGAGCCAGTAGAAAGCTACGACACCGTAGATAATGACCCAAAAAACGAATAACCGTCTCGTCCCAGTGTCGTGCGGGACCTCACAGTTTAGAAATCGGCACCGTCAAATCTAATCCTAACTTACCCATGCATCAGCATAACAAAAAATCATCTATATCCAAAGCATCGCTACATGATGACTTACCCATGCATCAGCATAACAAAAAATCTTCTATATCCAAAGCATCGCTACATGATGACTTACCCATGCATCAGCATAACAAAAAATCTTCTATATCCAAAGCATCGCTACAAGATGGCTTAACCACGCAACAACACAATAAAGTTGTTCCGATAAAATCTTCTAAATCCAATGTTTTTGAAATAACAAATAATCCTGCAAACACATTATTACCCCACGTTCTTGTCCTGTCCTCAGTATCAGACATCCCACTTTCCTTATTAGTTGACTCTGGATCCTCTGTTAGCCTAATAAAACATTCATGCATTGTATACCAACCCAAAATTGTAAAAAACACTATTCAAATAAAAGGTATTGATTCGACAGTTACACCCATTTTATTAAAAATTCAGCTTCCCAAATACAAAATATCACATCTGTTTCATATTATGGATACTGTACACTTACCTTACGATGGTATTATAGGATCGGACATGCTCAATGCACTTAGCTGCAATATAAATTACAATGATAACCTACTCTGGATTGGCAAATCACCCTTAAAATTACATTTCCATGATCCTGCCTACATAATTCCCCCTAGGACTGAAACAGTAATTGAATGCTCCGTCTCAAACCCTGAAATAAAAGAAGGTTTAATCATTGATCAAAACCTCTCGGATACCCTATTGATTGCATATTGTTTAGTACGCGTTAAAGAAAATAAAAGAGTTAACCTAACCATTGTAAATACCTCTGAAAAACCCGTGACTTTGAACTCTAATCTGAACCTAAAACTCGACTGCCTCGATTCCCAAAAAATTGAAGAACAGCCTCCTAGAGCAATAAATTATGTAGATAATTCAACCAATAGCTTAAAACGGACAGAAGAGGTGCTTAAACAATTACGAGTCTCTCATCTCAATAAAGAAGAGAAGGATGCCCTTCTACAACTATGTTCCGACTTTTCCGATATTTTCTATCTCCCCGGAGAAAACCTTAGCCATACGAGCGCCCTCAAACATGAAATTAAAACCACGACAGACGTACCAATCTACACGAAATCTTATAGATTCCCTGAAATTCATAAAACCGAAGTCCGCAAACAAGTTGATAAGATGCTGGAACAAAATATAATTGAACCCTCCGATTCCCCTTGGTCATCACCCATATGGGTCGTTCCCAAAAAACTCGACGCTTCCAATGTCCAAAAATGGAGAGTAGTCATTGACTACCGCAAGCTGAACGATATCACAATCGGCGACACATACCCTATTCCTCAAATCGCTGAAATCCTTGATCAACTGGGAAATAGTAAATATTTCTGCACACTAGACCTAGCCTCTGGGTTTCATCAGATAGAATTAAATGAAACTGATAAACCTAAGACTGCCTTTACCATCCCAGAAGGACATTTCCACTTTAAAAGAATGCCATTCGGCCTTAAAAATGCTCCTGCGACGTTCCAGAGACTAATGAACTCTGTTCTATCCGGTTTACAAGGTATAAAATGCTTTGTGTACCATGACGACATTGTTTCGTATGGTTATGACCTTAAATCTAGCATCCTTAACCTAACAGCCATCTTTCAACGAATCCGCGATTTCAAACTTAAATTACAGCCTGATAAGTGCGAGTTTTTGCGACGAGAAGTCTGTTATCTTGGCCACATAATCACTGAACAAGGTGTTAAACCAAATCCAGAAAAAATCAAGGCTGTAACTAACTTCCCTGTCCCAAGCACTCCCAAGGATATTAAGTCTTTCCTTGGTCTTGTCTCTTACTACCGACGTTTTATCCCAGAATTCTGCAAGTCTGCAAAGGCTCTAACCAATCTCCTGAAAAAAGATACACCATTCCAATGGGAAAACCAACAACAACTTGCCTTTGAGACATTAAAAAGCAGATTAACAACTGCTCCGCTTCTCATCTATCCTGATTTCTCTCAACCCTTTATACTCACATGCGATGCCTCGAACTACGCTGTTAGTGCTGTACTCTCCCAAGGATCTGTAAGTAAAGACCAACCTGTAGCCTACGCTTCTCGAACACTCAATAAGAGCGAATGCAATTACAGCACAACGGAGAAAGAGTTATTACCTATATTATATGGATGTAAAACATTTCGACCTTACCTTTACGGACATAAATTTCTCATAATCACTGATCATAGACCTCTGAAATGGTTGTTCAACCACAAAGACCCAAGTAGTAAACTTCAGCGATGGAGGTTAAAACTGGAAGAATACGATTATGAAATAGTGTACCGCAAAGGCAAATTAAACTCAGCGGCTGACGCCCTATCTAGATACCCTGTAAACCCTATATTTCCTGATAACAAGGGCTCACTTACCTCTAATGCAAGCCCTAACATTAACCCACATAACTCACCTGATGGGTCAACTAATGATTTGCAAGATCTCCTAATATCTCCACCGTCTAGTCTGGATGCTGTCCTAATAAACCCTGAAATTGAAAATGAAGTAATGGAATACTTGAGCTCTAGCGAACCACAACCTTCAACTAGCCAACAACATCCTGAAAACCTACCTGTTTCTCCTGTCCGTCGTAATTCACAGCATTCTGAAATAGAACCTCAACCTTCCACAAGCTGGCAACACCCTGAAACCTTACCTTGTCCTACTCGACGTAGTTCCCCACATCCTGAAATAGAACCTCAACCTTCCACTAGCTGGCAACACCCTGAAACATTGCCCGTTCCACCAGTTCAGCTTAGTCCAGAAACCCCTCTACTAGAACTGGAAAATGTGCCTTCACCAGAAAGAACCTATAATCAATTCTTAAGATCACCAGCCAGGTCACACAACACCCTTATTTTAGAACATAACGAAAGCCTGATCAAGGGAACACAAAAACTAATAATTATACCAACCTCAATAGATATGGACGAGTCCATGCCATATGTTCAAGAGATTCTTGATATCTGTACAGAATCTGAACGAATGGCATTCCTGGAACGAGAAAAATCCCTTCATACCTTTTTACCTGTTGAAATCGAAAATAAAACTTATCTGTTCCTATTTACAAAAGTTCATCATTTTGACGATTACTCATACCACGGAATAATAAAAACAAGTGGAAGTGTGTTAAGACAAATTTACTACCAGAACCGCTGTCGCCAAACTCACACATACAAACCGTGAATAATATTGTGCACTACTAGGAAACAATTGATTTGATTCGTCGCATAATTTTAATTTCAAATTGACCTAAATCATATAAACTACAAAGCGAAAACACGTCTTTACGCCTTCAAAATAGAACTTGCTATACTATAAATAAAGAAAAGTACTTACGACGTTTTGTGATACAAATCAAACATGCTTTGATTAACGCAAAAGTTCAGCTACTCAGCAAGAGATGGCAGTGTATATCAAGCAAAATATTGTAAACCTTATTCCCTTGGAATATGTTTGACATTGCCTCAACTCATTTTAGTTTACTCGCTTATCAGCTAGTGCAGGGCAAAACATATTTACAATTTCGATAAAAGGATGTTTGTATTCCAAGATGTGCGGGGTGTAGTGGGGCCCTACCAACACCATCGGGCCCAAGTCAACCTCACGTGCAAGCTCGTGCACCTGCTGAACAACGGACGAGGCTCTGACGGCGGCGGTCCATTTCAACACGGCGATGGGCTCACCACCTGTCACGTGGGACCGAATTGTACACGGTGAAATGTGGGCCGGTATAGGCCTCTGCCTACCCCTTCGGGGATAAAGGCGTGAGTATATGTATGTATGTATGTATTCCAAGATCTTAGGTTCATAATTTTCAAATTAACACTTGTAACAGAAACTTCAATACACTTTGGGGTTTTTCAAAAAGCTTTTACAGGGTCGACAACGCAAGTTAGCGCCTCTGGTGTTGCAAACGTCCATAGACTGCGGTGCGGATGGTAGTATTTTTATTATAAAAAATGAGATTTTAGGCTAACTTGAAGTCATAATGATCAGAGGTATTTTTGGAATCCTGTTCTTTGATGTATTCAAGTCATAACTATAATTTATTATTTTTTAAAGAAAGAGTAATTGGCGTATAACGAAATCAGTTTAAGGTCTTAAAAGCATTTCAAGCTATAAGTTGTCTAATGAGAAAAGGTACGTTTTATTCATTCCCTTATCAATCACTTTCCAATACATAAGTAAATAAATATAAGTTGGGAGAAGTGAGTAAATAACTAGGTTACGTTTGATCGAGTTTGCTGAAGATAGATGGAAATAAATTTTAAATAAGTCTTTTATTTTAAATAGTGGACCCGGCGAACTTCATCTTTACATGGTATAAAATGATATCGATGATATCGATAAGTCTGCCATCTCATTTCACCACATCACTAAATGAGTAGCAGAGAAAGATCCAGAAAAAATACACTAGTGTGCGTAACCCAAAACGAGCTTTATTTCTAAAGCGATATGGTTGATTTTCGTGGCAATTTTTATTTAAATTTTGACAAATTGAATTTCTTTACGATTTCTTAAAAAAATTACTAATCTTTACTTTCCGGTGGTATAAAACACCCCCATTCCCAAGATTAATTCTCCTACTATCATTTTTACACTGCAAAATGGCACAATTAGGCATATTTGCTGTAAAATAGATTAAATTTATGAAGTTCGCGTAACGAGCAACTAGACACGACTAGACATGATGTTAAACACGACTGGGCACGAATGAGCTCAAGTTTGCGGTGTTGCGCTTACTGTTGACACGCGTGCCACGCCTACTTCGCACTTCTAATGTTTTTTCTTTTCTGTGACTCATACCCAGATATATTTAAATCTTTAAAATTTGCACGCGATGATATAATGATGTCATACCCTTTAATAAGCGATGTTGCAACATCTGACTTTGAAAACCCTTTTGATAAACACTCCTTCGTAAAAATTTATAATATGTTTAGCTATCTGTTCGATGGGACTAACATAAGAATTCACATATATCACAATAAAATTATATATCCTTCACCGAGCGAAATTACCAAGATCCTCAAAGAAAACCATGTTATACAGTGTATGATATACATAGTATACGGTTTTCAAAGTCAGATGTTGCAACATCGCTTATTAAAGGGTATGACATCATTATATCATCGCGTGCAAATTTTAAAGATTTAAATATATCTGGGTATGAGTAATCGTCAAAATGATGAACTTTTGTAAATAGGAACAGATAAGTTTTATTTTCGATTTCAACAGGTAAAAAGGTATGAAGGGATTTTTCTCGTTCCAGGAATGCCATTCGTTCAGATTCTGTACAGATATCAAGAATCTCTTGAACATATGGCATGGACTCGTCCATATCTATTGAGGTTGGTATAATTATTAGTTTTTGTGTTCCCTTGATCAGGCTTTCGTTATGTTCTAAAATAAGGGTGTTGTGTGACCTGGCTGGTGATCTTAAGAATTGATTATAGGTTCTTTCTGGTGAAGGCACATTTTCCAGTTCTAGTAGAGGGGTTTCTGGACTAAGCTGAACTGGTGGAACGGGCAATGTTTCAGGGTGTTGCCAGCTAGTGGAAGGTTGAGGTTCTATTTCAGGATGTGGGGAACTACGTCGAGTAGGACAAGGTAAGGTTTCAGGGTGTTGCCAGCTTGTGGAAGGTATATTCCAATTGCAGGACACCTGGGTATTAATAGGATGCTAAGTCGTATTCGAGAAAGGTTCTATTGGAAAGGTATGCGCGGTGATATCGAAAACTATATAAAAAACTGCTCTCCTTGTCAGACCAATAAAGCCCTACGCAGAATTAATAGAGCACCAATGATAATAACTTCCACTTCAACTGCACCCTTTGAGAGACTATCCATAGATATCGTTGGACCCTTGCCTGAATCTGGTGCAGCCAAACTTAAATTCATTCTGACAATGCAAGACGACCTTACAAAGTTCTCATTAGCGTATCCCATTCGTAGTATAACCGCCGAAGAATCGTGTGAGTGTCTTCTCCATTTTATATCCCTATTTGGTATTCCAAAACATATACTTACTGATCAAGGCACAAATTTTACAGCCGAACTGTTCAAAAAAACATGCGAATTTTTAAAAGTAAAACAACTATGGTCTGCTCCATATCACCCTCAGACGCAAGGAGCTCTAGAACGGAGTCACTCCACACTCAAAGAATACTTAAAATCGTACACTAACGAAAACCAAGACAATTGGCCGCGGTATGTTTATACTGCTATGTTGGCATACAACACTGCTGTCCATTCAACTACACATTATTCGCCATTTGAATTATTATTTGGACATAAACCTCACATTCCAGATTCGGTTTATAATGACGGCTCAAACGCCACATATCCAGAATATGTAAAAATGTTGCAGCACCGTATGAAACACACGCGCGACAAAGCTAAAGAATTTATTGAAAGATCTAAAAGAAATTCAAAGAATTACTATGACTCCCATAGCCGATCTGTAGAATACAAAGTTGGCGATTACGTTCTATTAAAGAACCACCTTAGACTACGTAAAGCCTTATCTCCCCTATGGAAAGGGCCGTATAAAATTGTAAAAGTTCATAGTAACCATACGTTAACGTTACTCATAAATAGACGCCACGTGAAACACCACTTCGATGAAGTTAAACACGTGGAGACCCAAGTGGAACATACCTAATTTTATGATATTATAAATTGGATCTATCCGATTACGTGTTTCATTTCTCCACAGACGTATAAAGAAAAGCAGACTAAACATAATTCTACGCACACATTAACCATGTAAAAAATATCGTTGTTACTTTCACTCTAACCTAATATTGTATATCTTTATCTCTTTTTTTCCTGTATGGAAACAATAACTGACAAATTGACACATCGGAGGTCGTGCTATATGTAGCTTATGTATCTGTCAAAATAAGCTACACAATGGCGTACTGACGTAAATTTTGAGTATTTGTTCTTGTTGGAAAACCTCGTTCAGAAAAAAGGTGTGCATTTAGGCGGTAAAATAAGAAAAGACCTTATATATTTTTCAAAACAAAAATTGGAGGTGCGTCTTGCGACTCAATTATTCAGCAAATCTGTTGCAGATGCTCTAGGAATGCAGAACTACTGGAACATTTTTAAAGATCCATCATGGATCACTTATCTAAAAAACTTACTTTACTCGCAGCCATATTTTGTAATCTAAATGCGATTACCATTAAAAAAATAGCTGCAAGCTATTCTCGACCTTAATGACACTTATGTAAAAATGCGCTTTTAGGTGTTTATTGACATTACTGATCATGAATACATATATAAAAAATAAATAGATATTATGCATGCTCATAAGGACGAAATTTTGCATGGACCCATTTTTCGTAATCTAGATGCAATAACCATTAAAAAAATAGGTGCAAGCAGTTCTCGACCTTAGGAACATGCATAATATTTATTTATTTTTTACGTATTTGACGGCGCGTTGACAGTGGAACGAGAGTGACACCTGCCATTTGTAAGGTTTCGTTCGTAATTGCAATGAAGGTAGATTCAATATAAAACGGCAACGCCCTTTTGTGAGGCTCAGTCTTAAACTAGACGTCAGTAGATAGAAACGTGAAAGTATATGGGCAATGGAGAATATTGTTATCGGTGGAATGGTGAGCATTTATGATCATTGTAAAGGCGGCCGCCTCAAACCTGCTTGTATGGGTTGCAAGCCCCAGACACTGTTGCAATGTTCCTCCTTGTGCCACGCGGTTATAGGTTTAGTAGTGTTTAATTAAGTAAGTGTACCGTGACATGTTCATAATGGTTATCTGGTGATTGCTTTGTCTGTTACTCGTCCAAATACCCACGTGGCAAGCTTTGGCCGATCCTAACCTAACATAAGTGTGGAATCGCCTACATATTCATGATCAGTGATGTCTATAAACGCTTAAAAGCACATTTTTAGAAAAGTGTCATTAGGTCGAAAATTGCTTGCAACTATTTTTTTGAATGGTAATCGCATTTTATTACAAAATATGGCTGCAACTAACTATTGATCTATCAACTTGCTTATAGTCTTTTGTTTTATTGATTTGCGTATGTTTTTTCGATCGTCATTTATTTAAAAATAAATAAACACTCATCTAAAAGCTTTTGATTTTTTTATTTTTTTTTATCATTTACATAACCTAAAAGAAGATCATACAGCAAAACGGAGCTCCAGTTTGACAGTAACCACATTCCGTCAGGTCGGCCGTGTGCTTGTCTGTTACCTAAGTGGCAAAGTAAACTCCTAACATGCGACAAAATTGGTTCGGTGAATCGATCCGATCCACCGAACTTGGTACGCTCCGAAACATACATACATATTCGTTCGTTTGGAGAGCACTAGCAGTCCACCGAACATTATTATTATTATCAATCAAATTAATGTTATTAAAGTAATATATTCATGCTGCTGCTGCTGCTGCTCTTTTTTCGGCATGCAGCATACACGTATATTTCTAGTTACAAAATATTAATTTAAATTGCAATCTTACAATGCTGAATTCGGCCCTGTGTTTTGTGTTTGTGTGAGTAATGTTTGTTTGTAGTGTAATTGCCACGCATTTGCATGGGTTGTGATTAGTCTGCTTTTCTTTATACGTCTGTGCATTTCTCTTTGTATATTTTTATTTCTTCCTTTATTCATTTACACGTTTACACATGTACACTATTTCTTTTAATTTAGGTTTATATATTAGTTTAGATATAATAACGTGAATCGTCACTCAAGGCCTCTTTTTATTGCAGCATACTGGCTCATGGTCATCCGGAATTTATACAACAAATCTTTGTATTGTATTTACTTTGACCCTATTGGTGAACTCAAAATCCGCGTAAGCCACTTAGATATAGTAACCCCTGTTGACATATCATACATCGATCCTCATTTAAAAAATATAAATTCGATAATAGGCACTTTACGTCTGATAAGCAACCAAATTCAAATCGAAACATCTTACCAATTAGAATGTCACAATACTTTAGAACCATTAACAGTGAGGTATTACGATATAGCTTTGGAATACTCGTCTATCTCACACCTGACGAATAAAAGAGCCAAACGAGGGGCCTGGATAGGAGCTATTGGCAGCTTATCCAAAACTATATTTGGTACTCTGAATGAGGACGACGCTATAAAGTATGATAACGCCATTCAAAGTATTCAGGATAATGAAAAAAGACTGGGCTCAATAATGAAAGAGAATATTATTGTTACTTCCTCAATATTATCAAAATTTAATAACACATTACACACAATGAAAATTAATGAGGCCAGCCTTAATCAAGCTATTGACAATTTCTCTTCGAAGTTAAAAAATATTACAAAAATCTCTAATGAACAAAGTGTAAAAGCCAATATTAATTCAATTTTAAGTAGTCTAGAAGCGTCCATTCTTACTATATCTTTTCAGTTGGAAGACATAACAAATGCTATCATGTTATGCACTAAGAATATCCTACATCCGGCCGTGTTATCACCTGTTCAATTGTACCAAGAAATTGTCGATAACTACAGGCACTTACCGGTAGATTTTAAGCTACCTTTAACCCTAGCGTTAAGCAACATTCATAATTTGTTGAATGTCTCTAGTATAGTATGTTATAGCCTAAACAATAAGATTGTATTCATTCTGAGGATACCATTAGTGTCACCTAAAGAATATGACTTATTCCATAATATAGCTTTACCTACTCCACACGACCATGTGAAACCGAACACTTTTAGTTTTATAATACCAACTAGTAAATACACTGCAATGACCAAGGACAAATCAGAATATTGTAACCTTAACTCACTCACAGAATGCACAGCGATAAACTCACGCGAATACATCTGCGAAATCATGACAGTGTTCCCATCGAGTGCGAATCCAAGTTGTGAAAGTGAAATTATGTCAAATGTCGTGAGCATTTTACCAGTGCAGTGTCAAACAAGGTCCTTTCAAGGACAAATTGACTTATGGAAACCACTTCAAGACAATAATTGGATTTATGTACAGTCCCAAAATACTAAACTCTACATCGAATGTCGTAACCAAAAGATTATAGACTTAAGTATCATCGGTACAGGAATTTTGAGTGTTCCGAATAACTGTATCGCATATTGTAAGAGTACAAAACTTATACCTAGATTTAACAATTTCATTGTTAATGCTACTGTAATCCGATCCGACTTCAATATTATTAACGATTCTTGCTGTACTTTAGATAAGTTTATAAACACCATGAGTAATGAATCTCCTCTAAAATTACAAAAAATATTGACTTAGATTTCTTTACATTAGAAACAAAATCAAAGCTTAATTCTATGACCGACGAGACAGACAAAATCTTAAATCAACATCAAATTATAAGATACGAGACTCATTACTCAATTTTAATTATAGTGATACTTTGTGTTATGTTTGGATTTTGTATTTTTAAGCTGTTTTTATATATTAAATCGCACAGCCGTCTTATCCGCAATTTTCCTAAATTCTCCCAATCCATTCCTATGAATTCAACTTCAGTTCAGACTCCGGACCCTGAACCAGTCACTTCTATTAGAATCAATAAACGTCACCCAGAACCCGAAGATACTCCATCTCCTGGTATTAGGATGAACGTGTAAATTATCGTCCTTTTCCCCTAAACATCGAAACTTTACCCCGATGTTTAGTCCACCCCTGGGAGGTGTTACGGTTGACACCTGTACCCTATCCGGCACACCACGCATTCACTCCTCACACAGTCAGCAACTATCAGCCCTACTGACATCAGTCCCTTCCATTTACATTCAGTCTCATCCCGACCTCTATACCAGACGGCTGTCTTTACATCGAGACCCGTAACAGCACGCCACACCAAATGAGCGTTGTTGTGCTATTGCAGTTATGAGCTCGATAGTACGTAATTAATAAATCACGATAAAATTATATTCGAAATTTTTATTCTAAATCTACTCCAAGCATCTCCTGTTCTATTAAGAGGAGTATAAAGGTAAAATGCAGATCGTAGATTTGATTTTTATACCCGAAAGCAAGCCACAAATGAGCTGGATTTTCTTTAATGGAAAATACTTTGTGAAAGGGACTGAGCTTGGTGAAAACATAAAATAAAAATATTTTATCGATAGAATAGAATCACAATGTTATGCCTAATTTACGACTAAACTCAATTTATTTTTAAGATTATGCATATCACTGAGTCAATCTTTAAATACAAAGAACAAAATTATACAAACCAAGTATTACATATTTTTATACAGTGATTACATATTTTTGCAAAATCTCAGGGTGCAGGATGGACTTAATCACAATCACAGTACAATACAAAATGGAGCAGACGTTCAGTATACTATATAAATTTATACTATATTACATTGAGCATACTTTATTATATTACATAATTTTACAAAAAGTTAAGATAAAACATGGTAGACATAGGTATATATACATAAACAAGATAAGGTGTAATACCAAGATTTTCATACAGAGTCAGGTCACACTTATTAGTTTGCCCTATTTACATTTAGATGCTAGTGAAATGTTTAAACAAATAAAACGGTATAAACTGGCACCTGATGTACGGCAGTATACACACCTAATGCAATACACATACATTTATAATATACTAGCTGACCCGCGCAACATCGTTTGCGTGATAAGTGAAGAACCGCTCTACCGATTTTGTGCAAACTTCACATAAACCATCTACTAAATAGTCCGAACAAAACCTTATCATTTGGTTTGGATAGGTGAGCCCGTTCTTGAGTTATAAAATTACAACGAAAAGTGGCATTGATTTTTATATATATAGATATATTGAATTATTATGCAATTATAAGCTTGTAGATTCCGATAGTTGTACAGCCATGTTTTTATTACAGTTAAAATGATCAAGACTAAATTTATAAGGTTTGGTTTATTGAATGTGGGGTCTCTGTCGACCAAGCATGATGACTTTAGAGTGGCCATGCTGAACCATGCCCCGGATATCATGGCTATTAATGAGACATGGCTGCAGACAGGTAGGGAAGATAAAGCCCCCACCGTGCAGGGCTACAAGCTTCGGCATGTACCACGGTCAAAGAATATTAAAAAAGGCCGAGGGGGTGGAGTGGGCTTCTACGTCAGAGATGGGATGAGTGTGAAAACCAGGTCACACCCTATGAATTCGAGAGTTGAACAGATGTGGATCACTACATGTGCTATGGGTAAAATGTTGCTAATCGGGGCAGCCTATCGTCCGCCCTGGCTTGACCTGGACGTGTTTTTGGGTGCTGTGACCGATAGTGTCACAGCTCTGGCACCTTTTGATCATGTGATGCTTCTGGGAGACTTCAATGTAGATATGCTCAAAGATAACGAAGGTGTCACAAGACTGAGAGACTTTCTTACCCATATGAGTTTGGTGCAGTATGTGAATTCACCAACACACTTCACGAAGGAGACATCCACCCTTATAGATGTGATCTGTACGGATATTAAGACGCGTAATGTTGTAGTGAACCATATTAGTGAGTTGGGGCGTCATGCTTTTATAACATGTGACACAATATATAGGAAGGCCAAACCAATCCCGAGAATGATCACATATAGACCACTAAGTGACATTCTTTTAGAGTTATTTGAGCAGGATAGAGATGCTGTGCCATGGGTCGGGTGTGGTGACCAGGACATGGATACCATGGTTGATACCTTGACTTCCTACATAGTGCGATTGTTTAGTTTCCATGCTCCCGTCAAATCTCGGATATTTAAGACGCGTCCAACTCCGTGGATTACAGACAATGTCCGACTGTTGTTTCGTCTACGGGACCAGGCAGGAAAGAGGTATCGAATCACTAAACTGGAGCGGCACCGGGCCTACTATATAGATTTAAAACACCTGGCAAACCAGTCCCTTAAACAAGAAAAATCTGCATATTTCAGGAACAGTATTAATGGGCAAATACAGGATCCCAAGAGCTTATGGAAGAATTTAAAGCTAGATATCTTTCCAAACCATAAAGAAGTTTTACTGCCTGATCATTTCAATGACCCCGATAAAGTTAATCTGGCATTCCTTGATGTTCCGGGAGCATCAACTACTACTATTTCCAGGCTGACTTACTTTGAGTTCAGTAGGTGTACGTCAAATGAGTTCAGTCTACAGCCGGTTAGCAGTGAGATGGTGTATAAAATAATAAATAGTATGGGTACCAATGCAGAAGGTGTAGATGAAGTCAGCCGAGACATGTTGTGCATGACGCTGCCATCAGCCCTTCAAGCAGTGACAGACATTATAAATACATCCATCACATCTCACAGATTTCCTGAGTCGTGGAAGTGCGCCATTGTCCGTCCTATACCTAAAAATAATAATCCTTTGTGCTACAAAGACTTGAGGCCCATAAGCATTCTTCCCTGCCTCTCAAAGATACTAGAGCGTGTGGTGCATACACAGGTGATGGAATATCTTGAAGGGAACCATTTACTGCCTGAATTTCAGTCAGGATTTCGAAAGGGTAGAGGTACTGCCACGGCACTGGCTGATGTTGTTGGAAACATACTTGAGGCGAGGGATGGGGGGGAGGCATCCATTCTCGTTTTATTGGATTTTTCGCGCGCTTTCGACTCCATAGACCAGTCACTGCTGCTCTCAAAGTTAATTTACTATGGATTCACTAGAGAAACTGTAAAATGGTTCCATAGCTATCTTACAAATAGGTCACAATGTGTGGAGATTCAGAAAGGAGATGGAACCAGGGTTCGCTCCCCTCCCCGCCTGGTTCTCAGGGGTGTACCACAGGGCTCAATCTTGGGTCCACTGCTGTATATACTATACAGTGCAGACATAGTTCACTCTATGGCTGACTGTAGGTTCCATATATATGCCGATGATGTACAGCTTTATAGGTCATTTAAGCCCACTGAAACAACATCTGCAGTTAACATTATAAATGATACTTTGAAAAATGTGGTTATGTGGGCAGAAATGAATTCACTTGTATTGAACCCATCTAAGACTAAATACATGGTGCTGGGCTCAAGACATCAGGTACAGGCTGTGTGTGCTCTGGATCCCGTGATCATGGTAGGAAATGACAGGATTGAGAGGGTGGATACTGCCACCAATCTTGGTCTTACTATTGATTCGGAGCTGCGCTTTGAGGCTCACATAAATAGTCGTTAGCAACTGCTTTTATAGACTTAAGGTTCTCTATAATATACGAAAAAACTTGAGTGTACCACTGCGTAAGCTCTTAGTCGATAGCCTTATTCTTTCTAGGTTCAATTATTGTGATACTGTGTATGGTCCTTGTCTTTTAAAACGAACAGAGGCTTTAATTCAACGCGTCCAGAATGCATGTGCCAGGTTTTGTTTATACATCCCCAGAAGAAGTCATGTGTCTCCATATATAAATGACCTAAAGATGCTGAGGATGGAGGCTCGGAGACAACTGCATCTGGCGGGTATGTTGTTCGGTGTAATCAGGACTCAGAAGCCAACTTATCTGTTTGAAAAGCTCAGCTGGAGGCACGAGAAGGAAAGATATAGCAGGAGATCCATCGTGCCACCCCTCTCATTGCCCAGATTTAGATCGGCAGCGTTCAGAGGCTCGTTTAAGCATTGCGCAACCCACTGCTGGAATACGCTCTCGCCGCCAATCCGCAGCCTAAAAACGAAGAAAACGTTTATTAGGCACCTAAAGGGTGCGTACATGATGAAGCAATTAAGTTCTTGAGTGAATTTATCATAGGTTAAGTGTTTAATGTTTGACTGCCTTGTTGATCTCTAGAGGATGAAACGTGCGACGGCGGATCACGAGGTCGTGGGTTCGATTCCCACCGAGACAAGGATTTGTGTGTTCCATAAATCTTTGTCTCAAGAGTCTGGGTGTTTCTATGTATGATGAGTACCTTCCTGTATGCTTATGAGTACCTATATAAGTATTAATATCTGTGTGGTCTGATACCCATGGCACAGGCAGGTTACTCCTGTCTTCCTTTGGGATGAGACGGCGTTGTTTGAGTGTCCGTAAATATTTTATTTATTTACTTATCTATGTAGGTGCTTAAAGTGGGGAAATAGTGAATAGTAGCATTGGGTATGCTTACCTGGTATTTCCAAATAGGTATAAACATGGTGTTTCTCATTGTTTGGTTGCGCTCGGGCATTTGTTTTTGTCCTGCAGATGTCTTGTGTGAGGGAGCGATTTTGCGGTCACGTTTCGTGGGTGCATGCCTGAGCTCGGGGTTGGATCATTATAAGTATAGCTAATACAAGAGTTTAATTAAGTTATTTAGAAAATGTCCGTGTTTTTAATTATTATTTCTTGGCGACGCATGATCATGCTGGGAACAAAACTGTTTTTGTTATGATAATATACTGTTTTGAGTGTTTTGTGACTTTGACGCGTGACGTTTCTTTTCATATTTTGAGTGTAATATTTGTTTAGTTCACATGTTGAGGCGAAGGAGTTTCGGTCTGTTCAGCCGCCAAATGTGTTATACGGATCTCTGAAATTTCATTTACTCCATCGAAATTTCAATTTATTTGTACCTAAACGTATTTTTAGTGATTAGTTTAGTGTGGTGTCGGTGTTATTCTTGTGTATTCTTTTGTTGCTTCCTTCTTTTATTCTTGAAATTTTGATTTGTGCATAAAAAATATTTAGTAGGTAAGTAGTTTATTTAGACTGTCGTCACCATGTCCCGAATGGCCTCCTCTGAAAATCAGTGCTGTCATCACGTTAACAGTGAGGCAGCAATAAGCTGAGAGGGGGCCTTATTCTGCACTAGGGTGACAGTGTTTTTTTCTGTGTAGTTATAGGTAATTAGCCTGATTAACTTTTAAGAAATTTGTCACCATTTGTGGAATAAAACACGTTTTGTTTGTTTGTTTGTTTGTTTGTTTGTAAGTGGCTCAATTTTTCACTTTGAATAAATTATGTAGATTTTACGAGTTATTGAAAAAAAAAAGAATTTGGTGCTTACGACGTTCTTATTCCGCGCATAACGCTCTCTTTCTATCGCACCTCACCCGAATGCTTGTTTCATCAAATTAGTTGTGATCGCTCCGTTGAGACGAGAGGACTGTGTTTCTGTTTTTCGTGTCGAGACAGTTCGTCGAAATTATGGCAATTAAAAAAAACTAAACAAACACAAAAGAGAATTATAATTCAACTTGTTACAACTGATCTGGTAAGTGATATGAAACTTTATTTACTCACGCGAAAATCATCAAATGCACTGGGCTCAATAGTGTGTCCCAGAATGAAATGTCTATATCGCAATTCGTAGACAAAATAGAAGAGCTTTTTGTAGATCTTACCATCTCACAGGCGTGCTCAAATGAGAAAGCTTTTGAGGTGTTGAGACCTATAAATGAGCAGCTGGCCGTAAAGAAATTTGCCGACGGCTTACGGAATAGACGTTTAAGTACTATCATTGCAGCTAGAGATTATAGTAACTTCAAGGACGCAGTACGAGCAGCGCAGGACGAGGAATTAGCCCAGCCCTCGACCTCCACTATGCTTAATATGAAGGGTAAGTACTACAATAATAAGCCACCCGCTAGAGGTCGCAGTTTTGGAGGCGGACCACAATGGTTCAACCGTTACGGGAATCAAACACAGTCTCAAGGTCAAGGTAGATATAATTATACTCGTAATACTTCAGTGAGAGGTAATTCAAGCCAACAATTTTTTTATAATTCTCGTGGTCGCAACTTTCGTTCGAGTTCAAACCGAGTTCGAAATACTCATGGTAGGGGTAATCATCGTGTTTTTACAACTCAGCAAGATGACTCTGTAAAGTCTGAGGAACATGATAACCTGAACTCTGAACAAAGACAGTTTTTTCGAGACTAAAGAAAATTATGTGTTTACTTTTGACACTAGTATAGGTTATATATTTTTAGGATATAGGAACTACAAGTACTCTTGGGTATTAGATACTGGTGCTTCGCTGTCAGCGATATCAAAACACGCGTTATTAGAAGATGATGTTATTTATAACGAAAAAATAACGATGACAGGTATAGGTGGTAATATCCATTCTATAGGTTTTACGTATCTTACGCTACATACCTACTCCTGATAACGGATTATTGCGCCATAAATTCTTTGTCTTTGATAAATTACCGGTTAAGTCTAATGGTATAATCGGTTATGATTTTCTTAAAAAATTTAAATGTGTTATAGATTTAGGAATACCCAAAGTTACGTTTAAAGATTGTGAAAAAGTTTGTGAATTACAATATATCATTCGCCAAAAATTAGTGAATCTTATTTGACGATTCCAGCGCGAAGTGAATCAATACATTATATCCAATAAAAAAAAAATTGCGTGTACTTAGTGTACACACGTAAGAAGTGAAACTTCTTCATAAACTTAATTTTCACCTCACCTTAAATTAAGTCAAAAAGTACAAAAGTCCAAAGTCCAAAGTCCAAAGTCCAAAAGGCCAAAAGTCCAAAAGGCCAAAAAAGTCCAAAAGGCCAAAAAAGTCCAAAAGTCCAAAGTCCAAAGTCCAAAAGTCCAAAAGGCCAAAAGTCTAAAAGTCCCAAAGTCCCAAGGTCTCAAGGTCCCAAAGTCCCAAAGTCCCAAAGTCCCAAAGTCCCAAAGTTCCAAAGACCCAAAGTACCAAGGTCCCATCTAAAAGTCCAAAAGTCCCAAAGGCCAAAAGTCCCAAAGTCCCAAAGTCCCAAAGTCCCAAAGTCCCAAAGTCCCAAAGTCCCAAAGTCCCAAAGTCCCAAAGTCCCAAAGTCCCAAAGTCCCAAAGTCCCAAAGTCCCAAAGTCCCAAAGTCCCAAAGTCCCAAAGTCCCAAAGTCCCAAAGTCCCAAAGTCCCAAAGTCCCAAAGTCCCAAAGTCCCAAAGTCCCAAAGTCCCAAAGTCCCAAAGTCCCAAAGTCCCAAAGTCCCAAAGTCCCAAAGTCCCAAAGTCCCAAAGTCCCAAAGTCCCAAAGTCCCAAAGTCCCAAAGTCCCAAAGTCCCAAAGTCCCAAAGTCCCAAAGTCCCAAAGTCCCAAAGTCCCAAAGTCCCAAAGTACCAAAGTCCCAAAGTCCCAAAGTCCCAAAGTCCCAAAGTCCCAAAGTCCCAAAGTCTAAAAGTCCAAAACTCCAAAAAACCAAAAGGCCAAAAGTCCCAAAGACCCAAAGAACCAAGGTCCCATCCAAAAGTCCAAAAGCCCAAAAGTCCAAAAGTCCCAAAGTCCCAAAGACCCAAAGTACCAATATCCCATCCAAAAGTCCAAAAGCCCAAAAGTCCAAAAGTCCAAAAACCCTTAAATGACATGCTATCCCTGGATAAAGTACTCTTAATTCGAATCCACCGTGGTGGGGAACAGAACAAAGATGGCGCGTAACCAAAAATCGTGACGTGACGTGACGCTAATTTTTTTCCAACGCCGATAAAGAAGTTTCACTTCAAAAACGAGGTTTTTGAGGATTGTGTGGTACCTATATCCGCAAGAATTAGGAAGTAATTTATTCTTAGCAGGTTTGATAGTCAGACCAGTGAAAAATGTTATTCCTATTCAGATACTTAATACGGGAGATGACGATATTAAATTACCGATTTTTGACCCTGAAATACATTTGTTGAGTGAATATAAGAGTTGTACATTTGATAAATGCAATTTAAATTATGTAAGAGCGAAAGAGTTATTGTCGTTACTAAAATTAAACCACTTGCCTAATCATTCTTACGAATATAAGTCCATAACTTCTATTTGTTCTAAATATGCTGATATATTTAATTTGCCAGGCGACAAACTATCAGTTACAAATATATGCGAACAATCGATTAAATTAAAGCCCAATAGTAGTTCAGTATACGTAAAACCATATAGATTACCGAAAAGTTTACAACCAGAAATTCAGAAGCAAATACGAAGTATGCTTGATGACGATATAATAGAAGAAACTAGAAGTGAATGGTCAAGCCCTATTTTATTAGTGCCGAAAAAGACAACGGATGGTATAGGAAACAAAAGTTGGCGTTTAGTGATCTACTACAGAAAATTAAATGAAACAATAGAAGACGATAAATTCCCATTACCTACCAAATATTACAGAAATTTTGGAGTCTTTGTCCGGTGCAATTTATTTTTCCCATTTAGATTTGAGTAGTTCTTATTATCAAGTGGCCTTGGCTGAAGATAGCCGAAAGTTTACTAGCTTTATTACAAGCACAGGTCAGAACCGGATGCAGAGATTACCAGTAGGTTTGAAGGTGAGTGCAAGCTCCTTCTCTCGCGTAATGACCTTGGCAATGGCAGGCTTAAATATGGAAAAGTGTTTTATTTACTTAGATGATCTTGTTGTTTTGGTAGATCATTAGAAATCTATACTAATATTATAAAGAAGTAAAGTTTGTGTGTTTGTTAAATTGTAAGGGGTAATCTCGGAATCTACTGAACCGTTTTAAAAAAATCTTTCACCAATAGAAAGCTACGTTATTGTGGAGTGTCATAGGCTATATAGCATCACGCTACAGCGAATAGGAGCGGAGCAGTAATAGTAAATGTTTCAAAAATCTCTCTCTCTCTCTCTCTCTCTCTCTCTCTCTCTCTCTCTCTCTCTCTCTCTCTCAGCGAAACAATTTTGTAGTACGTACATATTTTTTACATACCTAACTATCAATATTTACGCAGCACACGCAACGAAGCTCTCAAAAGGAATAACTTTTCCAACGTTTTTGAAACATTTAATATTACTGCTCTGTTCCTATTCGTTGTACCGTAATGCTATATAGCCTATGACACTGCATAATAACGTAACTTTCTATTGGTGAAAGAATATTTAAAATCGGTTCGGTAGATCCTAAGATTACCCCTTACAACTTTTTTTAAGAGATATACAAACACTCAAACTTTACTTCTTAAAAAATTTACTTAGCCCAAAGTTAGTATATTCTGATTTATTAGATATCATTGAATATAATACTGAAATCAGTGCCCAGTAAAACTATGAAGGCTTAGGTAGACATTATTAATCTCTCTCATAGTCATATTGGCACTGACTTCAGTATTATATTTAATGATATCTGATTAATCAGAATATACTAACTTTGGGCTAAGTAAATTTTACTTTTCAGTTTTTAGTTTTGTTTGAAGTCGGTTTCTTTTTTGTTCAGTTTTTATTTCACTATTTTTTGTGTCGTGTGGACTGAAAATCTATCTATCTAGGTGTAAAGTTCTCGACAGTACAAATTAATCAAACCCAAACACAAAGTAACTGCTGTATATCGTTAGGCAATTCTCTCTACTGTCTTTCGTCTCCATCATCAGATCGACTCTAGACCTTCATTAAGTTGTACTACTTTAAAACCCTTAATAAAAAAAATAAACAAACGCCCTACAATTTTTAAAAGTTTTTTGAAGTGAAACTTCTTTATCGGCGTTGGAAAAAAATTTGCGTCACGTCACGTCACGTCACGTCACGATTTTTGGTTACGCGCCATCTTTGTTCTGTTCCCCACCACGGTGGATTCGAATTAAGAGTACTTTATCCAGGGATAGCATGTCGTTTGTAGATTTTTGGACTTTTGTACTTTGGGACTTTGGGCTTTTGGGCTTTAGGGCTTTTCGGCTTTTGAGCTTTTCGGCTTTTCGGCTTTTGGGCTTTTCGGCTTTTCGGCTTTCGGGCTTTTCGGCTTTTCGGCTTTTCGGCTTTTCGGCTTTCGGGCTTTTCGGCTTTTCGGCTTTTCGGCTTTTCGGCTTTTCGGCTTTTCGGCTTTTGGGCTTTTCGGATTTTCGGCTTTTCGGCTTTCGGGCTTTTCGGCTTTTCGGCTTTTCGGCTTTTGGGCTCTTGGGCTTTTCGGCTTTTCGGCTTTTGGGTTTTTGGGCTTTTGGGCTTTTGGACTTTTGGACTTTTGGGCTTTTGGACTTTTGGACTTTTGGGCTTTTGGGCTTGAAAAATAAGGTTATGAAGAAGTTTCACTTCTTACGTGTGTACACTAGTACACGCACACATTTTTTTTTGATTTCTCCAGGATGCCATAATCAGATCCTGGCTTCCTTAAAATGGGACCACCTTGGGAGTACCTATTTACGAAAGAAAAAAACATTTTCAAATCGGTCTATAAACGACGGAGTTCTGCGCGAAAAAACATAAAAAAAAAATAAACAAAACGGGTGAATTGAGTCCTCCTTGTTTTCAGTCGGTTAAATAATATTAGTCACGCAGCACACGCAACGAAGCTCTCAAAAGGAATAACTTTTCCCCCGTTTTTGAAACATTTACTATTACTGCTCCGCTCCTATTCGTTGTAGCGCGATGCTATATAGCCTATGACACTCCGCAATAACGTAGCTTTCTATCGGTGAAAGAATTTTAAAATCGGTTCAGTAGATCCCGAGATTACCCCTTACAATTTAACAAATATACAAACACACAAACTTTACCTCTTTATAATATTAGTATAGATAAAATGGGACCACCTTGGGAGTATCTATTTTAGATCGAAAAAAAAATTTTCAAATCGGTCTATAAACGACGGAGTTCTGCGCAATAACATAAAAAAAAAATTAAAAAAACGGGTGAATTAAGTCCTCCTTGTTTGAAGTCGGTTAAATAATATTAGTCACGCAGCACACGCAACAAAGCTCTCAAAAGGAATAACTTTTTCCCCGTTTTTGAAACATTTACTATTACTGCTCCGCTCCTATTCGTTGTAGCGTGATGCTATATAGCCTATGACACTCCGCAATAACGTAGCTTTCTATCGGTGAAAGAATTTTAAAATCGGTTCAGTAGATCCCGAGATTACCCCTTACAATTTAACAAATATACAAACACACAAACTTTACCTCTTTATAATATTAGTATAGATAAAATGGGACCACCTTGGGAGTATCTATTTTAGATCGAAAAAAAAATTTTCAAATCGGTCTATAAACGACGAGTTCTGCGCAATAACATAAAAAAAAAATTAAAAAAAAACGGGTGAATTAAGTCCTCCTTGTTTGAAGTCGGTTAAATAATATTAGTCACGCAGCACACGCAACAAAGCTCTCAAAAGGAATAACTTTTTCCCCGTTTTTGAAACATTTACTATTACTGCTCCGCTCCTATTCGTTGTAGCGTGATGCTATATAGCCTATGACACTCCGCAATAACGTAGCTTTTTACTGGTGAAAGAATTTTTAAAATCGGTTAAGTAGATCCCGAGATTACCCCTTACAATTTAACAAATATACAAACACACAAACTTTACCTCTTTATAATATTAAGTATAGTATAGATAAAAATGGGACCACCTTGGGAGTATCTATTTTAGAACGAAAAAAAAATTTTCAAATCGGTCTATAAACGACGGAGTTCTGCGCAAAAACATTAAAAAAAAATTTAAAAAATGGGTGAATTGAGTCCTTCTTGTTTGAAGTCGGTTAAATAATATTAGTCACGCAGCACACGCAACGAAGCTCTCAAAAGGAATAACTTTTCCCCCGTTTTTGAAACATTTACTATTACTGCTCCGCTCCTATTCGTTGTAGCGTGATGCTATATAGCCTATGACACTCCGCAATAACGTAGCTTTCTATCGGTGAAAGAATTTTAAAATCGGTTCAGTAGATCCCGAGATTACCCCTTACAATTTAACAAATATACAAACACACGAACTTTACCTCTTTATAATATTAGTATAGATAAAATGGGACCACCTTGGGAGTATCTATTTTAGAACGAAAAAAAAATTTTCAAATCGGTCTATAAACGACGGAGTTCTGCGCAATAACATAAAAAAAAAATTTCAAAAAAAACGGGTGAATTAAGTCCTCCTTGTTTGAAGTCGGTTAAATAATATTAGTCACGCAGCACACGCAACAAAGCTCTCAAAAGAAATAACTTTTTCCCCGTTTTTGAAACATTTACTATTACTGCTCCGCTCCTATTCGTTGTAGCGTGATGCTATATTAATAGACTATGACACTCCGCAATAACGTAGCTTTCTATTGGTGAAAGAATTTTTAAAATCGGTTCAGTAGATCCCGAGATTACCCCTTACAATTTAACAAATATACAAACACACAAACTTTACCTCTTTATAATATTGGTATCGATAAAATGGGACCACCTTGGGAGTATCTATTTTCAAACGAAAATAAAAATTTCAAATCGGTCTATAAACGACGGAGTTCTGCGCAAACCAAAAAAAAACGGTTGAATTGAGTCCTCCTTGTTTGAAGTCGGTTAAATAATATTAGTCACGCAGCACACGCAACGAAGCTCTCAAAAGGAATAACTTTATCCCCATTTTTGAAACATTTACTATTACTGCTCCGCTCCTATTCGTTGTAGCGTGATGCTATATAGCCTATGACACTCCGCAATAACGTAGCTTTCTATTGGTGAAAGAATTTTTAAAATCTGTTAAGTAGATCTAGAGATTACCCCTTACAATTTAACAAATATACAAACACACAAACTTTACCTCTTTATAATATTAGTATAGATTAAAAAAAACTACCAGCTCTATCTCGTTCAAACTAATTTTCGTTGGTAGTTTTTATGGCAATGTACATCATATATTTTTTTTAGATTTATCATTCTCTTAGTTTAGACGTTAGAGGGGGGGGACACTCATTTTTCTACTTTGGAAGTGTCTCTTGCGCAAACTATTCATTTTAGAAAAAAATGATGTTACGAACCTCAATAACATTTTTGAAGACCTATCTATAGATATACCACACGCATGGGTTCGATGAAAAAAAAAATTTTTGAGTTTCACTTCTGAGTATGGGGACCCCCAAAAACTACTTTTTTTCTAGTTTTATATAAGAATCTTAATGCGGTTTACAGAATACATCTAGTTGCCAAGTTTCAATAGCATAGGCCTTATAGTTTCGGAGAAAAATGGCTGTGACACACGGACGGACAGACAGACGGACAGACAGACAGACATGACGAATCTATAAGAGTTCCGTTTTTGCCATTTGGCTACGAAACCCTAAAAATGCAATTTCCTTCAGACAGAACTTTTGTATGTAGGCCATGTAGTTTCTAAGGATGGAGTTTCACCCGACCCTGAAAATATTAAAACTGTACAGAATTATCCAATTCCAAAAAATTCTGACGAGGTTCGACGTTTCGTAGCTTTTTGTAATTACTATAGAAAATTTATTCGTAATTTTGCCGAAATAACTTTACCATTAAATCAGCTGTGTAAGAAAAATGCATCGTTCGATTGGTCACCACAATGCGAAAATAGTTTCATAACTTTAAAGCAAGCCTTAATATCGCCGCCTATTTTACAATATCCAGACTTTTCTGAACATAATGAATTTATTCTACAAACGAATGCTTCAGCAACGGCAATTGGGGCAGTTTTATGTAATAAAAATATGCTACCAACAGCGTACACAAGTAGACCTTTAAATAAAGCCGAAAGGAACTATACAAAAAGAACTTGTTGCTATAGTTTGGACAATGAAGTATTTTAGACCTTATCTTTTTGGTAGAAAATTTACAGTTGTAACAGATCACAAACCTTTACTTTACCTATTTGGAATGAAAGACCCATCGAGTAGACTTTTAAAATTTCGTTTAATGTTAGAGGAGTATGATTTTGAGATTAAACACGTTCGAGGAAAGAATAATGTAGTAGCAGATGCCTTATCAAGAATTATAACGTCCGATGACTCAAGAAGTATTAAAATTTCAACTGTGGGTCGTCACAGCTTGCACCCGGGTCGGCAGCGCGTGTGTAGCGCCTCTGGTGTTGCAAACGTCTATAGGCTACGGTTACCAACCTTCCGGTGGGCCGTAAGCTTGTCTGCCACCTAAGTAGTTTAAAAAAAAAAATCAAGATATTACTGCTGTGATGACTAGAGCGCAAAAGAGGAAAGTAGAGATTGAGAATGAAAGACAGGATGTAGAGAGCAATGTTATCCCTAATATCGACATCGATAATCAGCCTGATCAACTGAGAGTCGTGGAAATATTAAGGATACCAAATAATTCCGTGGAAATGACATTAGCGAAAGGAGATAAAGTGATAGAACTGGAGAGGAAAAATAAAATATATTTAAATGTAGAATGCTTTTACTATGATAGAGACGAGTATATCTATATATATAAAAATCAGTGCCACTTTTCGTTGTAATTTTATAACTCAAGAACGGGCTCACCTATCCAAACCAAATGTTTAGGCTTTGTTAGGACTATGTAGTAGATGGTTTATGTTTAGTTTGCACAAAATCGGTCGAGCGGTTCTTCATTTATCACGCAAACGAAGTTGCGCGGGTCAGCTAGTAATTTATATTAACATTGACTTTAGGTTACAATTTACGCGAGACGAATTTGTAACGAAGTTAAGTGATTTTTGTAAACGAATAAAGGTTAACCAAGTGTGTGTTATAAAAAATGATGACAACGAGTTTTTCATCAAAGATATTGTTAAAGCAATTAAAGAGAAAAAGACATGGACCGGTCCCCGATTATGTATTTTACGAGTGCAGAATTTTTTTTCTGATGAGCACAGACAATTATCAACGATTATCACCTACTCCCTACAAGCGGTCACGCAGGGATGCGTAGGATGGTTAATAATATTAGACGTCAATATTATTGGCCGAGTATGGAAAAAGATGTGAAAGAATTTGTGCGTAAATGCGAAAAATGTCAGCTAATGAAACATCCACGCAACATTAAGGAGCCTATGGTAGTTACTACTACAGCGACTACCGCATTAGAAAAGATTTACTTAGATATAGTTGGTCCCTTAGGACGAGACGTAGATGATAATGTTTACATTCTTACGTTGCAATGCGAGCTTAGTAAATTTATTGAAGCATATCTACTTAAAAATAAAGAATCTGTTAGTGTAGCTAGAGCGTTAGTGAATAATTTTATTTTAAGGTTTGGAGTACCGAAGACGATTGCTACGGATCGTGGTAGTGAGTTTATTGCAAACACTATGACAGAGGTATGTAGCATTTTAGGTATAGAAAAACTTCATTCAACAGCTTATCACCATGAATCAGTAGGTTCTCTCGAGACGCCTACCGTCATTTAGGTTCATATCTTAGAATACAATGCGATAAACATCCAGAAACATGGAGTCATTGGTTACAGTTTTGGTGCTTTTCGTATAACAACACTGTACATTCTTCTACAAAATATACACCTTTTGAACTTGTTTTTGGTAAAACTTGTCAATTACCTAGCAGAATAAACCCTATAGTACAACCATTATATAACCCTGATAACTATAGTTTAGAATTAAAATATAGGTAAGAAGTTGCACATGCAGATGCACGTAAAAATTTACTTAAAACTAAAGAAAGTAGAAAAATTATCTATGATAAGAATATACATGCTGTAAGTTATAGCAAATGCGATTTGATATTAGTTCAAAATGAGAATCGAAGTAAACTAGATCCTTTGTATAATGGTCCATATGTTGTTTTAGAAGACAAGGAACCCAATGTAATGTATCAATAAACAATAAAACTGAAATTATTCATAAAAATAGGACCAAACCCTTTGTGTCTTGTTAAGTACTTATGTTATAAGTCTTTTTACCTTTTTATGTGTTTAGTATTATATGACATTTTGATTTATTCCTTTACTTAAAAAAAAAAGGAAATACTAATGTATTCTTTTTTTTACTGTCACCCCGATGGTGTGGTGTATGTATTAGGTAGTGTAATGTGTTAATACATAATGTCGTGATGTTCGATATGTTTTCTAGTAATAAACTGGGCTTTGCTGTAAACAGTTGTGTTCATTCATTGCTCCCTGCACTCCTCACCACAACAGGAACAAGCTATGGGAACATGTAGCTATTTTGTAAATCACCACTCACTTGACAAACAGACAAAAGAAATGTAAGCTTGTTTTTTTGCTTTTCAGTTGTATGTTTACTTGGCAGTCAGGTTTTTTGTATTCTAAATAATTAAGCTTATTTAAAACTTTTTAGTTATGTTAGCAGTGGAGTTTTTAATTTTCGTGTAGTGAAGGGACATCACCAAAATTCAACCTTAATATTATTATATTTTTGGTCGTATTTCCGGTGCTACTCAACCGATTGCAATCAAACAAATGTAAGAATTTAAGTCTGACCAAGGCCTTATAAACACATAATACCGCATCAAAATCGGTTCAGCAATTTTGCGTTTATTGCAGGCAAATAATTATTACGCCAAAAGTCCACCATTGTGGTGTCACTCACACAAATGACACCTCGTGTTTCGAAATCCGTGAAGCTATTCAGGCTGTAGAGCGTCCAAGAAAAAAAATCAACGTATTCATTTTAACGCCAAAAGTCAGCCATTTTGATTTTTTAGAAATTTTAATGTACTTGTTGTCACTCACACAATCACGACGAATCAAATGACACCTCGCATGTCAAAATCCGTCAAGCCGTTCAGGCTGTAGGACGTGACAAAGAATTGGACATACATACATACATACATTATCCCGAAAAACATTACCCTCCTTTCTTCGGCAGTTCGAGTAAAAAATACATCTCTTTTTGTGAAATATCCTCCAAGTATTTACACGAAATACTAATAGGCTAGTACATCAATTTGTGCCAAGAACAACAATGTACCATAGAAATTGCTACGCTATGTGCATACTTGTTTAAGAAAATTGACTTACTATGAAATCAAAGAAATTGTTAATATCCAGGGTTAAGATTTGGAATACATAATTAGAATCAAGGTCATTCCTGTACTTAGGTATATACATATTACTGTGTCAAAATGTAAAAAGAAATGGGATATTTTTAAATGCACATCTGTTTAATTTTTCTGCACACTAGGTAACTCCACTAATTTACTGAATGCAAACCAGAAAATTAAATGATGTGCAAAAAAACCAATTCGTTAACTAAACATGTCCTACTTATAAAACTTAAATATTACTCAGAACGAGATGACTTTTTTAATCGAATTCACACCAAAAATGTGGTTTGTACATCGAATGTATGATTTGTAAAACAGAAATACGAATTGTTTATCAAAAATACTAACTTGCACTCAAAATTATACAATCTTATAACGGAATAGGTTAGGTTAGGTTAGGTTAAACTTTTTTTTGATCAATAAAATTTATTTTGTAGAGGTGACTGATTCAATTGGGGTTTTACTTAGAATAATAATAAATTAGGCGATGGTTTTCCTTAAAAAGCTTTAATATTTTTGTTGAACTAAGGAATTATTAGATACAATTTTAATAATAGTTATTCGTTCAGTAAAACAGTTCTGCAAATACCATTAAACAGTTTTATGAATTTGATTTATTTAGTGTGCATAATTAGTGTGCAAGTCAGTATTTTTGGTTTAATTTTGAAATATTTAGTTCAGAAAAAGGGAATATACAGTGTAAGGGTTTTTTACACCAGTGAGAAATGATAGAAGTTGTAACTTAATAAACTTAAGTTTATTGTTAATATTCAACCCTTAAGCTTAACGTAAAACTAATGAGATGAATAGTGAATCGATGACGCACTTGCTAGCGAACCGATTGAGTACAATACTTGCTAAGTACTAAATTAATAATACAATTAAAATATTTAAGTTAACAAGGTCGCGCGAGTCGGTGCCAAATGCTGACTCGGCGATGTACGGGATCAAAGACCGTACATACAGATATCGATTTAAATACATGCCAAAAGAAATCACTATTAAAAATGTTAATTATATTTCACATGCCATTGAGGCTAAATAGAAAAAATTTGATCTACTGAACATCTTTATGTACTCTATTTATTAGTGAATAAAGGGGTTCGAACATTTTTGTATGGGAGCTGGCATACCGACTCGCGGCCATTTTTTTGGTTAAGATCGCGGGCGGCGTAACAATATAATGGTAACAATATAAGATAACCGGTGTGAAGTACTTAAGTCATTGGTCAAAGTGGTTTTCTCGTGCTACTAGGTGTACTACCTTCTAATTAATAGTTAAATCAACCTGGAAGCTACTAATTGAATACAGTGGAATGCATACAAACACGTAATCGTTGCATTTTAATTAATAGTCATTATTCTTAATATTCTTAACAACTTAATATCATTACAATTAATTTTAAAATGGTGATTTTTACATCCAAATATCTCGGGAACGTGACACTTTAGGGTACCAATTATTTAACATTTTTTGTTTGTTTTAATGTCCTCTATCCATATTTACTAATTATTTCGTGCGCGGAAACTTTAAAAAAAAATCAAAATGGCGGCGGGTGGATATGCCACAAACGCACTATCCCCTTTCATCTCATTTCGCTTCCAGGTCCCATGGAGGGGTCCCGGTTAGGAGACATGCCGTCTCACCGGAGATCGTGCGGTATCCCCTTATCACCCTTACGGCCATCACCCTCTGCGGGCTCAGTAATCTAGCCACGAATTGCTGGGCGTCAGGGTCTCCGCCCATACGGGGGCCCCATAATATTTTTCAAGGCAAGCAAGGCAGAAACTTCGGTTCAGTGGTCGTCCGCCTTACTTATACAATACACAGACACATCACAAGATTTAACTTGTCTTCACAATCTTGTAAAATAAATGCAAAGTTAGGGTGTTAAATAGCTTACCTAAGTAATGTAGAGGTTCCCAATAATTATAGGTTTCGTCACAGTCCGCCACCTGCCCGTAGAACGCGGACAGGAGGCGCGCGCACAGCAGCGCGAGCAGCGCGGCCGCTCCGCCGGGGTACGCGATGGTCCGCAGCTCCGACGGGGCGTTGGTCACGATCAACTCTCTGCAATTACATATAAATCCTTGTCAATCGCATTTCTCATCTTTATACATACAGAAGACATAATTATGTACTGGAACAGTTCAGCGTATATTTACAACTTATTTTAATATTTAGCTCGCCATAGTGATGCCGTCGCCTGATGGAAAGCCATAACGACATCTAGCGATTGGGGGCCCCTCCCAGAGTCTACAACAAGACTATAGGCAGTGGTCCTCAAGTTGGCGGCCCTATGATGTGCCTCTGCACGCTCCGCTTGAAGAATCCAAGGTTGTAAGAGGATGGAAACACTTGCGCTGGCAAGTCATTTCAGGTTTTTATGGTTCGACAGAGACAAGAAGTTTGACCTATTGTGCTCTAACATATTGAGCGGCGCTTCCATGGTGTGAATTAGGAACATATTAGTGCATGGAAATGTCCGGCGTGTATAAGCAATCTGCCTAAAAAGGTAACACCAACACGCCTGTTCGTCAAGCATTAGCACCTTACCTGGTCCGGACACATAGGACACGACGCTAGCAGCGATCTCGTCTTTTTTAAAACCTTTAGGCCAAGTTAGCCAACGAGGCTTACTCTCGACAGCATTAGAGATGTCATGAACCAGGAAATGGTGGCTATAGTTAAAAATGAAATCTCAGAAGAGTTCAATATTATTAAACTAGTATTTCTGCGAAGAGTAGACATCGCGAGGGTATACCTTTCGTAAACATAATATGTTTATTCCTAAAATGATTTGGGACAATGAATTTGGCATACTTTTTTTGGTATAATTATACTTAGTCATAATTGATTTTTAGCAGCATTGTACCGTGGAATAAGTTCCTTATCGCGCGTTGTGAAAGGGGGCTAGACGGAAAAAATTCTCACGAAAAGTTGTAACGACACTTTTTTAACCGACTTCAAAAAAGGAGGAGGTTACTCAATTCGGCCGTTTATATGTTTTTGCTATAGTATGGAGGGTAGAGGTACCTCTACCCTCCTTTAATATGGGGGTAATATGGGGGGGGATTTAATATGGGGGGAAGGGGCGGAAGGGGGGGAAGGGTGGGAAGGGGGGAGGGGCGGAGGGGTGGAGGGGGAGGGGGTTTGGGGAAGAGGGGAGGGGGGGTAATAAAATGGGGGTTAATAATAAAAAAATATTATTATTAATTAAAAAAAAAAAATTATCACAATTCCTTCACTAATTTTTGTTTTTGTTTAAGTACAATAAAATTTTAAAATTAAAATAAAATTTTATTACAATTCCTGCACTAATTAATTGAAAGGAACTTCGTTCCATTCGGGTGTCCCTTGACACCTCTCAAGTTTTTTTATATTTAGGTCTAATATATTTATGCATAGTTATAATTTGCACAATTTTTTTAGGCATGTCGCCTAATAGTATATACCAGTATTTCCTTTATTAAACAGTGTTAAAGTAGGTTTAAATGCGGCGGAGGTGGCCCTTGGGCCAACCCCTAAGCCGCCAATTTAATTATTACCCGAACTGCCAAAGACAGGAGGGTAATGTTTTTTACATAAGTTTTTCATTATAGGTTGATACTTTTATGCCTTTATAAAGCTATGCTTATAAATTTTATGCCTAAATATGATTATGCTAATTTTATTTATGATTAAGACAATTATGCTAAATTTGTTATGGATAACAAAATTATGCATAAATATCATTAGTCTCAATTGGCATTCCACTTGGATTGCATTTTACAGCTGGCTAAGTGTTCCTGGGGCTGGATCTCTTGCACGAATTCGTCTCTTTAAAGCATCCCATGGATGTTCAATGGGATTCATGTCTGGGCTTGTTGCTGGCCAGTCCATAATGGAGATACCGACTTCGGCAAGATAGTCTCGTACGACGCCCGCGGTGTGAGCCGTTGCCAATAAAATGTGCATAGGGCACCACGTGAGGCTCAAGACACTCTTCGATGAACCGATGAGAGTTTAGTGCAGGTAGATGTGCCCCAGACGCGAAAAGAAGCTCTGTCTTACCGTAAGCGCTGATTCCTCCACAAATCGTCCACGAACCGCCACCATACGCCGACCTTTTCTTCAATGCAGCATTGTGCAAAGCGTTCTCCATCTCTTCTGTAGACCTTGTTCTTCCGTCCTCCGTTCTCATTACAAAAGAGAACTTTGCTCCACTGGAGGTATGACTAATTTAGGTGCTCACGTGCAAAGTTAAGGCGCGCTCTTCGATGGTCTGCAGTTAATTTCGGCCCATTTGCCGGCTTGTGCGGTACCAGTCTACGTCCCTTCAATCTTCTTCTAATGATTGAGTCACTTACCGCCACTCTACGTACAACATGAAGCTGCTCTGCAGTTAAAAAGCGTTAAGGCGTCGATTTCGTAAGGAAGTTGTTACAATAATCTATCATTTCGCTCAGAAGTGACCCGATTTCCGTCTCCCGATAGCGTTTGTAGACTCTATGAACAACAGAGGACAGACTTAGATGCAATCTTCTAGCCACAACATGCTGACTGAGTCCAGTATCCAGCAATGCCACCACTTAGGCGGCTTCTGCGGGCGAAATATCCATGTTTTAGAAAAAATAACCTTTTTTAGAGTTCCCAAAGTCACAGTTAACAAATAAAGATGAAAAATTATAAAGATAAACGCTAATATTTAGTTTCAAAGGTAAGATGTACTCCAACTCTGAAAACACATTTGTCTCAAAACAATGGTTCATTTAGAATTTTAGATAAAATATTTAAAGCAATTAGTATGCTAACTTTTTCATAATAATTGCTTTAAATATTTTATCTATAAATTGAGTTGGAGACATCCAATCAATGTATAAAAATGGTGGCAATATTGTTCATTGATATCAGAGATGCTAAGTAGCTCGATAGATGGCTTTGTGCCATACCTACTCTTAAATGGCGGTTAGTGTCCTTCACTCTAGCGTTTTTCCAACGTACGTTGGACGTATGCGCGGCGGATACGCGACGGCAATGCGACGTCTACGCGACGCATACGCCGCGTTACTGGGGGATCGTGTACAATCGTGTTCACAAGCGACTTATCCTCGGCATGGAAATGATTGCTACTAGAAAATAATAATCTTAAGAGTATATTTGACTTAATAAAAATTGAGCAAGATGTTATTTGACGAAGCAATTAAAATGCGAATTATAAATTTGCTAAAGGAAACGAAACTATGCGATCAGTTTTTTGGGGAGTGAAAATTGACGAAATAAATTCTGGCAAACGGCAGGATCCTGGTTATTTTATATGCTGAGTGTTACATGATAATTTTGCAATCCAATATGGCCGCCGCGCCGGTATTACAAAATTACATGATGGGTATCGCTTAAGGGGTTTTTGAGTATGCTGAGTATGAAATACATGTTTTTTTAAATATCTAGCTCGCCAAATTGACGTCGCCACCAGCCTGATGGAAAACCGTGGTGCATCTAGCGAATGGGGGCCACTTCTGACAGTGGTTCTAAAGTAGGCGGCCCTGTGATGTGCCTCTTCACGCTCCTCTTGAAGAACCCGGGATTGTAAAATGAGGGAAACACGTGTGCGGGCAGGTAATTAACAGATAATTTTGCAATACAATATGCCAAATATTATGGTATTATATATATAGTATTTACAAAATTTCACGATGGGTATCGTTTAAGGGGTTTGAGTATTCTGAGTACGAATTACATAATAATTTGGCAATCCAATATGACCACGGTAAAATTTTGTAATAACGTTGAAGTGGCCATGTTGGATTGCAAAATTATCATGATATTTGTAGTCAGCATACTTATAAACCCCATAAAATGATACCCATCATAAAATTTCGTAATTACAGCACTGCGAAATAGATTTTATAACTTCTAACCACTTTACAAATGTGGAAGCATAAACAAACTAAATTTTAGCACAAACCTTAGAATGGTGAGAGCAACTTTTAAAACAGAAAACATGAAGCAATCAAGAAAACACTGTAAAACAGCGCCAACACACATACCAGTCAAAATATCTGATGAAACGATGGCAACATTGAAAACAACCTCCAGACTTCCACTGTGAATATTCGTATATAAAAATTCGTAAGATAAATCAATGCAACAAAAGTACGATGATATAGAAAAATACATATTGGATATGGGGAATAAACTATCTATGGTTAAGTACAAATAGGACACTTAGAGAAACTTCAACAAAACTTTGAAAACTTATGCCCATTAGATATGGATGATGTAAAGTCTAGCTACAAAAAAATAAGGTACGGAATCCTAAATAGTATCCCTAAAAGTCAGGAAAAGATTCGTAAAAATACAATTATATCAGATACGACTAAAAATAAAATCAAAAGACACGAACTAAAAAATTTAAAATTCCTCAATGAAGAAGAAAAAATAGAGTTAAAAGCCTTCTACAAGTCTATCTATAGAGAAATTAGAAAAGAACGTCAAGAATACGGGACTCAAAGGTTTGAAAAACATTTATTACAAAAAGGAAGCCTGAAAAAAGCATACAAAGAGCTTAATATGTCAAAAAATTGGATCCCTTGTTTAACAAAAAGAAACAAATCTGCTTAGTGCGAGGCGCATTTGCGTTTTTCCGCGGCGGTTTCTAACCTCAAAATGTCATCAAACTGTCAAAATCAATGAAATCAAGTCAATGTTTTGACATTTTGAGGTTAGAAACCGCCGCGATAACCGCAAGTGCGGCCTCGCCCATACTCTAGATCAGAAATAATAGAGGGCGCAACAGAATTTTACAGAAATCTTTACGAAAAAAGAAGTTCGCTTCCAACATTATACAATTTGACCCCGGTTAGATACGAAAAGATAGAGAGATTGACAGAGATGGAAGTTTATAGAGAGCTGGAAAAATGTAAAGAAGACAAATGTAGCGGACCGGATAAAATTACTAACCAAATATTAAAAGTCGGTAGAAAGGGGGATGTCAGAATATGGCCATTAGACGCCCAAGAATATGGTATATAGTAAAAAAACAGCCGTTATTTTTAATTACTTATCTAGTTATTCGTATACCAGCATAAGTTAGGAACAATGTTCTAAAATATTATGGTACCTTCACGATTTCCTGTTTACTTTTTGCAAAGCGTAATGGCGTGGACGTAATGTTACCCGATTCTAAAATCAGGAATTAACTACATATCGATATTTATCGATTATTATTATCGATTATATTTGTAATTCAGCATTATTGATTATAAATCGGTAAATAAAATAGGAAAATGTAAATGTTTTTAGTATTGTGTACTATTTTTAATAATTTAATTATCGAGATAAGTATATGATTTCGATTATTTTATTTTATAAATTGCAATATTCCTCGAGGCAGTAAAAACTTAGAAAATAACTTTTTTGCGCAATGTTGGGTTTAGCATTATGAATAAAAAAATCAATAAATAAAATAGGAAATAAAAATAAATGTCTTTTTACAGTTACTTACATACATATTTTTTAAATGAACGATATTTTTTAAATGAACGAAACTGATATTTTTCGTGAATCGATTAATGGAGAAATATGTGTGATATCGATTGATTTGTAAATGTTTTATTTTGTATGTTGCAGCATCGACAGCGTATTGGCATGGACGTAATGTTACCCGATTCTAAAAGTGGCAGTAAACTACATAACGATTATTTTTGATTATTGAATGAATATAAATTGATAAATAAAATAGGAAAATGAAAATATTTTTACTATTGAGTACCATATTTAATCATTTGATGAACTAGGAAAAGTAAATGATTTCGATTATTTCATTTTATAAGTTGCAATATCCCTAGAGGCAGAACAGTAGTTTTTTTTGCATTATCAATCAAATAATCAAATAATAGAATAGAAAATAAAAAGAAATGTCTTTTTACAGTTCCATACATACATATTTCTTAAATATTTTTAACGAATCGATTACTAGCGAAATCTGAGAAATCGATTTACAAATATTTTATTTTGTATGTTGCAACATCGGCATGTACTAAGAAAAAACTCAAAAAACTGTCAGAAGATTTTCAAACTTCAAATACTGTACGTACGCTAGTGTTTCACTTTTGTAAATCTTTTAATAACGAATAGCATTATAAATGGACCACGACGATACTTCTAACCCTGACGACTACGGCTTTAACATGGACTCCGCTGCTTCTTTTCACGATAACCCTGGCACGAATTTGGATACGACATTAGCTGCTTTGAACGATGACCCAGGCTCGAGTTCTTCACAATCTTCTGGAGCTGTAGTGCCAAGAGGGCATTTACGGTGCATTAATTGTGGTTTGAACATTAACCGACTGCGTAGACATGTGTTGGAAATAGCAGTAGTTCGAGATCTCATACAGCGACAGCAGCAACAGGTAGGCGTTTATGTTCATGTTTTAAAGTATTTGAGTCTCAGCCTAGAAGTAATTTAGTTATTGATCTCTGTTGGTAACTAATGACATATTTTTTTTTATTTTAGGTAGAGGTATCAAGCGAAAGCGTGGTATGTCATGCATGTTGGACCGCCGCATGGAATCAAATACGAAATCCAACCAGTCAGGATGTACCCATTATTGGTCATGGACATGTATGCGTCAGCTGTGGCAGATCAATTCTGAGGATTAGAGCACACTCTCTCCAGTCTGAGTCTCCACATGTAAACCGGATAAGAGATGCTGTAGCCCGTCAGATCTCACCACTTGAGGTAACACAATATTAAGAATTGATTTTACATTTTCTATTAATGTTATATTATTATATAATGCACTAGCAGCTTATAGCTGATGCGTGCATATCTAGTGCACTTGGTCGGTTAAGAATTTATCTATGGTGGTCTTTCGCCTCCTTTTGGTTTAACTTATATGGTTATGTTCCCAACCTCATTAAGAAAACCCACACCAGAGTCTCAACTATCAATCAGTAGGTGTACTGACTTAAAGGTGATATTTACTAGACACCAAAGGTCTTGCTGAAGCCTCATACACCCACACACTTCATACTGATGTTACAGCAGTATTAATATGCCAAAAGCATATTGAACCACACCTTTACCTTTATTGTTATAGCTCCCACCAACGGCTCATCTCTGTCACAACTGCTGGCGAAGGACTGACCGAGCAACATCAAATTCTACTGAGCAGGACTCCATCTCAGTAAGTGCGCCTATTCAATTAGATGAAGAAGATTTACATGTTCCTCCACAAGAAAGACCTGCAGATAATGTCACCTCTAACGGTATCTTGCTACCTAATTATTCAAGAGCAGCATTAACACAAAATCAATGTTTTGTACCTGGATGTAATGAACCTAATCGGCTCTCTGTTCCAACTGTGTTGCGAGTAGATTTGTTTCGCAACTATAATTATTATATTCCACCAAATTGTAGGATTTGTCGAAGTCACATACGGACTAACAACTGGGACTTAATCTTGGACCAAGGTACTCCAATAAGAATATTCAGCGCTGAACAAATTGAAGACTTTGCTTCCTTATTGAAAGAAAATATGCAAATGCACTTAGATTTTGAAAATATATACAGTATGCCTGATCATATTGTACATTATTACATTGGATTTACAAAAGAACAATATGAACAAATACTAAATTCAACTCCAAGGCTTTTAAATAAGCATAGAGGTCCTTTTGCACTTGCAGCATACCTAATGAAATTGAGAACAGGTGATAGTGATGAACGGATCTCATCATTACTTCAAGTGCCACGTACCACCTTGGAACGTTTAATGAGTATGGCTCGTGAATTATTATTTGAAGACTTTGTGCCGGCCAATCTGGGTATCAACCATTTATCCAGAGCTGAGATAACTGAAAGAAACTTGTTAATTCCTAATGGGCTGTTTGGAGGAGAAGGAAGACCTATTATAATTGCTGATGGCACATACATATATATTGAAAAAAGCTCTAACTATTTATACCAAAAAAAAACATACTCTTTACACAAATATCGCAATCTTGTGAAGCCATTTCTATTTGTGTGTACTGATGGTTACATAATTGATATTTTAGGTCCTTATCCTGCAACAACGTCAGATGCCGATATAATAAATAAAGAATTCCATGACGAAGCCAGTCCATGCAGGCAATATTTTCAAAGCGGAACTGTTTTTATTTTAGATAGAGGTTTCAGAGACTCATTATCGCTATTGCAAAGTTGTGGTTATCATGTTCATGTGCCATTATCACCTGGACAGGGTGAAACACAGCTATCTACATTGGATGCTAATAAATCAAGGACAGTATCAATGTGTCGATGGGTTGTGGAAATAGTAAATGGCATTTTTAAAACAGCCTTTAAGATATTTCGACAAAATTATTTTAACCGGGCCTCCACACATTTAATGGTTGACTTTAAAATAGCAGGTGCTCTAATTAATAAGTTTCACACCAAAGTAAGGGACAAGGATGATGCAGCTCAAATCCTTCAAGTTGTTCATCGCAAGATGTACAGGAACAATGATCTTGCAGAATATGTTAGGCTACACAATTTAAATAGAGCAAGGGCAGACTTCATAAATATCAATGTCAACACCGAAAATGTTACGCAGTTTCCCATACTGACTGAGAATGATCTAATATTAATTGCATGTGGAACCTACCAAATAAAACAAGCACGCTCCTACTATGGTGAGCACACACGTGCTAATGGTAGTTACCGAATTGAAGTTTGCAATGACTCTAGAAGTAGCGTTATGGAAGGTTTGAGCTTTGGCCCTAACTGCTTATTAATTAGAGCAAGAATTGCTAGTCGCCATATAAGCAGTAAAATATACTTCGTCTACATATTAGTAAGTGATAATGAGACTGGTCATACCGCTATCCAACAGTATTGTTGCAACTGCATTGTTGGTCGTCGAACAGTGGGATGCTGTGCCCATGTTATGACTGTAATATGGTATTTAGGGTGGGCACGGCATGAGATTAATATATCTCCTCCTGCAGGATTTTTAGATGACATTCTAATTATCTACGAGTAATTAATACAAGAAGAAAAAAAAGAAAATATAAAAATAGATATTTTTATATTTTCTCTTTAGAACTTTAATATCATATTTGTTACCATCAGTACAACAACGTGTAGTTGAGTATGTAGTTTGAGTTTTAAAATCATGTTCAGCAGCAGTTAAAATCGATTTTGAACGTGTATTTTTGTTAAAATAAAAACTGTTTTATTTTCTATACTCTATCTTTTATTTAAATCTTTACAATTGTAATTCAATGATGGTATGGTATACTACCATTTGCATATACTTTTTTCTGTGGGCACCCTATGGCCAAAGTGCCTATGGGCAGTGGTCATCCCCCTTTGCTTACCGTGCCGCTAACAAGTTTTTTCAACAAAATAATAGACGAAAAAGCAATTCCCGTAGACCTGGCAGCATCCGATGTCATTCTACTTTATAAAAAAGGAGACCCTACTAACATAAGTAATTATAGGCCAATCAGTCTACAACCATCTCTATATAAAATACTTGCAACCTGCCTTGAACGACGACTCTCGAAAATAACTGACCAACATCAACCATTCGAGCAAGCAGGTTTTAGAAAAGGCTTTTCCACGACTGACCACATACATGCTTTAGATCAAATTATAGAGAAATATAATGAATATAATAGACCCTTATATTTGGCATTCATTGATTACGCGAAAGCGTTCGACTCTATTTCACATGACAGTATGTGGGCAGCTCTACAAGAGTATGGAGTACCTTTAGAGTTAATACAACTCATTAAGGAAATATATGCGAAAAGTGTCAGTAGAGTCAGACTAGATCGAAGTGGAAAATAAATAAAAATTAACAGAGGGGCCAGGCAAGGTGACCCCCTCTCACCGAGAATATTTATTCTTGTACTTCAATATATGATGAAAGATCTAGACTGGAATAAAAAAGGAATATTTGTTAAAAACACTTACATAAGCAACTTAAGATTTGCGGACGATATCGTAGTATTCTCTGACTCGGCAAACAACTTGAAAAAATGCTAACTGAGCTGTATAACCGTAGCTTGAAAATAGGCCTAGAGCTTAACAAAGAAAAAACTCGAATAATGACTAATCATCTTAAGAAGGCAATAACAATACAAGGCACTACAATAGAATATGTTGAAAATTATGTATACTTAGGGAAACAAATATCATTCAGTCCCTCAAGACATCGTGATGAAATTGAGAGAAGAATCCAGTTAACATGGAATAAATTCTGGTCCTATAAAGAGATACTCAAGTCAAACATGAGTACACACTTCAAGAAAAAAATAATGGATTCTTGCCTTCTACCGTGTCTTTTTTTTTTTTTTTTATATTCAGCTCGCCAAATTGACGTCGCCACGATGGATAGCCGTGGCGCATCTTGCGATTGGGGGCCACTTCTTACAGCGGTCCTCAAGTTGGCGGCCCTGTGATGTGCCTTTTCACGCTCCTCTTAAAGAACCCGAGGTTGTAAGATGAGGGAAACACGTGTGCGGGCAGGTCGTTCCAAGTTTTTATAGTTCGACAGAGGAACGATCTTTTGAAACGCTCGGTTCTGGCGAAGATTCTCTCCACTGTGTATGAGTGGCATCTCTGCCCGGCACGCGTTGTTGGGGATCGGAAAGGTGATGGTGGGATCAGATTGAAGAGCTCTTCAGAACATTCGCCGTGATACATTCGGTAGAAGGCAGCCAAGGACGCTACGGTTCTTCGCTGCGCCAACGGTTCGAGGCCTCCCGTCACCTCAGGACAACCAATTATTCGGACCTCACGTCTCTGCATAGCGTCAAGTGCGTCCAACAAGTACCTCGCGGAGTCATCCCAGAGGTGAGAACAGTATGTCCTATGGATGTCAAACGTGGATTTTTAATGAATATACTTGTAGGAAAATAGCAACAACACAAAGAGCAATGGAAAGAAGTCTAATTAATGTAAAGAGAAAACATAGAATAAGAAATACAAAAATAAGGAAAATTACCAAGGTCATTGACGCTCTACATTACTGTAAAAAATTAAAATGGAAATGGGCTGGACACATAGCTAGAATGACAGGAAAAAAATGGACAAAAATTACCACGGTTTGGAAGGGTCCAATAGAAAAAGAAACAGAGGCAAACCGGCAGAAAGATGGGAAGATGAAGTCAAAGACATAGCAGGAAAAGACTGGATAATTGAAGCGTCAAATAGAGACAACTGGAAAGCCATGGTGGAGGCCTTTACTCATACTGAGTTCCTCGAGGAAACGGATATTAATATTTAAGTCTGATTTTGTAGATTATAAGTAATGTACTTGAAGGAAAATAAAGGTTATAATAATAATAATTGTACAAAGGGCGGTCTTATCGCTAAAAAGCAATTTCTTCCAGACAACCTTAGGATGGACAGAAAAGATTTATGTTATAATAGATGGGTAGTTTAGGTGTAGAGATTTAGCATATTTATACAGACTACATACATACCTACACAACATATACATATATATACATACCCGTATATACAAATACACATATACACATACATACATACCTACATATATATAAGTACATATACCTAGACATACGTTTATAAAAATAATAATATACGTATAACAAATAACAACTTCAGTGTGAAGACCTTAAATATTTAATATCGTAACAATTTAGAGTATTAACTACCGTGTCAGATAATGTTGCTTTATCATTCGCTTGAAGACATCCAGAGACTGAGCACGTCTAATCGGTGTAGGTAATGCATTCCATAACCGCACTGTCTGTATGGTGAATGATTTGTCATAAAAACTGGTCGAGTGGGTAGGTACTGCAAGTTCCAAAGATTCCGACGACCTCAAGGATCTTGAATGTGTGTCATTAAGGAACATAAATCGTTCTTTAAGATAAGTCGGGAAACATGGATCAAACAGTATACTGTAAAGCATAGAAAGAATATGAGTATTCCGACGAAGGCGAATTGGGAGCCACTCGAGCATGTTGCGATATTCAGTAATATGATCATATTTACGTAAGCCAAATATGAATCTTATGCAGAAGTTTTGTAGGCGCTCAAGCTTATCAAGTTGCTCTTCAGTAACGTCGAGATAGCTGATATCTGCATAATCTTGCATAGGAAGTAGGAGAGATTGAACTAGTGCAATTTTAGTGGCCTTTGGCAGAAAATTACTTAGTCGGCGCAAGGATCCTGCAGAAGCAAACAGCTTCGGGCTGACTTCCTGCAGTTGAGGACGCCATGATAGCGTGCCATCAATCAAAATGCCCAGATTTTTGACCGTTTCGCTTATAGTTAGCACAACACCGTCAAACATCATAACATCAGGCAATTGTGTTCTATCTATTCGCGACACCATAATAGGACTGCCGATAACAGCCACCTGAGTTTTGGAGGGGTTAACTCTAAGTCCATACCGCTTACTCCACCTACATATCCGCCTTAAGTCAGAGTTGATAATTGATATGGCTTCTGTAATTTCATGTGCTGGAGCTTGCATAGTAGATCGTCTGCATAAAGGTGGTAGGATGACAATAGAGATTTTGAAATGGAGTTTATAAAGATGGAGAAAAGTAAAGGTGATAAAACGCCACCCAGTGGTACGCTTACAGTCGTGTTGCACCAAGAAGAAAGTGATTCTTCAATGCGTACACGCTGACGCCGTCTAAACAGGTAAATATGAAACCAGTCAATCACTGTTGGAGATATGTTAATCGAGCGCAGTATGCCAAGCAGGATTTGGAAATCCACTGTATTAAAGGCATTGCTAAAATCAAGTAAGGATAGTACAGTAAGATTTCCATTTTCCATGCCCAGCCTAATGTCGTCCGTAACGCAGATCAGCGCACTGGCCGTACTATATCCCGGACGAAAACCAGATTGGTAAGGGTTAAGGAGCAGGTTTCTATTCAGGAATGAGCTTAGTTGGCTGTGTACAAGCCGTTCCAGAACTTTGGAAAGGAAAGGTAAAATGGCTATGGGACGATATTCAGCAAAGGATGTAGGGTTAGGCTTTTTGGTGGGATAATTTGCGCCTCTTTCCACGTTGTTGGAAATACACTGGAAGTTAAAGAGTAGTTCAGGACATGGCTTAAGGTAGGAAGGATTTCATCCAGAATAGGCACGACCATGTTACAGCTCAGGCAGTCAGTGCCAACTGCGTTAGAGCATCTAAGAGCTCTTAACATCACAAGCAGATAATTGTTCAAAAAAAAACGGTTGAAAAGAAGGAGTTGGAAGTGATGAAAGATATTGTAAAGTATTTGCTTTACTAGTTTGATCATAACTTGAAGACGAACAGAAATGTTGATTTAGTGAATCAATGTTGAGTGTTTTCGGAATATCCTGTTGTTAAGGTTTTCCAACCCCTAGTGTTTTCAGAAACTTCCAGGTTTTCGCAGGGTCCCCGTTCTGGACCGATTTATGGATATACTGGCGTTGTGCTTTCCCACACACCTTGCCGCAGAGGTTTCTACAGGCAATATACTTCTCGCGGTTTTCAGGTGTAGGCCGACGCTTGTACTTACACTTGGCTGCGGCTTTTTTAGCTATAAGGGATTTTATTTCAGTGGTGAGCCAAGGTGAAGGCAAGTGCCGCACCCTTACCGCCCGTATTGGAGCATGAAGATCATATAGTTCTACTATCTTGTTTGTTAGAATATTTACTTTCTGCTCAACACAATCGGTTGAGAAGAGTGAGTTCCAATCAATTAGGGATTGCAATCCGGAAAACCGGATCCGGTAATCCGGCGGATCCGGCATCATTTTTCGTCCCCCGGATCCGGCACCAATATACCGCCGGATCCGGCGGTGTCCGGATCCGGTATTTGCATATTTTGACATGCAAATAACCGTGCCGTCGCCAAGGATCCACGAGGAACCACGCTTTAACGACTGAACTGATCGTACTGGAATTTGTAACCGGGGTAGTTTATAGTCTGGAATAACACATATGCTACATTTCATCCCGGGAATATGTTCCTATGGGAAGGGGAACCAAATTTCACGCGGGCGAAGGAGCGAGCATCAGCTAGTTTTCTATATATTTTGGAGCGTGTTCATAAACGCTTGGAATTATACAAAAGTGTATAGAACGAAAGTTGTCGATACTGTATAAGCTATAATTTTATCTTATCATATGTTTTGCCACAAAGCTCTGATTTAAGTATATTGCCGAAAGAAAAGCTAAAAAATGAATCTTTGTTGTGTCCCGCCCATTTTCCACCAAATTTCATCTCAATAGCTCCAGCAGTTTGGGCGTGAAAGCGTAATATTATAAATGCGAAAGTACCTAACTCTGTCTGTCTGTAGGGATTGAATCCGTACAAGCGGTATCGTTTTTAATTTTACACTTCATTAACAGTTCATGTTGGAATAAAAAAAAGATAGTAAGTTATACTGGTTAACTCAATCCGGCCGGATCCGGTCGGACGCGGCCGATTGAATCCGGCAAATCAATATTTGAAGCATCCTCTCGCAGCTTATTAAGGTCCATGCCACTAAAATTTCGCTACATGAGGATTTTGGGTTTGGATTTAGGAGGGCGAAGGTTGTAAGAAAGGTAGATTAAATCATGGTACGAAAATTCATCAGCTGTGCATTGTCCATGCTTAACAACTGATTCAGAAGAAGAAACAAGGATGAGATCGATTAGAGAGGGACGACAATCAGGAAAGTGATGAGTGACATTTAAAGGTAGGATAGGCAAGTTGCAGGAGTGAATAATGCTAGTGAAAGTAGTTGAGCGAGCAAGCGATTGAGGATCTTTTTTGATTAAACATATTGTGTTAAAATCGCCCATTTTCGCCAAAAATCGCCAAAAAATGGATGTTTGTTACTCAATCACGCTCTAATGGCTGAACGGATCGGGCTGAAATTTGGAACAGAGATAGCTTATAGTCTGGAATAACACATAGGCTACCTTTCATTCCGGGAATATGTTCCCACGGGAAGCGGGAACGGGTACCTAATTTCACGCGGGCGAAGCCGCGCGCATCAGCTAGTATTTAATATTTATTGATTTACCAAAATATGATATTTTAACAGTTATCCATACTTAATATTATAAAGCTGAAGAGTTTGTTTGTTTGTTTGTTTGTTTGTTTGTTTGAACGCTAGGATCTCAGGAACTACTGGTTGGATTTCGAAAATTCTTTTACAGTTTGATAGTCCATTTATTGAGGATGGCTATAGGCTATATAACATTACGCTGAGGCGTATAGGAGCGGAATAGCAATCAAGAATGTTTCGAAAAAGGGAAATATTTTTTACCGTCTGGAAGCTTCCGAAGCGTACGCTGCATAAATGGTTAAAGTTACGTAAAAATTGTGTACTACAAAATTGTTTCTCTTAAAAAGTTTTAAAAAAATGTCCGCGACAGCATATGTCTATCTTTTAAGGTTCGCTCACAATAACCTAATTTGTCTATCTCTTAAGGTAACAATATTTTAAAACTGAAGAGTTTGTTTGTGCTAGGATCTCAGAAACTACTGGTTGCATTTCAAAAATAATTTTACACTTTGATAGTCAATTTATTGAGGATGGTTAGTGGCAATATACCATCACGCTAAGACGAATAGTGGCGGAGCAGCCATGAATAATGTTTTGAGAACGGGGAAAATTTCTTTCTTTTCAGAGCTGCCATTGCGTACACTGCGTAAATGGTTAAAGTTACGTAAAAATAGTTTATTGTAATATTGTTCCTATTAAAAAGTTATTTAAAATAATCCTTAACAGCATATGCCTATCTTTTACAGTTCGCTGACAATAACCCTCTTAATAAGTTTTACAACATGAGCGAGGTGACGACGACAATAATCGTGGTCTGCAGTGGTAGCCAGTCAAATGAACGATAAAAACCGGTCAAGTACAAGTCGGATCCGTACCAAAAAAGGATTGGCGGAAGTAAATGCGACGGGAAACATTATATCACTTTACAAATCAATACCACGCCTCTCTCCTTCTCACTCTCATGTGAAACAACCGCAGTTGTGCGGGTCAGCTCTAATGAACATGAGCGACGGAGTAAATGCGACGGGGAACATTATATTTATGACTAAATATATATACCACAATTCTCTCTTTCTCACTCCCTTATGACGCAAACGAATCTTATTATAAAAGTAGAATATAGATTTCAATTAGAGAGGTCTTTGTTAGAATTTACACAAAGGCACATTTCCGTAGAGCCAAAGACCGGATGTTAAGACTAGGAAGGAAACACTATTGCCTTGTACGCTACGTGTGAAATTAGGTTGGGATTTTTGGGATCAGAGCTGTTGGTCCGCAAGATAGATGAGTATCCATTGTTAGATTACTTTTAGATACACTCATAAATCAAAATGGCTAATATTCGATAAGCTGAAGAGAACATTCTTGATAACAAATAAATTGTTTGTAATCGTTTATGAAAACGAGTATTTAGTAAATTCATTATTTATAGTAATAGTCTCATTTGTTTATTATTGAAATTTCTCCCCTTTTGACGTTTTGGCTTTATTTATAAATAAATAAATAAATAAATATTCCCGGACATTTCACACAACGCTATCTGATCCCAAAGTAAGCTAGGAATATGGGTCACACAAATATTTGTCTCCGGTGGGAATCGAACTCACGACCTCCAGCGCCGCAATCGGTATCACTACCGACTGCGCCACAGAGGCATTTCAACATTACGTTTCTTGTATAATGATGGCATTACATTTCATAGTCTCAAGGTGATATTTTGTGTGTATTTTAGGTACTGGCAGTTCACATCTAGGACTCTACATTTATCCGTACTAATATTATAAAGCTGAAGAGTTTGTTTGTTTGTTTGTTTGTTTGTTTGAACGCTAGGATCTCAGGAACTACTGGTTGGATTTCAAAAATTCTTTTACAGTTTGATAGTCCATTTATCGGGGATGGCTATAGACTATATAACATCACGCTAAGACGAATAGGAGCGGAGCAGCAATCAGGAATGTTTTAAAAAAGGGGAATATTTTTAACTGACTGAGAGCTTCCGAGGCGTACGCTGCGTAAATGGTCACAGTTAGGTAACAATTTTGTATTACAAAATTGTTTCTCTTAAAAAGTTCTAAGAAAAAGTCCGCGACGGCATATGTCTATCTTATAAGGTTCGCTAACAATAACCTAATTTGTCTATCTCTTAAGGTTCGCTCACGATATAATGACTCTGAAGAGTTTGTTTGTGCTAGGATCTCAGAAGCTAATGGTTGCATTTCAAAAATTATTTTACAGTTTAATAGTCCATTTATTGAGGCTGGCTAATGGCGGTATAACATCGCGCTAAGAGAACGGAGATTATTTCTTTCTTTTGAGAGCTTCCATTGTTGACGCTGCATAAATAGTTAAATTGTGTACTACAAAATTGTTTCTCTTAAAAAGTTATAAAAAAAGTCCTTGACAGATGCCTATCTTTTAAGGTTCACTTACAATAACCCGCTTATTAAGTTTTAAAGTATGAGCGACGTGACGGGAGGGAGTAAACTTGGTCTGCAGTGGCAGCCAGTCAACTGAAAGATAAAAACCGGCCAAGTGCGAGTCGGACTCGCACACGATGAGTTCCATACCGAAAAACGGATGGGTGAAAGTAAAAGCGACGGGAAACATTATATCACTTTAACATCTCTTTCCTTCTCACTCTCATGTGACGCAAACGAAGATAAGCGGTTCAGCTCTGAATACAAGCGACGCGAGCGACAAGAATAAGCGCGACGGGGGTAAATGCAACGGGAAACATTATAATAGGTTGGGGAAAAAGTTTCTTCGCATTTTTTAAGAAAATTCAAAACATTTTTTAAGATAGTTTATTTACATTTAACTAAAGTATGTAGGTATCATTTTGTTCGATAACTTTTTGCCATCTTGTAGGTAGGGACATAATCCCATTGCTATAGAAATGTTGGGACTTCTGATCAAAATACCGCGACAAGTGGTTTTGGCAGTCCTCTCGTGATGTTAACCTGACACTGCCTAAAGAATTCTGAAGAGACCGAAACAGGTGGAAATCTGAAGGTGCAAGGTCAGGACTATACGGCGGATGCATTAACACCTGAAAAAGGTACTAAATAGTCTTTTATCAGGTGGCAACAAGGTTCGCGCTTATAATGGATGGGTCATGCCACTTCTGATGTACTCCTATGGTATACTCAAGTGGACTCAAACCGAATGGGACGCTTTGGATCGGAGAGTACGAACACTGCTAACGGCATAGCATCAACCACGTTCATCTCTGATGAGCCTATACATCCCACGAAGGTGTGGAGGACGAGGCTTTTAAAATGCTAAAACCCTCCATAACCGCGAGGTGTACAGCCTTAGACAGTATTTCCTTGATGTGAATGTGGATATGCATCGTGATGTTGTTGCAGTGGACGCTGGACTCACCCCGCTTGGTTTGGCTAAAGAGAACTGGAACAGGCATACAGTGCTTAGCCCCCTTCTTACCCACCACACTACCAAGCCACACTACCGGTAGTGTCGTGGGGAAATTTCTTTCCCTTCTACACTACCAGCTAGTAGTGTCGCGGGTAATTTCTAAAAGGTCTTACATCTCCGTTCCCATCGACACTACTATAAGATACCGCACTACCAAATACTTTACCGGTAGTGTCGTAGGGAATAATTCTGCACTAGCAGCCCTTATTACCCACTACACTACCAAGCCACACTACCGGTAGTGTCGTCCCTCCGGAGCAAAATGTGCAAAACGCAAAATGACTACCACACGCAAAATGTACAAATTGCAACAAATGAAGATCGACAAAACAAATGAAGATCGGTTAAACAAATGAAAATCGGTAAAACAAATGAAGATCGGTAAAACAAATGAAGATCGGCGAAACAAATGAAGATCAACAAAACAAATGAAGATCGGTGAAACAAATGAAGATCGGTAAAACAAATGAAGATCGGTGAAACAAATGAAGATCAACAAAACAAATGAAGATCGGTGAAACAAATGAAGATCAACAAAACAAATGAAGATCGGTGAAACAAATGAAGATAAAGAAAGAAAGAAAGAAAAGAAAGAAAAATCAATTTATTTCTGCCAGCTGCAGTAACAAAAGTGTACATAAAAAAAAAGTATGACTGACTGTGACTGTCAACAGTGTTACATTTATGTTGTCATTGTCACATCAAAAGTTGTCAATATTGTCAACATACGTCACTCAAAATGTAGAGAAATTTGTAGAGTTTTATACATAAGTTTTAAATCTTACCGCCTACATTAAATAATACTCTTACAAGAACATTAATAGGCGTAAATACAGTATCATACTTTACAACAAACCAAGTCGATAGCCACTGCAACTGGTGAAAGCAGGTCGTTTCTCAGCATAATGCTGTGATGCAGAGATTTTCCACACCAAGCGCTGATTTTCATCAACAACCTTAGATATCGTGTAAATGGCGTCATCCATCACAAACCCGAGATAAAAAAAAGGCTTCCTTACATGAAATGTTTCAAGAGCGGCGTCTTACAATACAAATAACCCGTGAGAGAATACAATAAAGTGCATTGCAGCAGTGATTATTACCTACCTACTTTTGAAAGTTTTATTTTTTGCAAGAAAGAAAAAACAGAGGTAGAGACCCACAATTAACAAAAAAAATATTCTCCACTTATGCACAATATTTAAGTCTTCCAACGAAAACATACCAAGAAAACAATTGCAACCCCATTTCTACTACGCTATTTAGTACATAATTTAAAATTTAAAATGAAAAGTGCATAGAATCCAAAATACCACAACAAACCGTACACTATAATATACTGCTACCCACCCAAACCTAGATATCAAGAAACCAGAAGAAGTCATTCACCGATGCAGTTCAGCCACTGCGCTGTCTCTCTGTGGAACATATCTCCAAATGTAAGTATGTAAAGTGTAATATTATTATTTTTACATTGTTTTTAAGGACTATGTTATTTTTTGTTGTAACATGTAGTAATTTTTAAGTTTAAGAATAAAGTACTTTTTTGATTTCAGGGATCGAAGCGGAGGCGGAATATTATTCCAACAGCGAGTAGCACAGTAAGAGAAGCTTCCTCTGAAGGCACAAGTCCTGTGCCTTGGCACAGACAGTGGAGCAGTTTTAGACCTTATATATCCTGCATAGCCCACTCTCCAATTTAGTCTATCATACAGGTATTTAGGCTTTTTTGATTTTATTATTCCAAATAGCAAACTTGCCAAGTGCACCTGTCTTCTAGCTGCCATTTTTAATATATTTATCTCATTCATATACGGAGTAACATGACTTCTTCTGGGAATACTGACACAGAATCTAGTACATGCATTCTGTATACGCTGTATCAGCCGTACTGTTCGTGCCAGCAAGCATGGCCCATATACAGTATCACAGTAGTTCAATTTTGACATAATCAAACTATCCACCAGTCTTTTCCTTACAGTAATACTAAGATAATCCCTTATCTTATACAATACTTTAAGTCTATAGAAGCAGTTGCGCATTGCATTAGATACATGGGCTTCAAAGTGCAGTTCCGGATCCATTGTTAGTCCCAGGTTACAGGCCAGCTCCACTCGCTCAATTCTTTTTCCTTGGATCTCAATTACTGGATTGGCAGCCAATATTTTGCTAATTTGATCCTTACTTCCAAGCACCATATACTTGGACTTAGCTGGGTTAAGGATCAAGGAGTTACTCTCTGACCACAGTGCCACCCTATTGAGATCATCCTGAATCTGTTTTGTAGCGCTAGTGATGTCCTCAGGTTTAAATGATATGAATACTTGAATATCATCTGCATACATATGATATTTGCAATTTTGGAATGATGACACTATATCAGCACTATACAATATGTATAAAATAGGTCCCAATATAGAGCCCTGCGGCACCCCTCTCAGGACATATCTAGGAAGAGATTTAAGAGTCAGTCCATCCTCCTGTTGGATCTCAACATACTGCGATCTATTTAATAGGTAACTGTTAAACCACTGAACTGTTTCCCATGCAAATCCGTAGAATGCCAGCTTGGAAAGCAAAAGTGAAGGACTTATGGCATCAAAAGCGCGAGAGAAATCCAGCAGGGCAAGCATAGAGCCCTCCCCCCTATCTCTTGCCTCCAAAATATTCCCAATCACATCGGATAGGGCGGTTGCAGTCCCACGTCCCTTCCTAAAACCAGATTGTAAGTCTGGAAGTATATTGTTACTTTCCAGGTAATCAACCAATTGATTGCATACCACCCTTTCCAATATTTTAGATATGGTAGGAAGTATGCTCACCGGCCTAAGATCTTTGAATGTGGTTGGATTATTGACCTTTGGAATTGGCCGAACACTGGCACACTTCCACAACTCCGGGAAAGTATATGATAAAATAGACCTGTTAACTATATCTGTCAGTGCCCTAAGAGATTCTGGCATAGTTAAAGTGAGCATCTGGGAACTAACTCCATCAACTCCCTGTGCATTGGACTTGAGACTTTTTATAATGTTTAATATTTCATCTTGATTGACTGTCTGCAGTTGAAAAGTAGATTGGGAATACCTATTGAACTCATAGAATGTTAGCTGCGAAATACTAACGCTATTATTACCCGGGACATCCAAAAAGGCCAAGTTGATTTTGTCAGGATCATTAAAATGACTAGGCAAACAGTCATTTTTATTAATATGTGTTACTTCCGTTTTTAAACTTTTCCATAATAATTTAGGATTATCTATATTATTATTAATATTTGCATTAAAATACACTTTTTTTTCGTTTTCAAGCGCTGTTTTTGCCTGTCTCTTCAAAGCTAGATAATAAGACCTACTGCTATCGGTCTGAGACTTCTTGTACCGTTCCCTCGCAGTATCCCTGAGTTTAAACATTAATCTAATATTGCTAGTAATCCAGGGTGTAGGTGGATCTCTAAATACTCGAGTCTTTTGTGGAGCATGCAGATCAAATAAAAAATTTATATAAGATGTAAATGTACAAACCATATCATTTACACATGTCATATCAGATATCGTATTCCATGGCAACAACCCAAGGTCAACGTTAAAAAAATCTTCTAAAATATCCCTAACTGGTCTGTATGATATCACCCTTGGTTTTGCCTTTTTTTTTCTAATAACTGTGACACAAGTAATGAAAGCATGGTGGCCAAGGTCACTGCTATGGATCACATTTACACTATGAAACCCAATATCGGTACAGATTACATCAATTAGAGTAGCACTATTATCTTCAAAATGGGTGGGCGAAGTGATTATTTGATTTAAGTTATGATGGTCAAGAAATTCTATCAATCTTTTGGATTTAGACTCCTGTAAATCTAACATATTTAAATTAAAGTCACCTAACAACACTACATTGTCAAATGGTCCAAGTGCACATAAACTATCGTTAATACTTTCCAAGAATACCAAAACATTCATCCCTTTGCGGTCGGTAAGCTGTTCCAATGAGAATTTTTTTCCCATTATTTAACAATGTCAACCACATCTGTTCGACCTCAGGTGTGACAGGATGAGGACTCACACATGCTCTTATCCCCACCTTAATGTAAAAACCCACCCCTCCACCTCGATCTCGATCTACTGAACTCCGAGGGATGTGCTTTAACCTGTAACCCGGGACACGTGGAGCCCGAGCCTCCTGCCCGGTTCTTAGCCATGTTTCATTAATAGCCATAATATCTAGGAAGCGAGAGCCCTTGCGTCACTGTTCAGATGGCGCAAGGAGGCGCTGGAGCGGGGCCAAAGGCCTGCGTCTCGAGAAATCGAGGCCCAGCGGACCCTGCTCCACCAGGAAACCCTGGAGACATGGAAGATGCGACTTGAGCAACCAAAGGGGGGATTCGCCACAATCGCGGCCGTCAGACCGGTCATGGACGAGTGGCTGGAGAGAAGACACGGTGCTCTCTCCTACCGGTTGACACAGATGCTTGCTGGGCACGGTAGCTTCGGTAGGTATCTGTGGCGAAAACACCGGGAAACCACGGCCGAATGTCAGCACTGCGAGGACCGCAGCGATGACACGGCGCTCCACACGCTGGTGGAGTGCACGGCGTGGGCACAACAGCGACAGGTCCTCGTAGTGGGTCTGGGCGTGGACACTCTCTCGCTTGAGGCCATGGTGCGAGCCATGCTCTCCAGCGGGAGTAAGTGGGACTGCGCCGCCTCTTTCTGCGAGCAGGTCATGCTCGCGAAGGAGGCGGCGGGCCGGGTGCGGGAGAGAACTCTCCCACCCGAGTTCCGCAGTCGGCGCCCTGGGCGCCGCCGACGTGTCTTCGCTGAGGACTATCGGCCTCCATGACCGGGGGTCTGAGGACGGTGAGAGGGCCGCTCACCGTCCTTACAGAAGCAGGCCCATGACGGCAGCGTGACGTGAGCACTCACGCACGCCCCCCCTTAGAAGCGGGGTCACACCCGAAACCCCCCATAGACGCGGGATTGCACCCGAACCACCCCCTGGGCGAGGCCGCATTGGCGGCCGTAGGTCTGTTGGGAGTCACCGGACATCCTTCCTGAGGGCTTACCCGGGGCTCTCAACCATAGGCTGTTGGGCGTTACGTGAGGTTTTTTAGTCGGTAAGAGTCCGGCATAACATCCTACGAGGATTTTCCCTCACGTTAAAAAAAAAAAAAAAAAAAAAAAAAAGCCATAATATCTACTGTGTGTTGACTCATAGCCATTAGAAATTCATCCTGGTTAGTAGCAAGAGAGCCTGGGTTAAATAAACCAAATTTCAACTGTTTATTATTAGTCATTTGAATGAGTATATTTGTATATTATGTATGATATAAATAAAAAATGCGTATAAATGTAATAACTGTGTAAATAATTGTATACAGCAGGTAGAAATTGCTTTTTTATGTGTTTATTATTACTTATTAGTAAATCAATTTTGTCTTTGCTACTTATATTGGTATATAGCAATAAGAAAATATGTTGAATAGAACTTTTTTGAAACAAATATCTTGTATTTAGTGAAATAATGTCTTTTAGTTTGATTAATTGTTTCAGTATAAAATAACTTTCCTTGCTTAAATTATTTGTAAATTGATTCCTAATGCATTTATTATTATGTATTAGTAAAGGCCCAACTTTGCTACTTATGTTTGTGTATATCACAAAGAAAATATGTTGAGAAGAACTTTGTTGAAACAGATATCTTGTATAGAATGAAATAATGTGTTTCTGTATGATTAATTTTTCCAATTTATAGTAACTTTCCTTACTTAGATTACTAATTGTAAATTGATTTTTAATGTATTTATTACTGTGCATTAGTAAAGGCCCAACCGTGCTATTTATTTTTTTATATAGTACTAAGAAAATATGATGAATATAACTCTGTTTAGACAGATAACTTGTATATAATAAGATTATGTATTTTTTTATGATTAACTGTTTCTGTATATAATAACTTTTCTTACCTAGCTTACTTGTTTTATATGTTATTTGGTATTCCATCTCCATGTATTTTATGAATTTATGCACTCTTCTTAGCCCACCAATCTTTATTGTTAGCCTATTTCCATCCTCACATGTGACATCAACATTATAGACAAAAACAAGCTGTACAGAACATAAGTCACATTGAACACCATAACTAATTAAATGTTTATGACGGGACCATAGCTCCCCCAACTCCTCCAAATATCTTCGACAGGTCCGTCTCAGAGCGAACACGATGGGTTTGATCACCTGGCTTACAGCAGGCGAGAATCTGTCCTCTCTTTGTCCACACAAATTTCCCTCCCGCAGTAGCCGCCCTCTCCCGTGTCTTCCGAAACAACTGTCGGTTCACTTTGGTCAGACGCTCATTTATATAAAACCGTCGGGGAGCGCAGCTCATTTCAAGATCTTGCGTAGTAGCTCCACGGCGCACTCGCGCTCCCTTCAGCAGCTCGTCACGTACACCACGTCGTGCCAACCGCACCACCAGCAATCTCGGACGCTGCTCGACAGCACCCCGAGAATCCACTACACTCAGATGTCGTCTGCCTACTCTCTCCACGCTGACTACATCCTGCTCCTGGACATGAACACCTAACTTAGACCCTATAGTTTTCACCATGTGCATCAGGTTTTCACCGTTGAGCTCCGGCATATTCGCAATCTCAATATCATTGGCAAGCAGTTCTTGGTCCCGTTCATTAATTTCACGCCTCAGATCATTAATAACCTCCTCCACTGGCCCCACAGCATCCATACCAGGCATCTCTCTTCTCTCCTCCATCACAGTCACCCTAGCTTCAAGATTGTCTAGACGTGAATTACAGGTCTTCACGGATTCCCTTATTACAGCCATGTCTAGCTCCATCTGTCTCCTAAAAGTCTTTACATCTGACCTTAGCGCCTTAATTTCCTCCATAATCAGATGAAATTCTTGCCTCCCTGGAGGTATTTCCGATTCATCTGCCTCTGGCATAAACTCAGGCTCAACAGACCCCCTCTCACAATGGATATCAGACTGAGTAGCTCGCACTGGGGTATCGTCAGTCCTGTTCCTGTTCAAGTGCCGCCTACATTCCGGGCAACACCAGTTCGCCGGGATGCCACTTTTACCCATGTTTACACATGCCTTGTGATATGTGACCAGACATTTTTCACATTTAGCGCACTTAGTAGTATCTGATGGTGATGCAAAACGACCACAACCTCCGCATTTGTTCATTTTTACAAAGTTTATGTATGTTACTTTGGGTCACAACTTATTTAATGGACACCCTCAACAACTGTCGTACGTACCACACTCACTAATGTACCAGTATTCAACTGATTTCAGCACAATAATTTAATTGCTTTTGTATTTTCACTAGCCCTCTGGCCTTAAAGGAGAACGCCCACAGATCGTTTCTTTTTGAAAACCCTTAATAAAAAGTGTATGGCTATCTAACTAAATTGATAAATCATGGAATATTTTTTTAACAATCTTTTAATTCACTCGATCAAAATCTTTTGTGGCGTTTAAACTTTGATATAATTCGTGGTGTTATCGTTTTTACGCGTAGCGGACTGACCAAATGAATGGTACTGACGTGACGAAGATGGCCGCCAATCGTAAATATCAATGTGCGGGGCCTATACTCAAATGCACATTATCATAGATAGTTTCAAAAGGATTAGTTTATGCAACAATGTTGTTGAGATCATAGACTTAGTATCGACAAATTCTAAATCTATGTTTGACATAGAGTAGTAGGTACTATTACTAGCAGATTATTGCTTTTTTTATATAAAATAGCATTCCAACTATAGTAAAAATCTTGGCTGGTGATTAAAAATAAACGTTTTTTATTTTATTTATAAATAAAATATCAGTCTTGACTCAATGTTATTCACCGTGTTGCGAGTCCATCAGATACGAGACCATGCCGCTTGTGAATTTGTGAAAATGCTAGAAGCTAGCTCTTTGAACGAAATACGAACTGTCAAAAATTGAAAACCTTTGAACAAAACGTCTTTTCGGTAACGTATGTGCGGTTTTGCAGTAGATTAGATAAAAATGCCACGCCGTGTGAATTGTTCACTTTCTTTGATACATCCTCTACCTCGACGTTGACGACGATCTCTTTTTAAAATCAATTAGCGAGTACAACCGATTTACAACATTATACCAAAGACAAACAAGACTGAGAAAAAATAATTTAATGACAAGAAAAAATGGGAGTTTGCGCGGGAAATTGGAGACAAGCGGACTACTCCGATGGAAAAATTTCCAAAATTAGTGTATTATGAGTGTTTTATGAGTAAAAATGGTGGATTTTTAAACCTAAAAGTTCGACAACGTGCACAAGTGTTGGACAGTGATATAACGCAGTGAAACGTGACTCTTTAATTTTTCGACAAACTCCTGAGACACTTCTAGTAAAGTCCCACCGCTTTACTAGAGAAGACTGACTTTAACTTAGAACCGTACTTGACTTTGACTTAGAGGACGAGGACCGAGAAAAATGACAAGCAGCTGAATATTAAATAATACAAGAGTTGGCAGTATGGTTTTAAATACCTTCGCCTGTCCTTTGGATGAATATAGCAACAACAACAAGGAAAAATGACAGTTAAAATTTTTTATCACCAAAGTATTTTTCATCAAATTATTATATATTCTAAAGGTAAATTGGTGTGAAATGTTTGTATAAAACAATGTATGATTCCTATAAAGTGATTATGATCAGGATTGATATTTAAATTGTAAGTAACTATGGAACAACCAAGATTCAATTTGTTTATTTACTACATTATCTGAATAAGTTGAAATGTGATAAGTTTACACATTTTCAGAGTTATATATAAGTGTGTTGGAATTATTACTTCTATCTTTTTTTAATTAAACACGTGTTCATCTATGTAACGATTAGCATTTTTTGGACAAATTGTTGACGAATGAATGGGCATTTGCTTCAAAACTAACCTCTAATTTGAACAGCAAAACGAAGAATGAGAGAAAAGCCTACAAAATAATAGAATATTTTTTATTTCCTATGAAAGTACGATATCCATCCAATTTAATATCCAATTTTCACTGTCATACTAAATTATTTGTTATGAAACGGCGGTCCATTGAAAGATGGGCAATCGCCTTTCCGTTTAATTGTAAATTATGTAATTAAATTTAGTCTTTATATTTTTAATTAGTTTTATTTCACCCCGCGTTATAAATACGTCCGCTTGCGATGGTGGCGCCACACACGACCCCAACGACACGAAGATCAACAAAACAAATGAAGATCGGTAAAACAAATGAAGATCGGTGAAACAAATGAAGATCGGTGAAACGAATGAAGACCGATAAAACCCCTCCGGAGCAGAATGTAAAAAATAAAAAGAAAAATATAAAAGAAAAAGAACTCAAAACAGTATAGAAGTACTAAAAGAGGATTCAAGGAACTATCTACACATAAAAACTGGATAACAAAACTTAATAATGGACAGACAGAGATGAAAACAAGAAAGGAAATCATAGGCAGTGCGACAGAATTTTTCAAGGACCTTCATTCAAGTACGGATACAGAGATAACAGAGACTGGCCATAGTGCATACCCAAGTGAACCACTGGAAGCCATACTTGAGGATGAGGTAGAAAAACAATTTATTAGGCTCAAATCAGATAAATGTCCTGGACCTGACCATATAAGCAATGATGCCATCAACATTGGAGCACCAATACTTGTCAACATACTAACCAAACTATTTAATAAAGTAATTGAAGAAGGACATGTACCTGAACAGTGGTGTATCTCAGATACTGTTTTGATTTATAAAAAGGGTAATCCACTTGATATTAACAATTACAGGCCAATTAGTTTACTACCAACTATCTACAAGTTATTTTCATCTGTTTTACTCAAAAGATTAACACCAGTGATCGACAATAATCAATCTATTGAACAAGCAGGATTCCGTTCAGGGTATTCTACAGTTGACCACATTCATGTAGTTGAGCAGGTGATAGAGAAATATAACGAACTAGCTGACCCGCGCAACTTCGTTTGCGTCACATGAGAGTGACAAAGAGAGTGGTATAGTAGATATTAATATTTTAAGTAGGTAATATAATCCCGTCGCATTTACTCTCGTCGCGTGTTTTAGGTATATTTATTTACTTATTTATTTTATTTATTTATTTATTCGGACGACCAACAGCCACAAAAAATGAATAAACTATTTAAGTTAATATCACACAGCCAATTATAGGTCCTCACTGATACAGTATAAGGCAGGTATATTTATTAGAGAGTTGTGGTAGGTTTTAATATTGTGTGTGTGTATAAAGTGATATAATTTTTCCCGTCGCGTCGCTTATATTCTGTTAGAGTTGACCCGCACAACTTTGTTGAAGTGATATAGTGTTTCCCGTCACATTTATTTTTGTCCGTTTTTTGGTACGGACTCGCACTTGGCCGGTATTATCTTTCAGTTGACTGGCTACTGCTGCAGAAAACGTTTACTCCAGACGCGTAGTCGAGTTGCGTCGCTCATATTTTAAAAATTATTGTGAAGGTTTTTGTAAGTGAACCTTAAAAGATGGGCATATGCTGTTCAGGACTTTTTTTTGTAACTTTTTAAGAGGAAACATTTTGTAGTCCACAATTTTTACGTAACTTTAACCATTGACGCAACGTACGCAATGAAAGCTCACAAAAGAAATAAATTTTCCCCATTCTTAAAACATTATTCATGGCTGCTCCGCTCCTATTTGTCTTAGCGTGATGTTATATAGCCATTATTCATCCTCAATAAATGAACTAAAAAACTGTGAAATTATTTTTGTAATGCAACCAGTAGTTTCTGAGATCCTAGCACATACAAACTCTTCAGTTTGATAATATTGTGAGCTAACCTTAAAAAGAAAGACAAATGAGTTTATTGTGAGCGAACCTTAAAAGATAGACATATGCTGTCGCGGATTTTTTTATAGAACTTTTTAAGAGGAACAATTTTGTAATACACAATTTTTACGTAACTTAAACCATTTAGGCAGCGTACGCCTCGGAAGCTCTCAGACGGTAAAAATAATTCCCCGTTTTCGAAACATTCTTCATTGCTGCTCCGCTCCTATTCATCTTAGCGTAATGTTATATAGCCTATAGCCATCCTCAATAAATGGACTATCAAACTGGAAAAAAAGTTTTGAAATCGAACCAGTAGTTCCTGAGATCCTAGCGTTCAAACAAACAAACAAACAAACTCTTCAGCTTTATAATATTAGTATGGATTTAATAGACCACTCTACATAGCTTTCGTTGATTACTCTAAAGCCTTTGACAGCATAACACACCAATCTATATGGCGAGCTCTAGAAAAAAATAAAGTCCATGAGACATATATAAAAATATTGCAAAATCTGTACTCCAGAGGAACAAGCAGAATAAGGCTGGAAAGGAAAGGAGCAGCTTTTCCCATAAAGAAAGGCGTACGTCAAGGAGATCCCCTTTCCCCGAAACTGTTCATAGCAGTTCTCGAAGATGTCTTCCAAAATATAACAGAGAGAAGAAGCGAGGGCATATGGCTGAAAAATAGGCACCTAACACACCTAAGGTTTGCGGACGACATAGCTCTTTTTAGCGAAACTGCGCTAGCTATGGAAAGAATGCTCCAAATCTTATCCATAGAAAGTAGAAAGGTGGGTCTATATATGAACCTTACTAAGACAAAAATTATGTCAAGTGGACCACGAAAGCCAATAAAAATAGAGGAGAAATATATAGAATATGTAGACGAATATATATACCTAGGAAAGCAGGTTTCGTTTAACACTGACAGAAATGAGAAAGAAATAGATAGGAGAATAAACAACACTTGGAAGAGATACTGGGCACACAAGGAAATCCTAAAAGGCGACTATGATGTTGCATACAAACGAATTGTGATGGACACCTGCTTACTGCCCTGCCTAACATATGGGTGCCAAACATGGGTCTTTAATAATAAGTCTATATCTAAAATACGATCATGTCAAAGGGCCATGGAGCGAAGCATGCAAAAATTAAAACGAATCCACAAAATTAGGCATGTAACTATAAGACGCAAAACAAAAGTTAAAGATGCTCTAAAACATGCACTAACATTAAAATGGCAATGGGCTGGACATGTCTCCCGCCAAAAAGACAATAGATGGACCCTACAAGCAACAAAATGGCCAGGGCCGATAGGAAAAAGAAATGTTGGTAGACCCCAGAAGAGATGGAATGAAGACATAGTTGAAGTGGCGGGCAGAGAGTGGATGAGGAAAGGACAGGACAGAGTACATTGGAAGCAGCTGGAGGAGGCCTATACCCGGAAGGGATCCACACCCTAAAACTTAATTTAAGACTCACTTAATTTAAAAACAAAATTTATAACTAACAATAGTCTTAAGTATTACTAACATATAATATTTAAATGTAAATATAAAGAGGTATGGAAAATAAAGGCTTTATTATTTATTTATTATACAATGTAGAAGGCCTTCAGGATATGTTCACGATGAGCCCAAATAAACATCTCAGAGGTCACACTATGAAACTCAATAAGGCTCAGTGCGCTAGCAATCCTAGGAAACATTTTCTGCCTAACCGTGTAGTGCATATGTGGAACTCTTTACCGGAGATTGTGATAAGTGCCCCTAACATAAACACTTTTAAGAATATACTTGATAAACATTTAATAACCTGTAAATGCAAGTGCAGTGATATACACGCATCAGCATTAGCTGCTGGTGTATTAATTTAATAATAATAATAATTATCTGTCCACCCGCCAGTTGTGCTAGAATTGAAAGAAACTGGAAGAATATTCACACAAACATGCAGAAAATAAAACGGATTACACAAAAAAAGACACAAAATCCATTAACATCGGGCACTTCCAAATTATTCAATAAAAACTTCTTAAGTAGGCTGTATGGACCACTACTAGGGAATGCAATCCCGCAACAAACCTGTAATCCCGGGATCCCGGTATTTGCGGGATCCCGCATATTTCTGAAAGTCATTGATAAAATAATATAATTTTGAATCATACATGCATATAAAACTGAAAAATAGTCACGCCTTAATTCTCGAAGGGCTAGGCAGAGGCATATTATATGCCCACATTTCACCTTTTAGGATTTCGTACCATGTAATATGTGGTGAGTCGTATTGCCGTCTTGAAGTGAACAGGTGCAGGTTGCGACTGCTTCCTGATGAAATTTTTCAAGCCGGGCCTTCAACTTGACCTAACTGCCATTTTACCGGCAAACGCGACCAACGGCTTAATGTGCCTTCCGAAGCACGGCAACGCACAAATATATGTCACAAAGTGGTCACCCATCTAAGGACCGGCCATAGTAAATGTAACTTACTGCAGTGATCTTTTACAGAAAACTGAGTACCGGGATATAAATATAAGTAATAAAATACCTACAGTAAATTATTAGAAGCAGATAAAATGGGTAGTTTTGGCATTACTTTAAAAGTGCGCAAAAAACATAGCATGTCAAAATTCTAGTCTGCCAAACGACTCCTAACTTTACATGTCAGATAGCCAGAAAGCAATGTACGAGATAATTGAATACTTTTTCTAAGTGTTTATAGTACAAGGAAAGTCAAATCTCCCTGATTAAATCATTAAAAACAAATAAGTAATATGTTATTAGGTTATGTATTACGATTACGACACAACTACAAAAATCTTTCTCAAACCGAATCAGTTTGCGCGCTTCCGCTTACAGAACAACACAATCATGGTGTTCACCTATGCCCAGTCCCGCTAATCCCGCGGGATCCCGCATGATTTAGGTGCGGGACTGGTCCCGCAAAAATACTGCGGGATCCCGGTATCCCGGTATTGCATTCCCTAACCACTACTCTTTGCACAGGTTAAGTACTTACTGAAGTCTTATACCCGTTATAGTTTAAGTCAAGATTCTTCGGCTACTCTAACACAAGCGTTGTTATAAGACACAAGCAATTCTGTTGTAAAGGGATTAAATAATCTTTTACTAAAACATACCCTTCACTAATTTTTCGCTTTCCCATATTAAAATTTGTAGTTCTTTTTGCTCCATTTTTATTGTGAATACTTCTTTGTCTTGCAGTAAGAGGCATTTCTCGTATTACTATAAACTACATTGAATAATGGTTAAATCAATATAATTATATCATTGAACGAAACATATCACTAAAATCTCTTGTTATCTTTTGACTATGTACCGGTCGGTCCAGCCTTTCGCCAGCATTTTTGTAAACATGTCACTGATGTCATGTTTAGACAGTTGACAGTCGTTGTTTTTTTTAAATTAATTCACCTGGCGTTGGTTAAATAGACCATAATGCCAAATCTAGTTTCCTTCAAATATGGACATGGCATCTACAAAAAAAACTTTTGGAGGGATTTCATTTCTTTTTGTTGATAAACCAACACTTTTTCTTATCCGTTCTTCTTGAATAACTGCAACGAATTTCCTAAACAAATTTTCTTTATAATTTTCACATACCTACATAGATTATTATGTTCATGTCTTTACCTCCGAAGGAATAGGCAAGGTATTCTATGTGCCCACACTTCTCCATTAGGTTTTGGCAAACGTAATAGGTGGTGAGTCGTATTGCCATATTGGGATGGTCAGGCGCGGCGCAGCTCGCAAGTTCTGACGACCGACCCAATTGTGATTTTTTTTTAAACTGCCCTTAAGGCCTTCAACTTGACTTAACAACTGCCAATTTACTGGCAACTGAGACGAATGGCTTAACGTGCCATCAAAAGCCCAGGAGCGCTCGCTAATAGAAATGTAACAAATTTGTCACCCATTCGAGGACTAGCTACGTATACGAGCGCTTCAGTTAGTTTTTTTGGCAATTGCACTAAACAGATCAAATTAATATAAACGTTTTTTTATACCAGTAACCATTACACACACATAGACACAGTGTAGCTTAATCCAGGTCGCATTCAGCAATCACTTAATAAAATTTGCTGTCCTACGCGACTTCGTTTCTTCTAAAGCGTGGCTTTTCTGTACTACCTATCTATATTAATATTATAAAGTTGATTGTTTGTATGAACGCTAGGATCTCAGGAACTACTGGTTGGAATTCAATAATTCTTTTACAGTTCGATAGTTCATAACGAGGATGGCTATAGGCTATGTAGCATCACACTACAACGAATAGCAGTGGAGCAGTAATGACAAATGTTTCAAAAACGTACGCTGCGTAAATGGTTCACGTTAAGTAAAGATAATATTGTATTACAAAATTCACATATAAGCCTTCCTCTTGAATCATTCTGTCAATTGCTAAAAACTGCATTAAAATCCGTTGAGTAGTTTGAGAGAATTAAGTAGTTTCTATCACAGCTCCTGAGATAGTTAAAGCCTGGCGACAGAGAGACGAAGAGTCTCAGTAATAGGGCCCTATTTTTTACTCTTTATTTTACTAGCTCCTACTTTTACGGCATAGAGTTTAACTGCATAGCCATTTTTGGTCACCTCATTAGTCCAATTAAAGTATTTTTCATAGCCTGTTTATTATGTTTGTTAGTTACCTAAGGTTCTTTATACAGGAACTGTAAACCTATGTAATTAGCATAAAACATTTTACCGTAAAATAAATGTGATTGTTTCTAACAATGGCCATTATTATATTATTATTTTCTTACTCTTACTGGTCAACCTGTACTTGTCCTGTCATATCGGTAAAAGTGTACATAAATTATCAAAAATCTTTGCCCTGGATAAAAACAGCAACGAAACGATTTATAGAACGTGTATTGCCATACTACGCGCGTTATCATCTGAGTCGTAGGGTCATAAATCCTTTCTCTATATCTATCTCGCTTGCACTTACGAGTCTTATGGAGCCGTCTTCTAGTGAAGGGTGTAAGAGTTCGGTTTGAAAATAGTATAATAATAGGCTGCGGTAATACAGTTTTTGTTATGACTCGATAGTTGGCGCTGTACAATATGGTTAAGCCAAGCTATAGTTTCGTTACAGATTTTAATGTATATTTTCTGGTAACTACTAATTAAAGTTTGTCTTGTTTTGAGTCAGGTGCATTATTGTTTCAATACCAAATTCCACCGTGTGATCATACGGTCCTTCGAGCCGGAGCTTGGTACGAGGTACGAGTTGGTCGCTAATAAGATTAGCGGTGATTAGTTAAACAAGTCAATACCACGGTGAGGTAAGTCCCGGCAAATAAACCGTTTTTTGATTTAGTGAGAAAGTTAGCCAATTTCAACAACAGTTTTGTTGTTAAGACCACCCCACTTATCTCGAACCCTGGAATTGACACTTGCCTGCTCAGTTCCACTCTCGTCTCTGTAATAGCCAACTTTGAATTAACGACATCATAAGAATTGATGACTTTAATACTTATGTATTTATTTATTTATTTATTTAATATTCAGGTGCTTGATGCGCTTACAGCAAAGACAAGTCGCACATCAAGCCATAACAATATTTATTACAATTACAATTAGTTATTCACTTAGATATCTGACTACTGATTAAAAATAAAAATAGTATAGTTAAAAATTAATGATCACAAATATTCAAATTATTATGATACAGTTCCCAAATTATTACCACATTGTTCATTATTATTGGTATAAATAATATATTACGAATTATTGCCATAAAAATAGATTATTACAAAATTAAAGATTAGAAATTATTCAAATATTCAACAAATTATTCAACAAAATATTCACAAATTATTATACAGATCAGAAATTATTATCACATTGTTCATTATTATCTAGATAGGTAAGTACATAATTACAAATTATTAGTGAAGTAGCGTAAACAGATTACAATATATAAATATTTTTTAATCTATAGGTACTTATAATAAAACTGTTGAGGGTAGAGAGTCTGTACATGGAAGATATTTTGAAAATTTTAATTGTAGGGCGTTCTCTAATCGATACGAAAGCCGAAAATGTAATTTTAATTCTTCATGTCTGTCTGTCTGTCTGTCTGTCTGTATCCCGAATAAGTATCACGACAAAACTACTGAATCGATTTGAATGAATCTTGGTACAATCCGAGCTCATGATCCGAGGAAGGTTCTAGGATACTTTTGATCCCGATATTTTGCGCGGTGCCTTTGGGAGAGGGGATGATAGGATAAATGGTTTTTTCATCGTAAGTTCCAAATGCGTGGTCCGATTCCAAAAAAAAATCAGTGTCGTAAAGGGAGTACTTTAAGGATTGTTTCACACGAGTTTCAATGTTGAGGGTTTTGTAGTTCAGGAATTAGAGAAACCTCAACTATCGCAAAACCTAGAATTCAACGGTTCCTTCGAATTTTTGGGTAAATCTAAACTGGCGTGTTGGCTTAATCATAAAAGAGCTTAATGATTAAGGTTATTGTAAAATGATTCAGTCTACGCCGGAGGCGTGGGCTGAATTGTTTTAGAATAGACTTAATCTTTAAGCTCTTTTATGATTAAGCAAACAGGGCAGTTTCATACGCTGCTTGATGAGTCTAAAGAAAAAATACACCTCCTTTCATACACCATGTGTGACGTAAACGAAGTTGCGAGGGTCAGCTAGTATAAAATATGCCAAAGTTTGGTTCATAGGCAATCAGGGCATTGAGCATATCCAAGGCATGTCTCGCTGGCGCGTACTCAGCGGTTTTAGTTCGCGCAGCGGGAAGAGCGAACAGGGGTCGCGGCCCGTGAGCGATTCGCGGCCGTGTTCTGTACACGGTGAGGAGCGAGCAACGCGCGGCGATTGGATTGTCTATCTTATTGTTCAATAGCAAGTAGTAGTGGATCATTATCGAAGACTTGCGTCTTACCTCTAAAGTGTTAATTCCAACCATGCCACCTATAAAGAGAGATGGGTATAGATAAGGATAATATCCATATATCTTTAAGTATAAGAACCTTGCAAATTTCTTTTGTACTTTTTCCACCATATCTATGTATTTGGTTTCGTGTGGATCCCATACAACCGAATTGTATTCTAACTTACTCCTTACAAATGCATAGTATAAGCTTAGGATCGTATGTCTGCTGTCAAATCTCCTAGCCTGTCTCATGACAAACCCGAGAGATTTGTATGCTCGAGCACACAGATCCAGAATATGCTCGTTTAGTGTTAGTTTAGTGTCTAAAATCAAACCCAGGTCACGAATACGTGTGACTCGCTCCAGAGGTTGTCCGTCAATAAAATAGGAGTGGCCTATTGGCATGTGACGACGGGTAAATGTTGACGTCTTGCATTTGGAGATATTCAATTCAAGATGATTGAGTTTGCTCCAAGTCACAACCCTCTCTAAAACTCTCTGGAGCGCCTCACAGTCCGCAACACTTTTCACGCCCATATAAAGTTTTACGTCGTCAGCAAACATAAGGCTGTATGACTCCAGCTGTACTCGATGCATACAAAAACCTATGTAGCTCAACCACGCTATCACCGGTACTTCTTTGAACCCACCTTGGAATCTCAAATTAGTTAAAAGCATGTAATTTCCCGAGATAAGCTTGGCATGCCGTAATAAGATCTAGTGGCAGCTCGTCGTTCCAGTTCAATCCAATATTCCAGAGCTTCTGGGTGAGTACGAGTATCTTAGCGGTAACTATACAAGGTGAAATTCAACATAGCGGATCGCATAATTGTGAAATTTCTGACATAACATTCTTTTTAGTTACAGAAGGCGACGCCGACGAAGACAACGGCGAAGAAATGGAAGGTAGGTACAGGGTGTATTGAAATTCATCAATACAACGCCTCCAGGTAAGTCCTAGAAATGTACTAATTTCATCTCTGATTTCTCTATTACTCAATGTGTTCTGATTCACTTCTTTTAGCAATACTTCACCGTTAGTAGCCCCTTTCTGTAATATAAAATCTGCCTAACTTTCATTAATCACGTGATATATCTGAATAGCTTCTACGATTCGATCAGTTCCAAAACAATACCTCTCACACCGTATGCATATAAATTGTCTAATAGAATTGAGTAAAATTTATTCGTACTCGCCTCAGACGCGTCTGGTCGAATGCAAAGAGACAAACGCCGCCTGTGCTTACATAATGCTAATACAGCCCTAATGCGTAACAGTGTTTTTGTCATGGCTCCTAAAATCTACAACAAATTGCCTAAAAATATAAAAGAATTAGACTTAAATACATTTAAACAGCGCCTTAAAAAGTTGTTGGCTGTAAAATGCTATTATACTGTCAAAGACTTCTTAAATGAGCGACATTTAAGTTTAGTCATACTTTTACATGCATAATATAATAATGTAGTTGACTACCTTTAATATATTTGATTGCTATTGTATAATTTCTTATTGGACTATTAATATTTTATTTATATTTTTAATTTTGATAGTATAATAGTAATTTATTTGTTGTTTTAATTTCGAATTTTCTAATGACATAGTAATTAATTATTGTTCCATAACATTGTTTAAATCCCATTTTTCATTATTGATAAATATTGTAATTCTCTGTTCGACTACTAATAATTTATTTTATATTATACCTTTCTAAAATTTGTAATAATATTGTACAAATTTTGTTTTGACATTTAACATTTGATATCACTATGTAACTAATGTAACTTTTCTAATTTAACAGTTTTCATCTTAGTATTCTGCAAATATCTTTCGTATTTTATTAACAAATTAATCAAATTATTGTTAGCTTATTGTACCTAATATATTTTTGCATGTCTTATAGAGACGATAGAACAGCGCACTTTCCAATATCAAATACCAACATTATACCATATCATACCTGTTTTATGCAAAATAAATACTGATTACTGATTTATATTTTTTGAGAAATGAGTTGCAATTTTGGATTCTTGGACGGCCTCATTTAAAGTTGAATTCGAACCTAATAACGTTATTTGTATTACTGCTGTGCGAAGTCCTAATACTTTTATTAGGCTCTTTTGTAGGATGTAATAAAGAGTGGTGATTTTTAGCACATACTCGACATTTAGTAGAAGCGCGACAATTAAAAACAGCATGATTTGGTCGCAGGCAATTGAATACGACCTTTTATTTGATACCCAACACGGGTGTATTTGAACACATTCAATTTTTTATCACCACTTTCACCCCTCATATCTTTGAAATGACTTAACCGATTTTTATAAAACATAGCTAAGAACACTCTCCCCGAACCCATCTTTCAAGCAAAAAAAAAACAGAATCAAAATCGGTTCATCCGTTTGGGATCTACGATGCCACAGGCAGACTTATAAATACACACACACACCCACACACACGTCAAACTTATAACACCCCGTTCGGGTTTTCGTCGGGGGTTAAAAATTAAACTTGAAAAAAAAAACAATAATTTAAAAAAGTCACAAAATATGTTTGAGTGAAATAATTTCTACAAAAGTAGAGTCATATCCACAGACATTTTTACTTACTTATATGTATCTCTGTGGATTCGACCCTGGATTTGTTCTAATGTCTATGTGTGTGTAATGGGCTCCCGACACGGGTCAATATATTGAGTCAAGTCTGATATTTATGAATGGAAAATGTTTCAGTGTGCGTAATTTCTTTGCATGTGTCTGTGGCTCTGTGCATCGACGTGTATGTACACATGATATTGACGAGGCATGACAATTGCCAATTGATCGTGTTTGGACCCCTTAAATGGTTACGATTTTTCCGCTTGCTTGGTCTGCTTATTATTTTAAGTCTGTGATTGGAATCACACTCACCAGTAATAATAATCGCATATGGTCTAAGTAACCAAAGCCAGTTTAAATTAATCGAAAAAAAAAAAAAAAGTTTGAAGACTATGATTGAAGCTAAAATAACAACAAATAGCAAATAGGAATTAGAAATAAAAATCCTTACCGATTTGATTACTTGTATAAACTGTTTTAATAAATTGTAATATTAAAATTTATGTGGACTGTCTGTACAATAATTACTTTCAGATGTGATGAAATAGTAATATTAAATATGTCCGAAGATATCAGTGTAACTTTTATTATACCAAAGAATTGCAGAGACGAGAATGAATGTTCGGATGAAATGCAACTTGCTTTTGCGGTAAGTTGTGTTTATTTTATTTCAATAGCTTTGCGCAAAAATGCAAACAAACACATTTGATCCTATAATTCCATAGTTAACTTGCTATTGAATATTTACCCTGATTATATTCCAGTATCCAGAAGTCATACAGTGTTCTTACAATCATTTCGACACCAAATAACTTCTTTATAATAGTATATTTTCATTTAAAATACCAACTCAGGATAGTAAAAAATTCGATGATTTCTCATACTTTAATTTCCTACTCATCTGTCTTAGACAAGGATTGTCAAAACATGACATGTTTACATTATTGCCAGATCGGGTAGGATTGGACTCTACCTGTGCCTGTGAACGAATTCCTCGATGTTGGGCCGTATGACTGCCTCGTTGGTCTAGAGGTCGTAAAGTGCAATGGCGGATCACAATGTCGTGGGTTCGCTTCCAACCGGAGACAAACATTTGAGTGATCCATACTTAATATTATTTGTATCAAGAGTTGTGGATGTGTTTCAATATATTTATTTATTTATAACACACAATTACAACATCCTTACAGTAATTGAACACCAATAAGTATGAACCTATTCTAGGCGTTAAGTATGTATTTAAAATAAAAATTATAGGTATATCAGTTTTAAGACACATGGTCTAATTCCTTAATATGTGTGTGTGTAGTATATACCCAGGTAAAAGCAGGTTAAGTCTAGGTTCATTTTAGGATCAGATAGCGATGTGTATAAAAGCTCCATGCATAATAATAATAATTTTACTAAAGCCTATATGAAATTCCATACCTTATCCATGATGGTCAATTCAACTAAACTAGATTTTTTGTACAGTGGACCCCCTGTTATGCGACAGGACATTGAATATGAAGGTAACAATTTTAAAACGATACAATTGTCCCAAATGTAAAATTTTGACATAAACATTGAAAAAAATGTGATATTTTGGATTGCATCGCATCACAATGATTATTTCCTATTGTAAAATTATTATATGTTTTATTCATATTTTTGTAGCATTAACCTCTCAACCGTGTTGTGCCGTATCCGTCCATACCCCACCATTTGTGTTGTCCCGTATCCGTCCCAAGAATACCGGCTCTAAATTTACGCAAATAAAACGCTAATGCTCTTGAAAATAGGTTCTTTTATTGCTTGATATTGTATCTATGATCATCAATTTTACCATTCAGTAGTGCCATCGTTAAAAAAAATATATATATCAGTCAAACAATTCGACAAACGCCGATTTGCAATATTTGAAATCTGTTTTTAGGAGTGATTTATTGTTGGAATCCAGATAGTTTACTTATCAATTGATTGGAAAACTATCTAGAAATGTGTAAAAATAAAAATAACCAAATTCTGTGAACTAATTTATTGACAAAATCGTTAATGTTTTGCAACAGGTAATGTTCGGTAATATTATAAAAAACATGATTTTATAAATAAATGTTCATGAATAACATTCTTCACTTATTTATCTTCCTAAAACAGTCATTGTTCATATTATGATTCATATAAATTTTCCTTGAATTTTGAGAAATTCGAAGAGCAGTCGCGCGCTCCCAGCGGCCTGTCAAACTTGCCACAGACGACGGGTACAAGTTTGTTGCCCCTTCCACGTACGAAAGGTTAATGAGGTTAATTTTCATAATTAAAACATAAGCTTATATATAACAACAAGTGTTATTTATGTAAAACATACACTATCTATTATTATTATTACTAGGTATTTATTTATGAGGCAGGCCATATATAACAACAAGTGTTATTTATGTAAAACATACACTATCTATTATTATTATTACTAGGTATTTATTTATGAGGCAGGCCGTTGAAACAACTGATGAAGCCTTTATCCAGCCATTTCTTTCAGTTTTCTCTCTATTTATGGTAATACTTATCCAATCTATTTTTAAACTGATTAGTATTTTGTGCAGATACCACAATCTCTGGAAGTTTATCCCATGCTCGGACCACTCTGTTGCTGAGGAAATGCTTGTGAGGATTGTTAGAAAATCTAGTACACAATTAGAGACTGTGACCTCCCTTAATAAGTATAATTCTCATTGTGTTTGAATATAGAGTATTCATAGTTCTGTATATCGTATCTGATAATCTGATAAAGTAATTGTATCTGTTAAAGTGGTGAGGAATGAGCTATGGTCAACATTGTCCATGTACGGGGTGAGCAGCAGCTTGATACGAGCACTGAAATCTCTTTATGAGGGCTCTAGTGCTTGTGTCAGGATCAACAGTGCTTGCACGGACTTCTTTCATATAGAAAGGGTGTGAGACAGGGTTGTGTTGCGTCACCGTGGCTGTTTAACCTGTACATGGACAGTTGTTTGAAAGAATTGCAAGAGAGTGCGTATGGATTAAAACTGAATGAGATGACCATCAAGTGCCTCTTATATGCTGACGATCAGGTGATCTTAGCTTCATCGGCGGAGAAGTTGCAGTTGATGGTTAATATTATGCATGAGGCTCTAAAAGGTAAAGGGATGAAAGTTAAATTAAGCAAGACCAAAGTAATGGTGTTTGAAAGAGAAGAATGTATGACAAATTGCCCCATCATTATTGAAGGGCAAAGAGTGGAACAGGTGAAAGAATTTGTATACTTGGGTTCAAAATTTGCAAGAGATGGAAAGTGTGATTATGATATTGAGAGAAGAGTTTTGGCAGGTAATCAAGTTAATGGGGCGATGTACACCTTCATGAGCAGTCAAAACGTGTCGAAGAAGGCAAGGGTGGCTGTGCATAGAGGTGTGCTTATCCCTACACTTATGTATGGTTGTGAAAGTTGGGTGTGGCAGAAGAAGCATGAAAGTAAAATTAATGCAGTGGAAATGAGAAGTCTGCGAAGTATAGCTGGAGTGAAATTGATGGACAAAGAAAGGAATAGCGTGATTAGAAAACAATGTGGTATAACTGAAGATGTATTGACGAAGATTGAAAAAGGGATGCTTAGATTGTTCGGACATGTCGAGAGGATGGATGAAAGTAGACTGACTAAACAGATTTATAAGGCGAGAATGAATGGGCAAACTGGTAGGGGTCGACCTCGGCATACACATGATGACCAGATCAAAGACCTGTTGGAAAAAGGCCAGGTAAGATTACCCTTAACCGACGAGCATGTATGAAAGCACTTATGAAAGTAGAAGAAGCGAAAGTGGTATGACAGGATTGTATCAAGTGGAAAGCCATAGTCTCTGCCTACCCCGATGGGAGACAGGCGTGATGATATGTATGTGTGTATGTATGTATATCGTAATGACCATGGAGGATCTTGTAAGTTTTGTACAAATCTCCACGGTCCCCAAACATCATGTCATCTCCAAGCTTCTTTATAATTATGTAAGTTGTTTAAGTCTTCTTAGGGGTATCTTAGAGAATTCTCGCTGTACTTTCTCCAGAAGCTCTATGTCTTTATTGAAGTAGGGAGTCCAAACTTGAAAGGCGTTATTAGAACAAGGGTCTTATGAAAGTTTATTGCATCTTTAGCATCATTTCAGGAATCAGCTCTCCAAATGCCTTTCTGATCAAATATATTAAGCTGTTTGCCTTTTTCATAATCATTACTATATTGGCCTCCCTCTTCAAATCCTCAGAAATGTTCACTCCCAGGTCTGTGTCCACTCCAACCTCCAGAAGTTGTGTATATTTAATTTTGTATGAGTATCTTGGATTACGTTTCCTATGTGTAGTACAGTGCACTTGGAGGTATTCAGATTGAGGTGAGACATGGATATCTTCTTGAGGATTCTCCGTGCGGGCGCCGGGTCCATAGAGTGGCACAAAAATAATATACTAAATTAGATGTTCGTAGGATTTGTACTTCAGAGCACATTAACCACTTACAATCTCATTATTGTACTTGTATACATATCTGTAATTTGTCATATTACAAGGATTCTTTTTTGTACAAAACTCTGAACTATAAGTGGGTATACAGGGTGAATTTTTCAAAAGGGATTAGATCATTGGTTCCTAACCTTTTTAGAGCTGTTACCCCTATCACATGTAAGTGAAACAGATTTTACCCCCAAATTAAAAAAAAATTAAGAAAGCAATACAGGCAAGGAAAAATGTATTTATTCTTAAAAAATGCATATTTAAAATACCACTTTGTTACAATCATTAAGTTAGTTGACCCCCCGACGAAAAACGAGGGGTGTTATAAGTGTGTCTGCCTGTGGTAGGTACCCTAGCAACTCAGCGGATGAACCTCTTCGCCAGGTCCGTTTTTCTAGGTCTGGAAAACGTGGAAACTGGTTCTGATCCGAAAGGCGGGGCGGCCGGCGGACGCGGTACCGGCCGATGGTGTTGCTCAATAAGGTGTGCAAGCTCTTTGAGCGTATTATTGCAAAGCGTCGTCGGGAATTTTACACGCGTGGGGTCAAATCTGGCGGAATAACCAGTTTGGTTTCCATCAGGGGCGCTTCAACGTGGACGCGAACATGCGCATTTGAGACCTGACGGACGAAGTAATATCGCAGGACGACGTGGTGATGGCGGTGCCTCTTGACATCGCGTTCAACAATTTGATCTGGAGCTGCGTTAAGGAGGCGCTTATTTATCACGGAGTGCCTCCTTACCTGCGTGAAATTGGCGGGGCTTATCTTTTCCAGAAGGCCATAGATTTTCTGACTTGGCTAAGGCCCGTTTGGCGGTGTTCGGCAGGGATCGGTCCTAGGACTGCTTTTGTGGAACATCAGATATGATTGGATGCTGCGCGGCCCGTTGCTAGTGACGCGCGAGGAGCAACGCACCGAGACGCAGCCCTTTTTTTTTTATTTTTTTTTTATACCACTCGAGTGGCAGACAAGCATACGGCCCCACCAGATGTACCGGTGGGCACCGCAGCCTATGGACGTTTGCAACACCAGAGGCGCCACAATCGCGCTGCCGACTCTTTAAAAACCTTCTAAGTCCCCTTTTGAAGAACCCCATACTGTAGGCGTTTGGGAAAACCGAAGCAGGGAGATCATTCCACAACCTAAGCGTACGCGGAAGAAAGCCTCTACCAGATCTCACCGTGCTCGAGCGCTCAGGACGCAACGTGTGAGGATGAATACCCTGTCTATGGCGAGCGGTGCGATGATAGAATGTAGCCGTAGGCATCATATCAAACAATTCTTCAGAGCACAAACCGTTGTACAGGCGGTAGAACACACACAGAGAAGCAAAGTCTCTCCTGTCACTAAGAGGTTCCACACCACCTGCAAGTATGGGATCGTTGACAACTCTCATAGCTCGCCTTTGCACCGAGTCAAATGGACGAAGCTGGTATTCGGGTGCCCCTGCCCAGAGGTGACAGCAGTACTCCATATGTGGACGCACTTGCGACTTATAGAGAAGCAGTGCTTGCGCCGCAGTAAAGTACCGCCGCGCCCTTCTGAGCACTCCGAGCTTCCTGGACGCCAGCTTGGCCTTGCCCTCCAAGTGACTGCGGAACTGCACGTCACTGGAGATGTCAACACCAAGGATCCCTATACTTTCAGAGATGGTGAGAGATGTGCCCTGAAATTGTGGCGCCACAGTGAATGACCTGTGTGAACTTGGCACCCGACTTGCAAAAATCGAATTTTTTTTTGCGTGTTCTTGAAAAGCTTGGTTTGTAGTTGATTGTAGTAAAAAAAATTTTGTTTGTAGTTGAACCGAATTTTTTTTATGGATCAACCAAAAATAGCCAGCACCCGGATTTATAAAAATTCAATTCTAACGGTTGATTTGTATGAAGAATCGTTAGTAGTTGTTTGTAGTGAACGAATTTTCGTTTGTAGTTGAACCGAAAAAAAGTTATGGATCAACCAAAAATACCCAACCCCAGATTTATAAAAAATCATTTCTAACGGTTGATTTGTATAAAGAATCGTTAGTAGTTGTTTGTAGTAAACGAATTTTCGTTTGTAGTTGAACCGAAAAATTTTTATGGATCAACCAAAAATAGCCAGCCCCCGGGTTTATAAAAATTCAATTCTAACGGTTGATTTGTATGAAGAATCGTTAGTAGTTGTTTGTAGTGAACGAATTTTCGTTTGTAGTTGAACCGAAAAAATGTTATGGATCAACCAAAAATAGCCAACCCCAGATTTATAAAAAATCATTTCTAGCGGTTGATTTGTATGAAGAATCGTTAGTAGTTGTTTGTAGTGAACGAATTTTCGTTTGTAGTTGAACCGAAAAATGTTATGGATCAACCAAAAATAGCCAACCCCAGATTTAAAAAAAATCAATTCCAACGGTTGACTTGTATAAAGAATCGTTAGTAGTTGTTTGTAGTGAACGAATTTTCGTTTGTAGTTGAACCAAAAAAATGTTATGGATCAACCAAAAATAGCCAACCCCAGATTTATAAAAAATAATTTCAAACGGTTGATTTGTATGAAGAATCGTTAGTAGTTGTTTGTAGTGAACGAATTTTCGTTTGTAGTTGAACCGAAAAAAAGTTATGGATCAACCAAAAATAGCCAACCCCAGATTTATAAAAAATCATTTCTAACGGTTGATTTGTATAAAGAATCGTTAGTAGTTGTTTGTAGTGAACGAATTTTCGTTTGTAGTTGAACCGAAAAATTTTTATGGATCAACCAAAAATAGCCAGCCCCTGGATTTATAAAAATTCAATTCTAACGGTTGATTTGTATGAAGAATCGTTAGTAGTTGTTTGTAGTGAACGAATTTTCGTTTGTAATTGAACCGAAAAAATGTTATGGATTAACCAAAAATAGCCAACCCCAGATTTATGAAAAATCATTTCTAACGAGTGATTTGTATGAAGAATCGTTAGGAGTTGTTTGTAGTGAACGAATTTTCGTTTGTAGTTGAACCGAAAAAATGTTATGGATCAACCAAAAATAGCCAACCCCAGATTTAAAAAAAATCAATTCCAACGGTTGATTTGTATAAAGAATCGTTAGTAGTTGTTTGTAGTGAACGAATTTTCGTGTGTAGTTGAACCAAAAAATGTTATGGATCAACCAAAAATAGCCAACCCCAGATTTATAAAAAATCATTTCTAACGGTTGATTTGTATAAAGAATCGTTAGTAGTTGTTTGTAGTGAACGAATTTTCGTTTGTAGTTGAACCGAAAAAAAGTTATGGATCAACCAAAAATACCCAACCCCAGATTTATAAAAAATCATTTCTAACGGTTGATTTGTATAAAGAATCGTTAGTAGTTGTTTGTAGTAAACGAATTTTCGTTTGTAGTTGAACCGAAAAATTTTTATGGATCAACCAAAAATAGCCAGCCCCCGGGTTTATAAAAATTCAATTCTAACGGTTGATTTGTATGAAGAATCGTTAGTAGTTGTTTGTAGTGAACGAATTTTCGTTTGTAGTTGAACCGAAAAAATGTTATGGATCAACCAAAAATAGCCAACCCCAGATTTATAAAAAATCATTTCTAACGGTTGATTTGTATGAAGAATCGTTAGTAGTTGTTTGTAGTGAACGAATTTTCGTTTGTAGTTGAACCGAAAAATGTTATGGATCAACCAAAAATAGCCAACCCCAGATTTAAAAAAAATCAATTCCAACGGTTGACTTGTATAAAGAATCGTTAGTAGTTGTTTGTAGTGAACGAATTTTCGTTTGTAGTTGAACCAAAAAAATGTTATGGATCAACCAAAAATAGCCAACCCCAGATTTATAAAAAATAATTTCAAACGGTTGATTTGTATGAAGAATCGTTAGTAGTTGTTTGTAGTGAACGAATTTTCGTTTGTAGTTGAACCGAAAAAAAGTTATGGATCAACCAAAAATAGCCAACCCCAGATTTATAAAAAATCATTTCTAACGGTTGATTTGTATAAAGAATCGTTAGTAGTTGTTTGTAGTGAACGAATTTTCGTTTGTAGTTGAACCGAAAAATTTTTATGGATCAACCAAAAATAGCCAGCCCCTGGATTTATAAAAATTCAATTCTAACGGTTGATTTGTATGAAGAATCGTTAGTAGTTGTTTGTAGTGAACGAATTTTCGTTTGTAATTGAACCGAAAAAATGTTATGGATTAACCAAAAATAGCCAACCCCAGATTTATGAAAAATCATTTCTAACGAGTGATTTGTATGAAGAATCGTTAGGAGTTGTTTGTAGTGAACGAATTTTCGTTTGTAGTTGAACCGAAAAAATGTTATGGATCAACCAAAAATAGCCAACCCCAGATTTAAAAAAAATCAATTCCAACGGTTGATTTGTATAAAGAATCGTTAGTAGTTGTTTGTAGTGAACGAATTTTCGTGTGTAGTTGAACCAAAAAATGTTATGGATCAACCAAAAATAGCCAACCCCAGATTTATAAAAAATCATTTCTAACGGTTGATTTGTATAAAGAATCGTTAGTAGTTGTTTGTAGTGAACGAATTTTCGTTTGTAGTTGAACCGAAAAAATGTAATGGATCAACCAAAAATAGCCAAACCCAGATTTAAAAAAATCAATTCCAACGGTTGATTTGTATAAAGAATCGTTAGTAGTTGTTTGTAGTGAACGAATTTTCGTTTGTAGTTGAACCAAAAAATGTAGTGGATCAACCAAAAATAGCCAACCCCAGATTTATAAAAAATCATTTCTAACGGTTGATTTGTATAAAGAATCGTTAGTAGTTGTTTGTAGTGAACGAATTTTCGTTTGTAGTTGAACCGAAAAAATGTAATGGATCAACCAAAAATAGCCAAACCCAGATTTAAAAAAATCAATTCCAACGGTTGATTTGTATAAAGAATCGTTAGTAGTTGTTTGTAGTGAACGAATTTTCGTTTGTAGTTGAACCAAAAAAATGTTATGGATCAACCAAAAATAGCCAACCCCAGATTTATAAAAAATCATTTCTAACGGTGGATTTGTATGAAGAATCGTTAGTAGTTGTTTGTAGTGAACGAATTTTCGTTTGTAGTTGAACCGAAAAAATGTTATGGATCAACCAAAAATAGCCAACCCCAGATTTAAAAAAAATCAATTCCAACGGTTGATTTGTATAAAGAATCGTTAGTAGTTGTTTGTAGTGAACGAATTTTCGTTTGTAGTTGAACCGAAAAAATGTTATGGATCAACCAAAAATAGCCAACCCCAGATTTATAAAAATTCATTTCTAAAGGTTGATTTGTATGAAGAATCGTTAGTAGTTGTTTGTAGTGAACGAATTTTGAACCGAAAAAATGTTATGGATCAACCAAAAATAGCCAACCCCAGATTTATAAAAAATAATTTCTAACGGTTGATTTGTATCAAAAATCGTTAGTAGTTGTTTGTAGAGAATGAATTTTCGTTTGTAGTTATGTATTTAAAAAATAGATATAATTATAATTTCGATTTATTTTTACTATAGTTTCTAGTTATTAAACCTTTTGCCTGATTTGAGGTTTGTAGTGGTAGAACTTTTGAGACTGTTAGAAGAGAAATTCATTAGAATCGATGAAGTTGAGTAAAAATCGTTTTAGAAGGATCTCGACTGAACAACTTCGGTTGAGAAGATGAAATGGAAATGGAAAAAGTTGAGTAAAACTCGTTTTCTCGGAATCTGAACTGAATTACTCTGGTTGCGAAGATTGGACGACCACTACAAACGTGAAAAATGATTAAAAGATGCTTGTAGAGGTTAGTAGTGAAAGAATTTTCGATGGAAGTAGAACGAAAATTGATTGAGATCGATCCAGTTTACTAAAACTGACGACTGCCTCTGTTGCGCAGTCGGTAGTGATACCGCCTGCGACGCTGGAGGTCGTGGGTTCGATTCCCACCGGAGACAATTATTTGTCTGACCCATAAATGTTTGTCTCAAGAGTCTGGGTGTTTTAATGTATTATATTATGTATTTAAAAGTATTTAAGTATTAATATCCGTGGTCTGATACCCATAACACAAGCAGGTTATTCCTAGCTTAATTTGGGATCAGATAGCGTTGTGTGAAATGTCCGTGAATATTTATTATTTATTAATTATTTATTTAAAAAAAACTCGTTTTGGAGTGATGTCGACTGAAATACTGCGGTTGTAAAGACTAGACTGCTTCTACAAACGTCAAAAATGACTTAAAGATGCTCGTTGAGGTTTGTAGTGGAGGAATTTCCGATTGTAGAACAACGAAATCTGATTGGAATCGATCAAGTAGAGTAACACTCGTTTTGGAGTTATTTTAAAAGAGTAACTTCTGATGTAGCTACTTGACGACTACTAAAAACGCAAAAATCGACTAATTGAGGTATGTTGTGAAATAATATTCGATAGTTCTAAAACAACTTGAATATCGGTAGAATTAATTGTTAAAAAAAGTTAAATCTAGGTGGTAAAAACAAGAGGAACTTGTTTTGGCATCATGTTCAATGAATCGTTCTCGTTCAAAAGGATAAACGATTACTACAAAGGGCAGAATCGAGTGAGGAAGATCTGTAGAGGTTAGTGGTAGAAGAATTTCGTTCATATTTTTTCATAGGGAGAGTTCAGATAAACCAAGTAGGACTGAGCCCGCAATCCTTAGAATCAGCGTCAGGAGCGCTAACCACTGTACTACGGCCACCCATCCCACCCATCTTGCTAGATGTTACTCTAAATGAAATACAGGACCAACACATTTTACTTTATTAATTTTTTCGTCAATTTTTCTTTACTGTTTTACTTTGCTATCGCTTTTCTTTTTCCATCTATCTATCGATTTCTTTATCCATTTAATCACACACATACACGTGCGTATCCTTCAACACTCCCCCACCTCTACACACACTCACACACGCACATGCTCACTCAAGCACAGACGTACACATACACGCACGCACTTACACTCATAGGCAACTAAGTACCCAAACATACGCACACACACACGTCAGCACGCAATATCGTAATTTTTCACAAACACACATGCACACCCACGCTCTCACACACTTACACACGCACACCTACATAAACACACACGCATGTATCCACGTAAATACTCACACATGCACACCTGCACACACACGCTCCTACCTACTCATACACACACACACACACACACACACACACACACACACGCGCGAACAAGCAACCACTTACTCAATCAAACACACACAAATACTCACAAGACTACCTACCCAACGACACGTACACGCACTTACCGCTAGCAACAAATAAATGAATCTGAAGCTGAATTTGAAACCAACCCACACACACACATCCATCCCCCTTCTCCCACACACACTCACGTGCATTTGGAGTAATTCAGTCGAGATCGCTCGAAAACGAGTTTTACTCAACTTTTTCCATTTCCATTTCATCTACTCAACCGAAGTTGTTCAGTCGAGATCCTTCTAAAACGAGTTTTACTCAACTTCATCGATTCTAATGAATTTCTCTTCTAACAGACTCAAAAGTTCTGCCACTACAAACCTCAAATAAGGCAAAAGGTTTAATAACTAGTAACTATAGTAAAAAAAAAATCGAAATTATAAATATTTTTTATAAATAAATAAGTATAAACGAATTTTCGGTTCAACTACAATTGAAAATTCGTTCACTACAAACAACTACTAACGATTCTTCATACAAATCAACCGTTAGAAATGATTTTTTATAAATCTGGGGTTGGCTATTTTTGGTTGATCCATAACATTTTTTCGGTTCAACTACAAACGAAAATTCGTTCACTACAAACAACTACTAACGATTCTTTATACAAATCAACCGTTAGAAATGATTTTTTATAAATCTGGGGTTGGCTATTTTTGGTTGATCCATAACATTTTTTTGGTTCAACTACAAACGAAAATTCGTTCACTACAAACAACTACTAACGATTCTTTATATAAATCAACCGTTGGAATTGATTTTTTTTAAATCTGGGGTTGGCTATTTTTGGTTGATCCATAACATTTTTTCGGTTCAACTACAAACGAAAATTCGTTCACTACAAACAACTACTAACGATTCTTCATACAAATCAACCGTTAGAAATGATTTTTCATAAATCTGGGGTTGGCTATTTTTGGTTAATCCATAACATTTTTTCGGTTCAACTACAAACGAAAATTCGTTCACTACAAACAACTACTAACGATTCTTCATACAAATCAACCGTTAGAAATGATTTTTTATAAATCTGGGGTTGGCTATTTTTGGTTGATCCATAACATTTTTTCGGTTCAACTACAAACGAAAATTCGTTCACTACAAACAACTACTAACGATTCTTCATACAAATCAACCGTTAGAAATGATTTTTTATAAATCTGGGGTTGGCTATTTTTGGTTGATCCATAACTTTTTTTCGGTTCAACTACAAACGAAAATTCGTTCACTACAAACAACTACTAACGATTCTTCATACAAATCAACCGTTGGAATTGTTTTTTTTTAAATCTGGGGTTGGCTATTTTTGGTTGATCCATAACATTTTTTCGGTTCAACTACAAACGAAAATTCGTTCACTACAAACAACTACTAACGATTCTTCATACAAATCAACCGTTAGAAATGATTTTTTATAAATCTGGGGTTGGCTATTTTTGGTTGATCCATAACATTTTTTCGGTTCAACTACAAACGAAAATTCGTTCACTACAAACAACTACTGACGATTCTTCATACAAATCAACCGTTTGAAATTATTTTTTATAAATCTGGGGTTGGCTATTTTTGGTTGATCCATAACATTTTTTTGGTTCAACTGCAAACGAAAATTCGTTTACTACAAACAACTACTAACGATTCTTTATACAAATCAACCGTTAGAATTGATTTTTTTTTAAATCTGGGGTTGGCTATTTTTGGTTGATCCATAAAAATTTTTCGGTTCAACTACAACCGAAAATTCGTTTACTACAAACAACTACTAACGATTCTTTATACAAATCAACCGTTAGAATAAATTTTTTATAAATCTGGGGTTGGCTATTTTTGGTTGATCCATAACTTTTTTTCGGTTCAACTACAAACGAAAATTCGTTCACTACAAACAACTACTAACGATTCTTCGTACAAATCAACCGTTAGAATTGAATTTTTATAAATCCGGGTGCTGGCTATTTTTGGTTGATCCATAAAAAAAATTCGGTTCAACTACAAACAAAAATTTTTTTACTACAATCAACTACAAACCAAGCTTTTCAAGAACACGCAAAAAAAAATTCGATTTTTGCAAGTAGGGTGCCAAGTTCACACAGGTCAGTGAATGGGGTCTTTTTTGCGGTGAAAACACAAACTTGTGTCTTGGTAGGGTTGAATTGGACAAGATTATGTCGACCCCAATCGGACACTCTATTGAGAGTAGTCTCGACTTCAGACACAAGTTGTTCACGACTTTCTTCCACTGCAACCCGAGAGATACCGGGGCGGCCCGTGTAAAAAGTGTCGCCCGTACTGTCGTCCGCATAACAATGCCTAAAGTCACGGCAGGTGTTGCTCAAGTTGTGGGTCGAATACGGCGGCTGATTTTTGAGGTCGCCCTTCACAAAGGTTCTGTGATTTGAATGATGGTTCTGTTCCAAGGTTCTGTGCTTTCACGGACCTTGAAAAGGGCCACCTGCGGGATCCAGCATACAGGTAGGGAGCTAACACTATTATTAGAGTTAACGGGATATTTACCATGTACTATTGAGTATATCCGATATTTCGGCGCTGTTGCAAGCACCATGATCTGAAGTATAGGCGGTTGAAAGCGAAAGTCTCAGCACATATATCGATCTACCCTCCTTCGCAGTCGTTTATTACGCGTTACACCACTACCACTGGTCTCACTTTCATTTTCACTAAGTCGACGTTCACGACACACAACGCTCACCGTGTCTACTCGCGGTTTAGTATGGAACTGTTTATGGTTATTTGTACACAAACGAACCACTGGATGCCAGACGCTCGGCAACTGAAACCCATCCTCCCGATTGAAATTCTTATACTTTTTAATTTCAATCGCTTCTCTAACCATTCTCGGTATATAGTGACGTTCAGTTGAGAGCATCTTAGGGTTATGTAACTTAATGCAATGGTTGCTTAAAGGAGTCACGAGGCCGATTTTGATGAAACTTAAAACTAGTGTCCGAAACCGAAATTCACGTGTTCATATTGAAAAAAAAAAAAAAAAAAAAAAAACAGCCAACTGCGAGTCGGATTCCCGCACAGAGGAATCCGTTACAAAAATTACGTTTGTTGTGTGGATGTTTTTTTCTGATTTTAGTTGGTATTATTTGTAGCACATGGTTAGGTGGTCGGTGGTGGCAGTATTTTTGAAATCTCCAACGCTTTCAACACCTTGCCCTGGAGCTGCGTTTGGGAGGCGCTTGTTTACCATGGAATGCCTCAATACCTCTGTCGAATTGTCGGGGCCAATCTTTCCGAGAGGGCCATTTATATAACTTATCCGAGCTGGCTAGGGCAGGGTCGGCGAGATGTGTCGTTCGGTGTTCCACAGCATCGTTCTTAGGACCGCTCCTGTGGAACATTGGTTACGATTGGGTGCTGCGTGGTCCGTTGCTCAGAGGTGTCGGCGTAACCTGTTACGTGCGTAACGTGTTACGACGACACCCTAATTATAGCGCGAGGACCAACGCACCGAGACGCAGCCCTAAAGGACACCTGCGGGATCCAGCTAACATATGGGGGGCGTCAGCATCGACATCGAGCTCTCGATGACGTATCAGGGACTCGTACTCGATAGCCGGTGTAACTTCGGATACCACATCCGGAGTTTGGTCCTAAAACTAAGGAAGGGGGCATCAGCCGCACTCTCGCGGCTGTTGCCCAATATCAGGGGACCCAACGCTCCCTGCAGGATACTGTACTTTGGGATTATGCCGAGCATGGCTCTATATGAGGTCCCTGTATGGGCGGAGATCCTGATGGCCAGCAATGCGGCTAAATTGCTTAGCCCGCAGAAGGCGATGGCTGTCAGGGTAAGGATAGGGGATACCGCATGATCTCAGTTGAGGCGGCATGTCTTCTAGCCGGGACCGCTCTATGGAACCTGGAAGCGAGGGCCCTTGCGTCATTGTTTAAATGGCGCAAGAAGGCGCTGGAGCGGGGCCATAGGCCAGCGCTGGGGAGGAAGCGGGAGAGAACTCTCCCATCCAAGTTGCACAGTCTGCGATGGCGCGCCCTATACTCTCTGCCTCTATGACCAGGGGCCTGAGGACGTCTGCTCACCGTCCTTATAGAAGCAGGCCCTAGACGATAGCGTGAAGAGAGAAATTTATGCACGCCCCCCTCAAGTAGCGGGATAACAACTGAACAACCCACCAAAGACGCGGCCGCAGTATGCTTCATTCCGAGGGCATACTCGGGGTTCCCAACGCGTGGTTTTTAGCCGTTAGGACTCCGGCATAGCATCCCTGTAGGATTTTCCTCACGTTAAAAAAAATTGCGGCTACAGAAATACATCAACAGTGAAAATTTTGGGGAGAGCTCCAAAATTTTCACTGTTGATGTATTGCTGTAGCCGCTATTTTTTTATTCAGATAGAGATCTGGCGCGGTTCCAGCGATACAACCTCGTGGCTAAGAGACAGACGGACTGCTAGGCCTCATGTCTCGTTAATAGGGTCCCGCTTTAACCCCTCCGTGTGAGAGTCAGACTCGCACTTAGCTGGTTATTTTCTCAATAGGTGCAGCAAGTTCCACCAAGTGTCATCAATCAACGGTATTAATCTTCTCAAGTGTTTATTTTAGAAATATCTCCACCTGAAGATGAGTTTCTTTCTTTTACTAGTGGAATTACACATAGATGCTATTGCGAACTCCTACCGACTAAAACCACACGGTGCCCTGCTACTAGCTCTTAGCAGGTTTTGGTTACCATCTAGAAGTGTATAACTAAAACTGGACAAGAGTGAGCCGGACTCGCGCACGTAGGGTTCCGTACAAGAAAAGCGGCCAAAAAGTCACGTATTTTGTATGGGAGGCCCCCTCTAATACTAATATTACTGCTCGTTCACTCTAACTTTGCCGCTCGGCTCCATACTAAAGTTGAATTTTTAATTAGACGAAGTAAATTGACAGCAACTAATGTTACTTCTTCATACAATGTTGCGTATTTTCTATGACGATGTGACATTAGTTACTGTCAATTTACTTCGTCTAATTAACAATTCGGGTATACGCCTCTACGCCAGTGGCAAAGTTATAGCGAACGGGTAGTATGTCTATTTTTATTATTTGTTGCTACAGCGACAACATACATAATCTGTAAAAAAAAATATCTGTCTAACTATCACGGTGGACGAGTTACAGCCTGCTGACAGACAGACAGACAGACGACCAACACAGTCAACGTAACCGACAACAAAGGGGTTGGGTTATGATATGTCCTAGATGGAGACGTCAATTTGGCGAGCTAACTATAAAAAAAAAGATCTTTAGGATTCAGTAACCAAAAGTAAAAACGGGATCCTAAAAAGGAGGTCTGAGGCATAACACAGGGGTAACTGTCTAGTACTTCTCAATGATTGTAATTGCTTGTGGTTTAAGTAAAGTTGTATTATTGTAACTATTGATTGGAAGTCCTTTGTAAATCTCTAAATCTTCGGTTAGTAATATATTAACTGGTTGGGCTGACCCCAACCACGTCACAAGCAGAGCAAGACACTCAAAATTCATAAACACGTGAGTTTCGGCCCGGCCCACAGTGAACCAGAATCCCAATCTAGCTGGACAATATTATTTAAGAGTTGTGTTACGTTTTAACCGCTTTATATCCACAGAATGTGGTATATTACGATTTAAAAAATAACAAAAACCCATATAGTTATATTTAAAAAAAAATACAACTGAAGCTGACGCCCGTTATTAAATATTTCGTATGTGTATGAAGGTCAAGTAAAACTGGATGATTTAGATAAGTTTAATTGTGGTTTCCTTGTAATATAGATCGATTTTTCACCGCTTTAGATTAGTCTTGGCAGTAGTTTTGTGTTAATATAATAGATTTATGCTAGGATGCTTATTTCTAAATAAAGGAAATTAAATAAAACGATAGCAATATTAATAAAATGAGACCACTTTACGTAGGTATTTTGGCTTACAATTTTTTCCAACACTTATTTGGAGCACAGAGCAATGCGACTAGTAGGTACAAGGGGAGTAGCCATAGCATGTTTACCCCATACATATCTGTCTGTCACATTTTGTAGAGTGAAATCATATTCATATACACCACTACAAAAGCAATCGACTGTCACTATGGAACTTACACAAAAAATTAAAACATATACTCATAACTTCAGACATACACATTTATATAGCGTGTGTGTATAAGCGTACACTTTTAAGAGTCCGCTTTGATAGAAGGAAAACTCTCAGTACGGCGCCTCCCCTCCCAGTGAGCGTCATATGATTTGGAGTCATCACAACTGGGCAAACTTACATTTGCTAAACAGTCCAGGTGTTTTACTTTTCTAACGAAATCCAATAAGAAAAGATGTTATTGGATTTCGTTAGAAAAGTAAAAAATCTTAGAAAGGTCATGTTTCGTTTTTTTCAGGAACCCGGTGGAGTTCAAAAGCTATTAGTTTAGCTAATTGTTGATTTCTGGAGTCTAAGGCCAAGTGGTTCAAAGCCAATTAACACCAATCGACCTTGTTTCAAAACATTTTCGAGTTTTTCCACACAGAACCCATTTTTTTCTAAGTTCGTACAAAGTCGGCAATTATTTTTAAATATTTTGCACAGATTACTCCGTTATATTATTTACTAAATTAAATCTCATTATATTATCGCGAAGACCTGAACGTTTAGTGTCTTTTGGGTAGTTTAGCAACTGGTAGAAAAACTTCCTTCGCGAAACCTTCACTTCCTTTTCTGCAATAAAATCAAAGTTGTGCTATCGTGAGGCGCTTATAAATTACTATTTTCGAAAGTAAAGATATGTGGCTCTTTCATATATAAAAATTAGCCCGGGGTCATGAGGGGGCAAGTAGTTTCTGGTCTATGAAATGCGGAAAAACGTATAAAATTAAGAATTTTTATTTTATTTGACATGAATAGTAATTAAATAATAGGTATTCAGAATAAATTTATTGTGAATTTTGTAAAACATACCTTCTACTTCTCGATGCATAATAAAAATTATCACAATCATCTCTAGTATTTACCTCGAGACCTGACTCATTACACGCAAGAAAGTGAATAATTTCATCGTAAATAACCCGTTTGTACGGAGACGATTTAAAATTATTAAATTATCAGAGGGTACTTGATAAAAAAAATGGCTGAATCGTTGCCTCTGGTTTATAACCTACTGTTTTTATTAGAAGAATGATAGAAATGAGACGACCCTTTTTGTCCAGCTAGATTGGGATTCTGGTTCACAGTGCGGCCGAAAGTTTCGGCCCATTTTGGCCGAAACCGAAACTGCGGCCGAAACTCGATTTTTTGGCCGAAACTGGCCGAAACCGAAACCGAAACCGAAACTTCGGTCGGTCACTACTTAAAACCTCATCATTAGATTTTAGAAAAACCAATAATATTATGCCGGACTCCTACCGACTAAAAAACCTCACGTAACGCCCAACAGCCTACGGTTGAGAGCCCCGGGTAAGCCCTCGGAAGGATGTCCCAGGACTCCCAACAGACCTACAGCCGCCACTGCGGCCTCGCCCAGGGGGAGGTTCGGGTGCTAGCTCCTAAGGGGGGGGGGGGGGGGCGTGCGTGAGTTTCTCACGTCACGCTGCCGTCATGGGCCTGCTTCTGTAAGGACGGTGAGCTACCCTCTCACCGTCCCCAGACCCCCGGTCATGGAGGCCGATAGTCCTCGGCGAAGACACGTCGGCGGCGTCCAGGCCGCCGACTGCGGAACTCGGGTGGGAGAGTTCTCTCCCGCACCCGGCCCACCGCATCCTTCACAAGCATGACCTGCTCGCAGAAAGTGGCGGCGCAGTCCCACTTACTCCCGCTGGAGATCATGGCTCGCACCATGGTCTCGAGCGAGAGAGTGTCCACGTCCAGACCCACTACGAGGACCTGGCGCTGTTGCGCCCACGCCGTGCACTCCACTAGCGTATGGAGCGCTATATTAGTACACCATACGATAGTGTTGCTATTAAGGATCTTACTCTGGGAAGTAATAACATACGGCAAACTTAAGGAAAGAGCTCATCTTTAACAAAATACAATTTATTTTTCTAACGTTAACTGATTAATTGTTCTAAATGTAGACCATTGTTTTCAATGCATAGCTGGATTCGTGACCTTAAGGATCGTACTGCATTCAATATTACAAAGTTATTGATTCCGTTTAGAATATTCTCCAAAGAATGATTCTGAGCATAATTTAGAACACGGAATAGTAACACTCTTTTCTGGGATTTCGAACGAAACAAATTATGATACAAAATTTAGGTACACGAAATATGAATTCTATTGAAATTCCAAATTTTCCTTAAATTTGCCGCATATCATAACTTCGCAGAATTTGATCCTTAATAGCGACTCTATCGTATGGTGTAATAATAAAGGGTGTGTTTTTTTTTCAAAATCAACGGGTTCCATTCCCAGCTAGGATTATTGGTTTTTCAAAAATCTAATGATAAGGTTTTAAGTTTCATCGAAATCGGGCTCGTGACTCCTTTGAGCATTTTTCGCTGTATAATCCAACAATTTCGATAGTCCGACAATGCCCTGCTAAATGTTTGTTTGATTACCGCAGGTCTACTGTATTAAATGCTCTACATGACATGTATGCGGGTCTACTGTATTATATAATGGGAACATTAAATCCGCAGGGCCATTTCTCTTTTTTAAGCCTACCCATACATACATACATACATAACATCACGCCTGTTTCCCAACGGGGTAGGCAGAGACTATGGCTTTCCACTTGCTACGATCCTGGCAAACAACTTTCGCTTCTTCAACTTTCATAAGTGTCTTCATACATGCTCTTCGGTTAAGGGTACTCTTGACCTGGCCTTTTCTCAGAAGATTGTCGATTTTATCGACTTGAGTATGCCTAAGCCTACCCATAAGGCCTTTAAACTCGCAACATCTTATAAGTTACTGATTATCGTGATAATTATTACTTGCTGGCTTATACAGTAATATCCTATATTTTTTCATTAATAAGTACCTACTGGCAATGTAGTCAAAATGTTTTTTTTCCAAATTCTAGACATGTGAGCAGCACTGCGGTGGAGGTCTTCAAGCTAAATGGGTGCATGAAACCAAATGGACACAGTTTGAAGGTCTATCAAGGAGGGACGTGTTTGTGCTGGCGGAATTTGATGGGGATCTTTTTGAGAATCTACAAAGGACTAAGTGCCTGTAATATATCTTTTATATTCTAGTTTCTTTGTCAACAAAAAAGAAATAGATTTAACTTGAGGATCTGCGACGCTCTCGTCCCTCAGATCTCGCCCCTTTTTGGTGTTTCGATTCGCCCCTTCTGAAGGGGTGAGTATGATCTACATACATACGTATAATCACGCCTTTCTCCCCGAAGGGGTAGTCAGAGGCATAGTATACGCCCACATTTTACCTTATAGTTTTATGTCCCACATAATAGGTGAGCGTATTGCCGAGCTGAAATGGACAGGCGCAGGTCACCGCGACCCGCAGTTGAAATTTTCCAAGCCGCCCATAAGGCCTTCAACTTGGCTTAACGATTGTCATTTAACTAACAACCGGATTTCATTTAGAGTTTTCCTTCTCCACGCAATGGATCTTTTTGCGAAAGTGTTCCCTTAGTCGCCTCTTACGACACCCTCGGGATTGTATTGAGGTGGCGACATTTTGTACTCTTACCCGTCGCAACACGGGACTCTGTCGCCACACGGGGATCTCAATTCTATGATCTCAATTTTAAGTTAATAATTTTGGTATATCTATTAGCTACTTAAGACATTGGGGGGGAGGGGGGCATGAAACCGATTTAAGATTCCCCATGGCTCCGCCCAGCACCTGAACGGGGTATACCGATTTATATCCTTTATTATTTAGATATATACCCTTTTTTGATTTTCTTAATTTTTTGTGTTTCTTCTATCGTATTTGATAAGTTAGCACAATATGGATTATACCTAGAACCTACATCATCCAAAAAAAGCCTCCACCACATGCGCTCATATACAATGAATAATATAGGGTAAACTCACCAGTAACTGGCCACTTGAGCGCATCACCAAGTTCAAGTAAGTGTTGTGTCATTGTGTGTCAAGATATTGATAATCCAATTGTATATTCGGTGAGAGAGCATATCCGTGTACTCTGGTCACACCCTGGGGGAGTTTTCAATTAAATGTCTCTGTCTTTTTCCATAGTGTGGTGGGTCCCCGTTGCCTTTCATGCTGTCTGACAGAAGGCACTCCGATACCAGCAGGGCCAGAGCCGGTGTTCACAGTGGCCATGAGGGGCTTGGTCGTCACGGCAAGCGGCTTGTCTAAACAAGTTAAGGTAACAGGGTGTAACTTATTGTTTACCAGCGGACATACAAATCTATACATACAATAAAAAACTGTAGAGGGTCGAGAGTCTGTACATGGAAGATATTTTGAAAATTTTAATTGGAGGGGGTTCTCTAATCGATACTGAAGCCGAAAATGTAATTTAAACTTTTCATGTCTGTCTGTCTGTCTGTCTGTCTTTATCCCGAATAAGTATCACGCCGAAACTACTGAATCGATTTGAATGATACTTAGTACATTCCGAGCTTTTAGTCCGAGGAAGGTTCTAGGATACTTTTGATCCCGAAGTTTTGCGCGGTTCCTGCGGGAGAGGGGATGAAAGATAATATGGTTTTTCAGTTGTAATTTCTCAACGCGTGATGCGATTTCAAATATTTTTTTAGTATTCGAAAGGGAGTACTTTAAGAATTTATCTACCCAAGATTCAAGATTGAGGAGTTTGTAGTTCAGAAATTAGAGGCATCTCAACTTTCGCCAAACCTAGAATTCAAGGGTTCCTTTGAATAAGAGGGTAAATCTAAACGGGCGTGTTGGCTTAATCATAAAAGAGCTTAATTATTAAGGCTGTTGTAAAATAATTCAGTCGTACCGTCAACTTCGCGCAGTTCGCTACAGTCGTGTCGAACTGCGCGAAATTGACGGTACGACTGTATGCAGTTGATATTGACTTCACACGACTGCAGCCGACTGCGTGCAGTTGAATATATCGACTGCGCGCAGTCGCTGCGATGCAGTTCGTGTGATGGCACCCTTAATCTTTAAGCTCTTTTATGATTAAGCAAACAGGGCCGTTTCACACGGTGCTTGACGAGTTTGATGAAGAATTATCTCTCCTTACGTGCACATTATGTAACGTAAACGAAGTTGCGAGGGTCAGCTAGTATGGGAATAAAATGAAGCCTTTGTTCACCGGAGATAACGCTTTCCAACTGTGAAAGAAATTTTCTAAATCAATTCAGTAGTTATGTATGTACGCCTATTCAATGCAAAAAAAAACAAATCTGTCCCCTTCATAATATTAGTATTATTACTATATGTATACAGGTGAATTTTTCAAAAGGGATTGGATGGCCAAATCGGAAACTATACGGAATACCGAAAAATGCTCAAAGGAGTCACGAGCCCGATTTTGATGAAACTTAAAACCTCATCATTACATTTTTGAAAAACCAATAATCCTAGCTGGGAATCGAACCCATTGATTTTGAAAAAAAAAACACACCCTATATTATTACACCATACGATAGTGTTGCTATTAAAGATCTTATTCTGGGAAGTAATGACATACGGCAAACTAAAGGAAAGTGCTCATCTTTAACAAAATGCAATTTATTTTCTTACGTTAACTGATTAATTGTTCAAAATGTAGACCATTGTTTTCAATACATAGCTGGATTCGAGACCTCAAGGATCGTACTGCATTCAATATTATTGATTCCGTTTAGAATATTCTCCAAAGAATCATTCTGAGCATGATTTAAAACACGGCATAGTTACGATCTATTCTGGGATTTCGAACGAAACAAATTATGATACAAAATTTAGGTACATGAAAAATGAATTCTATTAAAATTCCAAACTTTCCTTAAATTTGCCGTATACCATTACTTCGCCGAATTTGATCCTTATCTGCGACACTATCGTATGGTGTAATAATAAAGGGTGTTTTTTTTTTCAAAATCAATGGGTTCAATTCCCAGCTACGATTATTGGCTTTTCAAAAATCTAATGATGAGGTTTTAAGTTTTATCAAAATCGGGCTCGTGACTCCTTTGAGCATTTTTAGCTATTCCTTTTAGTTTCGGATTTGGCCATCCAAGCCCTTTTCAAAAATTCACCATAAGAATTTTTTTTAAAAGCAATTAGTATGCTAAGTCATAAATTTTAATGTTGAAAAACTATCAAGCAGGATCAGGATTCGAACCCACGTCTTCTCGCATACCGTGTCAGACGCTACACCGCTCAGCCGTCGAAATTCTACTTTGTATAGTGTATAGAATTACACTTATAAATCGATCATCGAATTGGTCGGTTCCGAGTTAGAACATCAACTTTTGTTATATACGGTATACCACAGACAAGTATACGGCCCACCAAATGTACTGGTGGTCACCGTAGCCTATTAACGCTGACAACACCAGAGACGCTGCACTCGCGCTGCCGAACTTGTAAACCCCTCTTTGAAGAACCCCATACTGTAGGCGTTTGGGAAAACTAAGGCAAGGAGATCATTCCACAATCTAAACGTGCGCGAAAAAAAGTCCCCCATCGGATCTTACCGTGCTCGATCACCTGAACGATCACTGTAGTAAGCAACATTTACTATGGCTGTTCATGGATGGGTGACCACCTAATGTCCACTTTTTTATATTTATTTGCGAGCGTTTCCATGCTTCGGAGGGCACGTTGAGCCGTTGCTCCTGGTTGCTAGTAAAATGGCAGTCGTTAAACCATGTTGAAGGCCTTTATGGGTGGCTTGAAAAATTACAACAGCGGGCAATCACAGTCACAACCTGCGCCTGTCCATATTAACATGGCTCACCACCTATTACGTGGGACAAAAATCTAAAAAGTGAAATGTGGGCATATAATATTCCTCTGCCTACCCCTTCGGGGATAAAAGGCGCGATCATTTGTATGTATGTAACATTCCTCTCAACTGCTGTGAAGTATCCGCCTCTGTGGCGACTTCGGCGGCATACTAAATTTCAAGTTAGTACTCGTACCAATAGTGTTATAATGGAATGAACTCAGATCATACCTCATCCCCATATGTGTGTGTTGTCTTGTCTAATGATGCGTTATATGAATTAGTATGATTTGTTTCCAGGAGAATATAAGACGGAAAGTCCACTGGATGGGCGGCATCTACAGCGCGGTGCTGACGGACGACGCCACGCACCTGGTGTCCAACACCGTGCTCTCGGACAAGTACCTCGTAAGTCTGCGCCGACTTGCACACGACACACACAGTATAGGGCGGAAGGGCCAGTGGATGGGCGCATCTACAGCGCGGTGCTGACGGACGACGCCACGCACCTGGTGTCCAACACCGTGCTCTCGGACAAGTACCTCGTAAGTCTGCGCCGACTTGCACACGACACACACAGTATAGGGCGGAAGGGCCAGTGGATGGGCGCATCTACAGCGCGGTGCTGACGGACGACGCCACGCACCTGGTGTCCAACACCGTGCTCTCGGACAAGTACCTCGTAAGTCTGCGCCGACTTGCACACGACACACACAGTATAGGGCGGAAGGGCCAGTGGATGGGCGCATCTACAGCGCGGTGCTGACGGACGACGCCACGCACCTGGTGTCCAACACCGTGCTCTCGGACAAGTACCTCGTAAGTCTGCGCCGACTTGCACACGACACACACAGTATAGGGCGGAAGGGCCAGTGGATGGGCGCATCTACAGCGCGGTGCTGACGGACGACGCCACGCACCTGGTGTCCAACACCGTGCTCTCGGACAAGTACCTCGTAAGTCTGCGCCGACTTGCACACGACACACACAGTATAGGGCGGAAGGGCCAGTGGATGGGCGCATCTACAGCGCGGTGCTGACGGACGACGCCACGCACCTGGTGTCCAACACCGTGCTCTCGGACAAGTACCTCGTAAGTCTGCGCCGACTTGCACACGACACACACAGTATAGGGCGGCCAGTGGATGGGCGGCATCTACATTGATTGAGGCTAGTTATCAATAAAATCACGCACTCTTTCCATGGAAAATTCTTCACTGCACTGTAAGGATTGTTTTAGGGACTCCAAATTAACATGGCGTTTAGAGCAAGCCTACTCTCTATAACTGAGCATAAATCATAATCTATCGGATTAAGGTTTCTGCTCAGAGACTAGACGACGCGACGGCTAGTTTTCGGCTCTGATGAAGTCCAAAACGTTCGTTTCCCACCAAGACTCCGTAGACCGAGCTTTATGACCCGGCTTCGAGTTTTACTGGAAGGACCAATCTTGTTTATTGAACATGATGTTTGTTATATTAAGTACACTACCTTCTTAAGAATAGTATCTTGATACACTTGTGGCGATTTTATGATACCTTTTTCACAAAAGTATGGCTCAGTTACTCCTTCATAGCTAATACCAAATACTCCACCAAACCATCACTGAAGTCGGATGGTGTCCACGTTGCACTCTGTCGACTACCTGGGAAGCTTCCTGAGAGCGTTAAATATAAATACGGTCATTTTGTTTGTTAAAATGTGGCTCAATTATTGTAAAAAATTTTCTTATCCGTAAACAATATTTTTCTGTGACCTCCCTTTCCGTACCGCTTTAGTTACTGAAGCGGTACAATCAAAATAAAAAAAAACTACAGAAGTTGTTTTGATTTTACCACCCATTATCAGTTAAGAAATGATCAGTACGTCTGTTAGTACGTCTGTTATAGACTGCAAGTCCTACGTCATCCTTTAGGGCACCTTCAAATGGCACCACTGCGGCGCTTCCTCGCGCCTCTAATTTGAAGGCATCCTTAAATCCGACAAGGTTCTAGGTGATATCTTCATCTCCCGAGTTAAATTCTTTTGCTTTCGGACACGATTTCTTCGAATTCTTTTCCTTACTGCTTTGACCACCTTTTTCGTGCGAACACTACGTGGATGGCCAGTTCTTCTTCTGACACAAACAGAGGTCTCATTGTACCTATTAGTAGGCCGGTATACAAACATTTTACTGATACCGATTCCAAGAATACTTAGGCCTGCTTCTGCTCTTCCATCATTATTAATCTAGCACACAACACTTGTAGTAATTTCTGAGCGGTACAACTGCGACTTCACGATACCATAATATTTATGATATTTTACAAAGGTTACCCCTGTAACCGCAATATGCAACGTCCCTGGTATTGATGACCTACCACACCTACCACATCTCTCAGCTAAGAGACTTCAAGACGGTCAACGAGGTAAGGACTCCGCCGATTACCTTGGGTGAAAGGAGGCAACTTTCGCCTCTCACCATGCTCAGGAGACCTAGACCTAGACTAGTTTTATAAAATAAAGAAGGGGTCTTGACAGACCGACCCTTTTTTTTACCAACGAGTTTTATAGTCGAGACCGCGTCTCGGCAAACAACGGGGAGGCCACTCCTACCAGATGGACCGAACGACGGCGACGACATGGAAAAGATTGCAGGCTGGGACTGGATGCAGAAGGTCAAAGGGAGAGGCCGCGTCCATAGGCTGATTTCATTGATTCATTAATTACGTGTTTACTATGCCCTTAATTAAAATTGTTAATAGAATATTTTTCGACGATTTTTGTTATTATTTTTTACGTACAGAGGGGCGCCGCGTGGAGCGCCTCGCGGCACCCCTCTGCGTTTTCAACGGAGCCTCGAGTGGGAATCCCTGATATAGAACAAGACGGTATGAAAAAAAAATTGTGCGTAGAAATCCGTGGAGCTCGGCATACCGGTGATGAGCGCGTCGTGGGTGGAGGCGGTGTGGCAGGCGGCGCTGCGCGCGCACGTGGGCGGCGGCGCGGCGCAGTTCGCGGCGCACCGCCTGCCGCCCTTCGCCGGCCTCACCGTCACCACCACGGGCGTGGCGCGCCGCGACAAGGCGCTGCTGGCGCGCCTCGTCGCCGACCACGGCGGCACCTTCTCCGGCGCCTTCCAGAGCGAGCTCACCGACGTCGTCGTCCTCACCAAGTTAGTCTTGCTTCGCTATCTAACAGTAAAGTAACGAATCACTCGGTTTTGGTGAACATTCTTTGCACTATATCGGAGTGGCACCTATGCTCGGATTGAGTTGAACAGCTGTAATCGATTCTGCAGAATGCAGCTAGACACTTTAGTTGTACGCAGCGCCAACGGCTTAAGGTCATAGCCCACTTACTCTGCTTCCACCAGGCAAAAATAATATAATTCAAATATAGGCTTTAAATATTGCTCTTTAGATATATTTTACTTTGCCATCATCAATTAGCAGACTGCTCGCTTTCAGCGAGCTTACCGCCGTCAGACTGCTCGGGAGTCGACGCCTCGCTGGTCGTGCGTTGTAGACTCTGCTCGCTTGCTGCTCACAGTCGCCGCACCCGCACGCGCCGGCGCTGTCGCCGGCAGTGTGACCGTTTTCAGTATTTTAATACTTTTTCGGTATATTTTATTGACTTTTTTCGATATCAGTATATTAATGGGTATATTGGCAAAAGTCAGTATTTTTGGGTATATTTTGAATAAAAGGTTAAAGTTACACCTCCATGTCTCAGCAAACATTGAAGTTCTGGGGATTTCCCGGATTTTGTTTCCATAATATTTCATTCGGGAGCATAATAATAATCTTATGTTCAGTAGTCCCATTAGCCGATCGAACCACGGTTAAATGATTCCGTTGTCACATCAATGTGACAGATTTTTTTTTGAAGCGTGATGAAGGTGAAGTAGGTTAAATTCCATCCTTCAAATAGAATGTTAAATGTAAATTCTAGGTTCTTCTTTTATGAAAATAAGGTAGTAATTAAACAAGTCAACACATTTTAAAATCGGTATTTTTATCGGTATAATTTTCCCGGTGCAAGTTGGTATATTTCATTGCTTTAATGGAAACCGATCGCGAACTGTGTCTATTGCGAAAAGCGAGAGCAGTCGGCGGGTGGACAGCTGGCCGTCTGCTAGCTGTCGCCGTGTGGACTGCTGGGTGCGTGCGAGCTGTCGCCGCGTAGACTGCGAGTAGTAGTCTTAGTTTAGGGCAGTGTTGGTTGGGAGCGGTGTTGGAGCAGAGTCGTTTAAGTGGGCTATGACCTTTAAGGCTTTCAGTTATCTCAGGACAATCGATAATGCGAACAGCGCGCCGCTATATAGAATGGAGCGCACGACTTGAAAGCGTAGACGAAAGTTTACTGTTTTAATGAATTTTGTCTCTTCTTTCGCCGTTTTGCAATACGAGACAAATGACATTTGACCAGTAAATGTCAGCAGGCGACGCGCCGGTCGCGTAGGGTGCAGACGTGAAGGTGGTGTATGGTCGCAGGGCGGGCCTGGGCAGCGAGAAGCACAAGGCGGCGCTCGAGTACGGCAAGGCGCTGGCGCTGCCGGCGTGGGTGGAGCGCTCGGCGGCGCGCGGCGTGGCGCTGCCGCTGGCGCAGTTCCGCGTCACCGGCGCCGCCACCTCCTCGCCGCTGCACCGCGCCGCGCCGCCCGACCTGAGTGAGTGTCTGTACTGTCCATGTGTCGCTCGAGTACGGCAAGGCGCCACCTCCTCGCCGCTGCACCGCGCCGCGCCGCCCGACCTGAGTGAGTGTCTGTACTGTCCATGTGTCGCTCGAGTACGGCAAGGCGCCACCTCCTCGCCGCTGCACCGCGCCGCGCCGCCCGACCTGAGTGAGTGTCTGTACTGTCCATGTGTCGCTCGAGTACGGCAAGGCGCCACCTCCTCGCCGCTGCACCGCGCCGCGCCGCCCGACCTGAGTGAGTGTCTGTACTGTCCATGTGTCGCTCGAGTACGGCAAGGCGCCACCTCCTCGCCGCTGCACCGCGCCGCGCCGCCCGACCTGAGTGAGTGTCTGTACTGTCCATGTGTCGCTCGAGTACGGCAAGGCGCCACCTCCTCGCCGCTGCACCGCGCCGCGCCGCCCGACCTGAGTGAGTGTCTGTACTGTCCATGTGTCGCTCGAGTACGGCAAGGCGCCACCTCCTCGCCGCTGCACCGCGCCGCGCCGCCCGACCTGAGTGAGTGTCTGTACTGTCCATGTGTCGCTCGAGTACGGCAAGGCGCCACCTCCTCGCCACTGCACCGCGCCGCGCCGCCCGACCTGAGTGAGTGTCTGTATTGAGGGGTTTGGAGTCGGTAAACTAAAACTTGAGATGTCTCCAATTAGTGAATTTAAGATATCTCAACTCTCACTAAACCGAGAGTTTAGTGAAAGTTGAGGGCTCCTTTGAATGTAAGGGTATACTGAACTGGCGTGGCCTATTTGCCAAACTAAATACTGCTGGCTGCCGAACTAAAAGGTGTTCGTCATCGGATTGTCAGTATGGACGAGTTGAATAAAATTGAAAATTTTGATTTTTTTTTATACCACTAAGGTGGCAGACAAGCATACGGCCCACCAGAAGGACCGGTGGTCACCGCAGCCTATGAACGTTTGCAACACCAGAGGTGCCACACTCGCGCTGCCGACCCTGCAAAAACCTTCTAAGACCCCTTTTGAAGAACCCCGTACTGTAGGCGTTTGGGAAAACCGAGGCAGGGAGGTCATTCCACAACCTGAGCGTGCGCGGAAGAAAACCCCTATCGGATCTAACCGTGCTGGAACGCACCGGACGCAGAGTGTGAGGATGAACTTCCTGTCTGTGGCGAGCGGTGCGGTGATAGAACGTAGCCGTGGGCATCATATCAAACAATTCCTCAGAGCACATACCATTGTACAGTCGGTAGAACACGCATAAGGAGGCAAAGTCTCTCCTGTCGCGAAGAGGTTCTACACCAGCTGTAAGTACAGGGTCGTTGACAACTCTTACAGCTCGTCTTTGCACCGAGTCAAATGGACGAAGCTGATATTCAGGTGCTCCCGCCCAGAGGTGAAAGCAGTACTCCATGTGCGGCCACACTTGCGACTTATAGAGAAGCAGTGTTTGCGCCGCAGTGAAGTACCGCCGCGCCCTGTTGAGCACACCTAGCTTCTTGGACGCCAGCTTAGCCTTGTCCTCCAAATGACTACGGAACTGAACGTCACTGGAGATGTCAACGCCAAGGATCCCTATACTTTTGGAGATGGAAAGAGATGTGCCCTGAAATTGCGGCGCTACAGTAATTGGGGTTTGCTTAGCGGTGAAAAAACAAGCTTATGTCTTGGAAGGGTTGAACTGGACAAGATTTTGTCCACCCCAATCGGACACTCTAGTAAGAGTAGCCTCGATTTCAGACACAAGCTGTTCACGATTTTCCTCCACTGTGTCCCGAGAGATACCGGGGCGGCCCGTGTAACAAGTGTCCCCCGTACTGTCGTCCGCATAACAATGAATGCCGTCAATAGACAACATGTCATTGATATGCAGCAGAAACAGAGTAGGGGACAACACTGAGCCTTGTGGTACTCCAGCGTTTATGGCCATGCAGTCTGAACAGCTGCCGTCAACGACGGCCCTGATACTTCTATCGGCCAAGAAGCTGGACACCCATCCGCATAATCTCTCGGGTAGTCCATATGAGGGCAATTTCGTAAGAAGACCACGGTGCCAGACCCGTTCAAAGGCTTTAGAGATGTCGAGGCCCACTGCTAGAGCCTCACCCTTACTCTCGATAGCCGCCGCCCATCGGTGTGTGAGGTACACAAGAAGATCGCCCGTCGAGCGACCGTGACGGAAACCGTACTGCCGGTCGCTGAGCAGGTCGTGTTCCTCAAGGTACCCCAGGAGCTGTGTATTAATAACACGCTCCATCACCTTGGATAAAAGGGAGGTGACGGCTATAGGCCTGTAATTGGCCGGGTCGGTCCTGTCACCCTTCTTGGGTACAGGATGTACATACGCAATCTTCCACGACGCCGGGACTTGTCGCATGGAATATGAAAGTGTGAAAAGACGTGTAAGTACCGGACACAACTCTGGACCACAGTGCTTGAGTACCACCGCGGGAATGCCGTCTGGCCCACTCGACTTATGAACGTCCAGGGATTGAAACTCCCGCCGGACATTCCGCTGTATAAATTTAACTTCCGGCATAGAAGTGCCACAACTCGGAATGCCCGGCGGTAAAGCACCCCCGTCGAGGAGAGCGTGTACTAATTTTCAAAAATGTTAAAAGAAATCATTCACATAAAAATACTCGAGCGCCTCAGACATTCACGGTGTTTACCCGCTTTGTATTTCTAACCTGACCTCCTTTACCTTTCTTATAAAATCTGTCCTAAAGCCAAGCCCAAAATCCTTTTGTAGTGTAATTTTTGTAGTATGTATCTTGGTAATTTACGTGAAGATGCTAGCAGTATAGACTGGACACCACTAGTCACTTCCGAATCTGTGGACGACCAAGTTACTTATTTTACGTCGAACATCATCCAACTGTTTGACAAACATGCACCTGTTTGGGCGATTAAGATGAATTATCCGCCATCTCCTTTTCTAACAGCTGATATTAAATCCTTGATTTCGAAAAAAAGGTGCCGCTAAATACCGCTATAAAATAAATCCTACAGAATGCACAACGCCAGCACATTCATACTTCAGTTCAAAACAGCGACCCATCAAAGGTCTAGAAGTTTCTAAGAACACTGGGGGTTGGAAAATCGCGTCTAGAATTAAATCCTAAAGATATTAATATTGAGGTTCTAAACCAGCATTTCACTGCCCTGTCCAATTTTGATAGGACTCAGAAAGTACAGACCATTTAATATCTTTCAACTTTTCCAACTCCGAACCATTCAACTTTTGTCTTCGATCTATTTACCGCTAGTGATGTCAAGAAGAGCATTATGGCGATCACGTCCAAAGCTGTTGGTAGCGACTGTGTGTGCCGAAACATGATCCTTCCTATCCTCAACGAAATACTTCCCATCATTTGCTACATGTTTAACTTTTCTTTAACGAATGGCATTTTCCCATCGTCATGGAAAGACGCTTTAATTACTCCTTTGCCAAAAAAATCCAATCCTCATTTATTAACAGATTACCGTCCGATATCCATCCTACCATTCCTTTCTAAAGTCCTTGAACGCCTCGTACATATTTAATTAATTTCCTTTATTCGTAAAAATAACCTCCTCAATCCTTTCCAGTCTGGGTTTCGTCCCAGCCACGGTTCTGCCACGGCTTTGGTTAATATTACTGATGATATTCGTTCTGGTATGGAAAAAGGCATGTTAACTGTTTTATGCTTACTAGATTTCAGTAAAGCATTCAACACGGTCGATTCTGATGTTTTACTGGCGATACTCTGCTCTCTTAACATATCACCTACGGAAATAGAATGGTTTCGCAGTTATCTGTGTGGCCGCCGACAGCTTATTCGTATTGAGGATCATGTCTCTAGTTGGTGCAATGCTAAAGTCGGTGTGCCCCAGAGTGGCGTTCTCTCTCCTCTCCTTTTCGCTATATTTATAAATTCTATATCAAATCAAGTAAATTCTTCCTACCACCTTTATGCAGACGATCTCCAAATCTACATACAGACGCCCTTAGATCAGCTATCGGAAGCGGTGGATACTATCAATGAGGACTTGTTCAAAAATATCGTCATGGAGTACATCTCATGGTCTACAAGTCAACCCATCCAAAACGCAGGTCATTGTTATTGGCTGTCCTAACACATCAGCGAAAATAAATTGGTCACAGATTCCACAGTTTGTTTTTAATGGCATATTAATACCTGTAAGTGACAAGGTAAAAAATCTAGGAATAGTCATTGACTCCAATTTGTCATGGGATTCGCAACTCCAGGAATTAAGTAGTAAGCTGTTTGCTTCTGCTGGTTCTGTTAGGAGACTGCAGCGTTTCCTTCCTACAGCTACAAAAATTGCGCTTGCAAACTCCTTGCTTCTTCCAATGCTTGATTATGCAGATGTCAGTTACTTAGATCTCGCCGAGAACCAGCTTAATAAACTTTGAGCGTCTCCAAAATGTTTGCATTCGATTCATACTTGGCTTGGGCAAATATGATCACGTTTCAGAGTTTCGAACACAGCTCAAGTGGTTACCTATACGACTTCGCCGGAATACTCATGTACTATCCTTATTATATAACATTTTGTTTAACCTATCTACACTTTCATATTTAAAAGAGCGTTTTAAATTCCTTCGTGATACGCATGGCAGATGTTTGAGCGCATCGGAAAGCTTAGAATTAAAAATGCCACCACATTCCACTAATTTCTTTGATCGTTCCTTTACCGTCACAGTAGTTCGATTGTGGAATAAATTACCTCTCTCAATTAGACAGGCCGAGTCATTGCAGAAATTTGAAACAAATGTTAAAGCCTATTACTTTTCAGAAAATTGTTAAAAGTTCATTTGACTTTTGGGTACGCATAAAAATATAATTGGTATTTATTTAGATATTTGTATATAATTGGTATTTGAATATATGAATTTATAGTGTAGGTATTTATGATTTATTGTAGCAATACACGCAAGTGAATATTATTAACATTTGGTAGGCGCTATAAATATATTATTTATTAGGCTTGTAGCTATAGATAGGTAGTTAGATGGGCGGTCATTTCTTAGATGGGCGGTCATTTCTTGTGTCAAAGTAGGGGAAGTTGATGGAAGGAGATTGTGGAGGGATGAAAGCTATATATAAGCGTGCGCAATAGTAGAAAGGAAAGCTCAGGAACTAACTAAAATTATTTTGCATAATACTATCATACTGTCGAAGAAATTTTACATTAAAGTAATTTTATTCCTTAAATTATTTCCACTGAAATACCAGTGAGTGGCTTAATAGCCCAAGTATTTAAATAAATTTATATTTGTGAAAACGGAAGCTCTGGTAAGCATCAATTGCGTAAATTTTATTTTAGTAAATTAATTGTGGGTAATTTTCATGTAAGAAAGAATATTTTTAGTACATTTATTTTATCAGGCAGGCGTTTGTAAAATTATAAAGGGGTAACGTTCTTTTAATATATTAAATGTTTTAAAATGGGGAGTAAAAATTAGTAATAATAGTAAGGGAAAGTTTAGGTATATCTATGGTTGAAGAGGGTGTGTTTAAAATATTGTGTTCTTTTCAGAATGAGCTTCCAAGTATTGGTTTAAAAACCCTGCCTATACCCGTAAGGCAGCTATTTATTAATAATATAGGCGCAGAGCCATATTCTTATGTTGCTACATATTCCTGAAGGAAGGAAGTCCCATCCCTGAAAGATTCGGATGAGTACCTAGTATTTTAAGATAGATTTAAGTTTATTTTGTGAAATCGCAATAAACTCAGTTATTATATATAATCGTTGCGTTATTGACTCCAGGACAGATTATCCTTCTTACCTAAAACTACTGAACCGCCTGGGAACTCCTGGGAACACTCTGGACTTCCCAGAAGCGTGTCATTATGTATATATGTTTACATTCTTTGATTTCATTGAAATATTTATTGTGTATAGGTATAACAATACCTAATTGACGCCAAAAATTACCAGTTAAGTTCCTATCAAAATATTTCTCCATCCAAAGGTTGCCTGGCAGAAATTGCTTTAAGCGAAAAGGCCGCCCATTGTATTGCTATTTTGTATCAAATTTCTGTACTATAATACTATCTTCGCGTACAATAAAGTAAATATTAAATAAATAAATAAAAGAATTCAACTTGTCGCAGGTCTCAACTTTTCGCGGATCACAAATGTCCGGCGGCCTGGCAACTTTGTGGACGAGACTACTGACGCATCCGTCGTGTCGGCCAAATTGAAGGTACGAATAGTTTTAGTATTATTATAGTCGAGCTAGACCTATATTGATCCGTGTAGATCAGAACACCAAACAACGAGACGTTCGCCCATCCGTTTTTTTTATACCACCAAGGTGGCAGACAAGCATACGGCCCACCAGATGTACCGGTGGTCACCGCAGCCTATGGACGTTTGCAACACCAGAGGCGCCACACTCGCGCTGCCGAAAAATCCGTTATAACTTATTATTAATTTTTATTACTATAACGAATAATATAATTGTACTCTGATACTATAATACAAAGATTATAAAAATCAAAACTCTACGATAAACATTACGCACAGGCCAAATAAAAGTTTTATTACGATACAGGTCTTGTATGGACACCTATAACATTAAATTACTTATTAATCATAACGATACACCTATACAACCTCCAGCTGGACCAAGAAGGTTAAACCTCTACTTTAAAGAAAGGTAGTGCCTCCGCAGCCGGCGCCGGCCGCCGATACGGAAGGAAAAATAAAAGAAACACGCATGCGCAATTGATGTTTACGCCTTGGCGCCAACATTTTACATTTAAATTAAACAAAGTTTGGTTTTGTTTGTAAAATAAATTAGTTTTTGTGTAAAAACATTTCTGAAAGCGAGGATAGTGGTAATCGTACACCACCAGACATTCTGGAAGCTGCGTCAAACATGACCATGAACCTGTTACCGGCGAAATCTAGGAGCAACTATAATAAATGTTACCACGAGTTTATGTATTTTAAATTTAAATTAGCTGTTATATTCTGCGTTTAATTTGCAATATTATTGTATGTATTATAGTATGAGAGTAGATAAAGTAGTGTATGACACTGTACATAACTTGGTCTTATAACACTCGTGTGATACTATAAAAAAACTCGTGTTATAAGAACCCTTATAATGCAACAGTATCATAAACTACTTAACAGTAGCACAAAAATTGTACAATGGTGGACTTAATGCCATAGGCACTATAGGCATAGTGTCACAAGATAGGTGGGTGAGCCACCGTATCAGGTCCAAATATATTGATTACCAAGAGAGGATTACCAAGGAGAGATAATTGAGAACAATCTTTAGTAGATACAATACAGCAGTTGATCCTGCGTTTATTAAAAGATCAGTTTATAGAACAGATTTGTACAAATAGGTACAGTTAGTTAGAGAGCATGTAGGGGAGGGTTCTTGAGTATCCCCTAGATCACCAGATCCAGCCGAGGCGATGGTACATCACCTGTGGATCAGCCGTAGTAGTGAGAGAGGGCAGGACCGCCCGCAGGTCTATACAAAGGGCGTGGAGGTGCAGCCGAGGGGCGAGGAGTGCTAGGTAGGTAGGCTGCCGTGACGTCACAATAGGACTATTAAGCCTGGGCAAAAACAAGGAGTGTTTATTACACAGTCTATGTGTGCTTTTGACTGTCGTGGCATCGAAGCTACCCAACAGATGCGTTTCGTTCGAAAACCAATGTGATTGAAATGGTTCCTTGCTAAAATTTGAAGATCATCAGCTCAATTCCTGAACTACGATTCATGATTTCTCTATAATTACAGGGCCGATCGATAAAATTTGGTACTTTCATAGCATTCTCACAAACGTGTGGATGACTTTCCCCGGTTAGAACGATATTGATACTGGCATTTGTAACGTAAGAGGTATACGTATACTGTAGATTTACGAGCACTTTATACCGGCCTCGCTGGGCCTGCGAGCTACTGAGGCGCGCCCCTCGCGTTCCGGGCTTGCATCGTGGGGTAGTTGTGTTGTAGTGGGACACCGCCGCGGCCGTCCGCACCCGCCGTGTGTGTGTGTGTGTGTGTGTGTGGGCGAGTGTCGCACTGTCACGTGTCTGTTGCAGGCGTCGCCGTCACCGTCGCAGGACGCGCCCGACGCCGCCCGCGCCGTGGACGCGGAGGGGCTGGCCGCGTTCGACGACTTCGACATGAGTCTCGTCAAGGAGGCTGGTCCTATATTCGATGGACTTTATGTAAGTATTGAGCCGTCTTCTCGCACGTGTACTGCTGCACGTGGCATTAAAGCTTAGTACAGTAACCGGCTAACTTCTTGAGCGACGTCCTTGTCTTTAGTGATCTCTGAATCGCCCTCCGAAGGAGCCACTGCAGCATCCGAAACAGCAACAGCATGCCGCACATTCCTGTATTTACGACCTATATGCACCCTAAGCCCATGCACTCCAACGACGCTCCAACCTATAACTCCCACCTGTTCTATTGGCAGAACTACTGGTAATTTTATTACCATTAGTTCTGTGAATTATAAGACTATGCTTTACACCTGACTTACGTATACTAATTGTCAAATAAAAATATATTATTATTGAATCATTAAAATGATGTCCAATGATGACAATACCTGATGTTATCCATGGTTTGATGGGTCTTTTGCGTTTGGTGATCGTATTGTATTGTATAAAATGTTGGAGCGTTTCAATCAACATTTGTGCGGCTTGATCTGGGTCTTCAGTTGCAAAGTGTCTTCGAAATTAATTTTGGTTCTGGTCCATGAAGAAGTAAATGTGGCGGTTGCATTAAGAGAGGTAGAGATTGATAGGAGGAGTGGATAGTGATCAGTAATATCAGGCAGGAACACGTAACTTTTGAATTGTCCTACCAGTTTACACATAAAATGATCATAACATTTGCGTCCATGATTAGGAATATCGATAGCATTTTGCAGACCGTGAGAACCCACAATTTCAAGGTAATCTTTTACAGAAGAGTCGTTAGTATTGAATGTGTCGATATTAATGTGACCAGTAAAAACAATATCTCGAGACCTAGTAGTACGCAGGTGGTTGCATCTAGGGATTCCAGAAAATTGTCTGGGTCTTTGAAGCACTATGGACGATAGATACCAAATACAGTAAGGTTGTCCATCTCAGCACTAAGACAGTTTGCTTCGTCTAATTCGATCTCCCGAACCGTTGCTGTGACAGAATTCCTTATAATAATAATTATGTACATTCACCAGCCTGGATTTACAAATAGGGTAGGTACATTTTAAGGCGAAAAAATACAGTTTTCCCGTGGGAGGAACGGTTTGTCGCAAAAACGCGTACCCACGCGAGCGGAGCCGCGGAAAACAGCTAGTAATATCAAAAAAATAATTGATTTATAGATATAGATCCAAAACCGTGATAAAATATTTTTGTCCACCTGGCTTGTTCTACAGCTGACACTGTGACTCGGGACGCGGCATCGAAGGAGTCAATAGGATGATTCAATCTCTTCCCGCACTCCACTAGTTTTTTAGCTATTACGTTTTCATAGCGAAGTTCACTTATGCAGTGTCTAGGGTTATATTGTGTTTGGTTTGTAACTAGCGCGGGGACGAGCCAACCTCTTCGCCGGTAGTGTGAGTGTAGCGTGTGTGTGTGCGCGCAGATCTGGGTGTCGGGCATGGAGGCGTGGGGCGCGCGGGGCGAGCGCGCGGCGGGCGTGGCGGCGCGCTGCGGGGCCGTGCGCTGCGCCGCGCCGTCGTAGTGTGAGTGTAGCGTGTGTGTGTGCGCGCAGATCTGGGTGTCGGGCATGGAGGCGTGGGGCGCGCGGGGCGAGCGCGCGGCGGGCGTGGCGGCGCGCTGCGGGGCCGTGCGCTGCGCCGCGCCGTCGTAGTGTGAGTGTAGCGTGTGTGTGTGCGCGCAGATCTGGGTGTCGGGCATGGAGGCGTGGGGCGCGCGGGGCGAGCGCGCGGCGGGCGTGGCGGCGCGCTGCGGGGCCGTGCGCTGCGCCGCGCCGTCGTAGTGTGAGTGTAGCGTGTGTGTGTGCGCGCAGATCTGGGTGTCGGGCATGGAGGCGTGGGGCGCGCGGGGCGAGCGCGCGGCGGGCGTGGCGGCGCGCTGCGGGGCCGTGCGCTGCGCCGCGCCGTCGTAGTGTGAGTGTAGCGTGTGTGTGTGCGCGCAGATCTGGGTGTCGGGCATGGAGGCGTGGGGCGCGCGGGGCGAGCGCGCGGCGGGCGTGGCGGCGCGCTGCGGGGCCGTGCGCTGCGCCGCGCCGTCGTAGTGTGAGTGTAGCGTGTGTGTGTGCGCGCAGATCTGGGTGTCGGGCATGGAGGCGTGGGGCGCGCGGGGCGAGCGCGCGGCGGGCGTGGCGGCGCGCTGCGGGGCCGTGCGCTGCGCCGCGCCGTCGTAGTGTGAGTGTAGCGTGTGTGTGTGCGCGCAGATCTGGGTGTCGGGCATGGAGGCGTGGGGCGCGCGGGGCGAGCGCGCGGCGGGCGTGGCGGCGCGCTGCGGGGCCGTGCGCTGCGCCGCGCCGTCGTAGTGTGAGTGTAGCGTGTGTGTGTGCGCGCAGATCTGGGTGTCGGGCATGGAGGCGTGGGGCGCGCGGGGCGAGCGCGCGGCGGGCGTGGCGGCGCGCTGCGGGGCCGTGCGCTGCGCCGCGCCGTCGTAGTGTGAGTGTAGCGTGTGTGTGTGCGCGCAGATCTGGGTGTCGGGCATGGAGGCGTGGGGCGCGCGGGGCGAGCGCGCGGCGGGCGTGGCGGCGCGCTGCGGGGCCGTGCGCTGCGCCGCGCCGTCGTAGTGTGAGTGTAGCGTGTGTGTGTGCGCGCAGATCTGGGTGTCGGGCATGGAGGCGTGGGGCGCGCGGGGCGAGCGCGCGGCGGGCGTGGCGGCGCGCTGCGGGGCCGTGCGCTGCGCCGCGCCGTCGTAGTGTGAGTGTAGCGTGTGTGTGTGCGCGCAGATCTGGGTGTCGGGCATGGAGGCGTGGGGCGCGCGGGGCGAGCGCGCGGCGGGCGTGGCGGCGCGCTGCGGGGCCGTGCGCTGCGCCGCGCCGTCGTAGTGTGAGTGTAGCGTGTGTGTGTGCGCGCAGATCTGGGTGTCGGGCATGGAGGCGTGGGGCGCGCGGGGCGAGCGCGCGGCGGGCGTGGCGGCGCGCTGCGGGGCCGTGCGCTGCGCCGCGCCGTCGTAGTGTGAGTGTAGCGTGTGTGTGTGCGCGCAGATCTGGGTGTCGGGCATGGAGGCGTGGGGCGCGCGGGGCGAGCGCGCGGCGGGCGTGGCGGCGCGCTGCGGGGCCGTGCGCTGCGCCGCGCCGTCGCCGCGCGTGTCGCACGCCGTGGCGGGGTCGGCGCGCGCCGCTCAGCTCGCCGCGGCCGCGCTGCCCGCCGTGCCCGCGCTGTCGGCGCGCTGGCTGGCCGACTGCGTGCGCGCGCGCCGCCTGCTGCCCACGCACCAGGTACACGCTTGTATTGTCACTATCCCGTCTTGGTCTTACGACGAGTAGTCTGTGATCCAGCGGTACTCCACGCGATACGAGCTCCGGAGCTCAGGTTTCTCCTCTCGATGCGTTTGGTGATTAGATGAGCCCGCATTAATTAATATACGTTTATCTACTCTGATACTATAATACAAAGATTATAAAATTGAAATCAATACTCTTATGACTAACATTACGCACAGGCCAAAAAAAAGTTTTATTACGATACAGGTCTTGTATGGACACCTATATCATAATAAAACTTTTTAATCATTACGATACACCATAAACAATCTCCAGCTGAAAAAGAAGTTTGAACCTCTACTTTAAAAAAAAATTGTGTCTCCAGAGTAGCGAAAAATCCTAAATCTATGGTCTCCGTAGCCTAAAAAAAAAAAGAAACACGCATGCGCAATCGATGTTTGCGCCTTGGCGCCAACATTTTACATTTAAATTAAACAAAGTTTGGTTTTGTTTGTAAAATAAATTAGTTTTTGTGTAAAAACATGTCTTAAAGCGAGGATGGTGGTAATTGTACACCACCAGACATTCTGGAAACTGCGTCAAACATGACCATGAACCTGTTACCGGCAAAATCAAGGAGCAACTATATATCACAACAAAATGAAATCAGGTATTATAGTATGAGAGTAGATAAAGTAGTGTATGACACTGTACATAACTTGGTCTTATAACACTCGTGTGATACTATAAAAAAACTCGCCTACGGCTCGTTTTTTTAAAACACACTCGTGTTATAAGAACCCTTATTATGCAACAGTGTCATAAACTACTATTATCTACTCTGATACTATAATACAAAGATTATAAAATTGAAATCAATACTATTATGACAAACATTACGCACAAGCCAAAAAAAAAGTTTTATTACGATACAGGTCTTGTATGGACACCTATATCATAATAAAACTTTTTAATCATTACGATACACCATAAACAATCTCCAGCTGAAAAAGAAGTTTGAACCTCAACTTTAAAAAAAAATTGTGTCTCCAGAGTAGCGAAAAATCCTAAATCTATGGTCTCCGCAGCCTAAAAAAAAAAGAAACACGCATGCGCAATCGATGTTTGCGCCTTGGCGCCAACATTTTACATTTAAATTAAACAAAGTTTGGTTTTGTTTGTAAAATAAATTAGTTTTTGTGAAAAACATGTCTTAAAGCGAGGATGGTGGTAATTGTACACCACCAGACATTCTGGAAACTGCGTCCAACATGACCATGAACCTGTTACCGGCGAAATCAAGGAGCAACTATATATCACAACAAAATGAAATCAGGTATTATAGTATGAGAGTAGATAAAGTAGTGTATGACACTGTACATAACTTGGTCTTATAACACTCGTGTGATACTATAAAAAAACTCGCCTACGGCTCGTTTTTTTAAAACACACTCGTGTTATAAGAACCCTCATTATGCAACAGTGTCATAAACTACTATTAATTATCATCATTACCGTACTAATCTGGAGTACGTTTAATGCAAACCTCTCGTGACTTCGATGGACCTAAAATGGCAGCAATTTATGTTTCATAAATTGCTGCTGTCGGGGCTCGGACATCATCGTTAGAGTACTTGTCTCAGCGGTATTTGACATACTCAATGCGAACTCTAGAACTCTGTTTTATGCTCAATAGTCCAGTCATTATATACATTTGGAAATGCAAATGAACCGAGAAAGCCAAATTTTGGATATTACGTAGAGCGGGGCTAGAAAAGCTTAAGTTCAAATTGTCGACCAAAATAACCTGGTGGGTTTTCCGCCATCTTGAAAAATGGGTTATATTCAGTTATTTCATCATAATTCGGTTCCCCGTTGAGATACGAAAATTTTAATAATAGTTTTTTGTTGCTCTTTGTTTGATCTACAATTAAGGTCTACACATTTTTCACGTATCGATCACCGTTATCGAAATATCGATCCAAAAAGCCGCAATTTATGGAGAACATATTGTTTTTAGCTATTTCCTTCTTTCTCGTGAAATATATCGAAAAATGTCCATAAAGAAAATTTGTGAGCGTGTTCAGACCTACAAATTCGTTCTTTTATTTTTGACAAGAATTACGACCTCTATGGCGCCACAAAGTCGGCCCCAGCGCGAATATAAATACAAATGCTTCGCCGTTATTTTACAAATACCGAAATAAAAGTAGATCAGGCTTATGAGGATGCTGATACCCTCATTGTAACCACAGCAATTAGAGAAGCATCGTTTCATGACTCTGTGGAAATCGTCGGCGAAGATATCGATCTTTTGGTTTTAATTTCCGGACTTGCACAGGACAAAAAAAAATTTTTTTTTTCGCAAACCAGCTAAAGGCAAAACATCGGCAAAACTATATATACTCTCCGAATAGTTTCAAGCATGATAAGTCTGTTCTTGAGAACATTCTTTTCATCCATGCTTTCAGCGGTTGTGACACCACGTCGCACGGTGGATCCTGTTGTATGGGATGGTTGGTCAATATTATTTAACGACGTTCCGAGACTTAAGCTAAGTCTTAAAGGTGTATAATACATTCATACGTACATAAATACATAAAATCACGCTTATTACTCACTGGGGTAGGCAGAGACCACTGATTGCCACTTGCAACGCTCCCGGCAAACATCTTTCGCTACCTTAACTTTCATAATTGTCTTTATTAAAGGTGTTTTGAGGCAAAATAACTTTATTAATGTCTTTATTACTCTAAACAATTTAAATATATATCACAATAAATGGATTTATGAAGGCTAGATTCTTTTAATCTGGTAAAATCATTTCTAGCACCTCACTAGGAAGAGTAGTTTTATATTTTCTCACCACCCTTGAGCACGATACTACTGGATCCGAAAAAATTAAAAACAAATTAAATACATCCGTTATAGTGTCCTTTCTCGAAGTTTTACGAGCGTTAAGTTAAGAAGGAAAGATATGAGGCGCGTGCTTTGTACCACGTTATACTGCTTCTTACTTTATTTCGCTTCAGTATCTAAACATAGACAAAGCGGTTTGAGGTGATACTGCCTCTTGTTCATTTACTGTGGTTTTCGGTGATAGAATATCTTTTAATTTATTTAATTGGGAATGGTGGCCTTCAGTTCGAAAATACATTTGAGCAGAATAAAGAAGTTCACTGCCAGAACCGGACGCACGTAAAACTTCGGTCTTCCTACGCTTACTGCGGTCACTACACTGCTCAAAATCCTTCGGGGGCCTACCTGGGCTCACCCTTTGCTTAATAATATATTTTTAAAAAATGCAAGTCTTATCTAGTCCGAGTTCGGTTCGGTATCTACGTTGAGTTATTTTTTACAAAACTTTCTTTGATTCTGTTCGACGATTGCTATTTTATTTTAAAAGATTTTTAAAAAATATGCAGTGTTTCTTTAAGGGAAGTTATATCTGAAGCAGGGCAGTTGGTTTCTGCAATAATTATCTCCTCTAATTTTAAAAACTTGCTACCTAATTTCTTGTATTGAATTAAAAATAATTTGTCACACAAATCTCTCCTTTTTACTGGATAATCCACTATTCCTAAGAAAAAAAAACGAAAAAATAACCTATATAATTGGCTACAATACAATTCAAAACTATTCATTCATGTTAAAGACGAAAATTTTCACAGTTAAGTGTAATAACTAACCGTAATACGACTGGCTCATATTTTTAATCTACTACCGTGAAACTATAAACCACTGCCATTTGAAAAGGAGCATTTTGTCTGAACTTTTGATATCAACTATATAAAATACACTAACTAACGAGTTACGGAGAACTAATTAGTACCCTGACAAAATGCACTTTTTCGAAATAAAACAGTATCAAAACTGCACTTCTGAAGAAAAAGTGGTTTTTAAATAAAAAATTATTATGAAGAAGTTATTTTATCGTGAAGAACTAAATTTATACATTTTAAATACTACATACCTTCAGCATCACTCATGATTTTTTTAATTAATTATACCCTGTTACTTTTAAAGTAATACAATGTTTCAATACTGCACCAAACTTAAAAAACGTAATTGACTACAAGGAAAATACAAATATGGTCAACTTTGTCGTATCATAAAAAGTATACTATACAACCAATACTACTTTAATTACATATAATAAATGTGGTATACCCTCTATTTGCTAAATCTATGAAAAAATATTATCTACCGGCATTTTTTAAATTTTGATTAATGACCAACCAGCTCATACTACAGGATCCAACGTGCGTCGTCTTTTTATAATATTGGAAAGTCAAAATTCATCAGCACCCTCGAGAAGAACCCGAACCTCCGGTCATCGGTAGAACTATTCAAGCAAGAAAAGGTCGATCCGGAGATGCTAGCTTGCGCGGGAAAACTATTCCTTATTGCTCTGTATGGTAGTCGTAAAGAGGATACAACGATGGATAGTTTGCGATTCCACCGCTTTGCAAAATCAATGACGACAAATAAGACGAATAATCTTTCACTACTCCCACCAACGGAAAGCGCAGTCCGCCAACACGTTTTCCGGACATATCTGCAGGTACAAACGTGGCTCGGGATTTTCAAAGATCCTTAGGAATGGGGTTGGCGACAGACGAATTACGGGCTTGAACCAATTTGCACCACAGCCGCACCCGCTCCACCTGAACTTTTAAAACTCATTTCGTGCAAATGTAAAGGAAAGTGTGGGGCTGCTTGTGGGTGCAGGAAAGCAGGAATTAGTTGCTCCGTTATTTGCCTGCACTGTAGTGGACAGACATGCAACAATGTCGCCAGAGTAGAGATTTTATTCAACGACGAGCACAATGATAATGATTATGTTTTTTTAACCGTCCCAGCATCATTTACTGCGATTCAAGAGTTTTCACGACACGACGATATATACAAGAGACGGCGAAAAACATGTGAAAAAAATTACCACCTGTAATTATTGTTTTTTGCTGCATAAAAATTATTTGATCAATAATTTTCATGTGTTTGATTTATAATTTGGCTGGTTTATTAATTTCTTTTGTATTACAATAATTGCTTGAACAACCATTCATCCATTTTGACGTATGGATACAACCGTGCGAGCGGCTAAATCAAAACCGGGCACAGTCTTACTGACTTTGCGCCGCGCTAGAGGTCGTAATTCTTATCGAAAATAAAAAATAAAAAAACGAATTTATAGGTCTGAACACGCTCACCAATTTTCAATATAGACAGGTATTTTTCGATATCTTTCACGAGAGAGAAGGAGATAGCTAAAAACAATTTTTCTCCCCAAATTTATGGCTTTTTGGATCGATATTTCGATAACGGTGATCGATACGTGAAAAATGTGTAGACCTTAATTGTAGATCGTACAAAGAGCAACAAAAAACTTCTCATTAAAATTTTCGTATCTCAACGGGGAACCGAATTATGATGAAAAAACTGAATATAACCCTTTTTTCAAGATGGCGGAAAACCCACCAGGTTATTTTGGTCGACAATTTGAACTTAAGCTTTTCTAGCCCCTCTCCACGTAATATCCAAAATTTGGCTTTCTCGGTTCATTTGCATTTCTAACCCGATTTTTTCGACGTAATGACTGGACTACAAAGCTCACTGTAAATTTATCGCTCAGACGCCGCCACCCACCCCGCCGCCATCCAGTTCACTTCGATAAGAATCCAACGTTCACGCGTATACATCCACATTCACGGCTGTTCCATAGGAAGTCTAAAATGAATTTGACATTTCAATGATTGAAATTGTCTCTACAAAAATTCACTATACAAATAAATATACCTTAATCGGTTACGATGTATTTCAGCCATACACCAGCTTCTTCTTTTCCCACCGCTTTTAAATAACTTTCTCGTTTTGGACGTCTAAATAGTGATATCTGGCCACAGCAAACAAATCCATCCCGTCAACAAGAGCATCCCGTGAATGTGGAGGGTACGACTAGTGCCGTGTACGTGAATTCACGGCACTAATCTGGAGCCGGCATTAAAAATGATTACAGTACCTGCTGGCTGGCGGAGAGAAGCGCACCGCCGACACGCCGGTGAAGGCGCGCGTGGAGCGGGAGCGCGAGCGGGAGCGGGAGCGGGGGCGGGGCGGCGGGGACGGGTCGCCCATGGCGCGGCGCAACCTGGCGCTGCTGCGCTCGCCGCCGCCCGCGCCCGGCGCCGCGCCCGCCTCGCCCGAGCACCTGCTGGACCACTACCTGAGCCGTGAGTGTACACACACACACACACACACACACACAACCTGGCGCTGCTGCGCTCGCCGCCGCCCGCGCCCGGCGCCGCGCCCGCCTCGCCCGAGCACCTGCTGGACCACTACCTGAGCCGTGAGTGTACACACACACACACACACACACACACAACCTGGCGCTGCTGCGCTCGCCGCCGCCCGCGCCCGGCGCCGCGCCCGCCTCGCCCGAGCACCTGCTGGACCACTACCTGAGCCGTGAGTGTACACACACACACACACACACACACACAACCTGGCGCTGCTGCGCTCGCCGCCGCCCGCGCCCGGCGCCGCGCCCGCCTCGCCCGAGCACCTGCTGGACCACTACCTGAGCCGTGAGTGTACACACACACACACACACACACACACAACCTGGCGCTGCTGCGCTCGCCGCCGCCCGCGCCCGGCGCCGCGCCCGCCTCGCCCGAGCACCTGCTGGACCACTACCTGAGCCGTGAGTGTACACACACACACACACACACACACACAACCTGGCGCTGCTGCGCTCGCCGCCGCCCGCGCCCGGCGCCGCGCCCGCCTCGCCCGAGCACCTGCTGGACCACTACCTGAGCCGTGAGTGTACACACACACACACACACACACACACAACCTGGCGCTGCTGCGCTCGCCGCCGCCCGCGCCCGGCGCCGCGCCCGCCTCGCCCGAGCACCTGCTGGACCACTACCTGAGCCGTGAGTGTACACACACACACACACACACACACACAACCTGGCGCTGCTGCGCTCGCCGCCGCCCGCGCCCGGCGCCGCGCCCGCCTCGCCCGAGCACCTGCTGGACCACTACCTGAGCCGTGAGTGTACACACACACACACACACACACACACACAACCTGGCGCTGCTGCGCTCGCCGCCGCCCGCGCCCGGCGCCGCGCCCGCCTCGCCCGAGCACCTGCTGGACCACTACCTGAGCCGTGAGTGTACACACACACACACACACACACACACACAACCTGGCGCTGCTGCGCTCGCCGCCGCCCGCGCCCGGCGCCGCGCCCGCCTCGCCCGAGCACCTGCTGGACCACTACCTGAGCCGTGAGTGTACACACACACACACACACACACACACACAACCTGGCGCTGCTGCGCTCGCCGCCGCCCGCGCCCGCCTCGCCCGAGCACCTGCTGGACCACTACCTGAGCCGTGAGTGTACACACACACACACACACACACACACACAACCTGGCGCTGCTGCGCTCGCCGCCGCCAGCGCCCGGCGCCGCGCCCGCCTCGCCCGAGCACCTGCTGGACCACTACCTGAGCCGTGAGTGTACACACACACACACACACACACACACAACCTGGCGCTGCTGCGCTCGCCGCCGCCCGCGCCCGGCGCCGCGCCCGCCTCGCCCGAGCACCTGCTGGACCACTACCTGAGCCGTGAGTGTACACACACACACACACACACAACCTGGCGCTGCTGCGCTCGCCGCCGCCAGCGCCCGGCGCCGCGCCCGCCTCGCCCGAGCACCTGCTGGACCACTACCTGAGCCGTGAGTGTACACATACACACACACACACACACACAACCTGGCGCTGCTGCGCTCGCCGCCGCCCGCGCCCGGCGCCGCGCCCGCCTCGCCCGAGCACCTGCTGGACCACTACCTGAGCCGTGAGTGTACACACACACACACACACACACACACACAACCTGGCGCTGCTGCGCTCGCCGCCGCCAGCGCCCGGCGCCGCGCCCGCCTCGCCCGAGCACCTGCTGGACCACTACCTGAGCCGTGAGTGTACACACACACACACACACACACACACAACCTGGCGCTGCTGCGCTCGCCGCCGCCCGCGCCCGGCGCCGCGCCCGCCTCGCCCGAGCACCTGCTGGACCACTACCTGAGCCGTGAGTGTACACACACACACACACACACACACACAACCTGGCGCTGCTGCGCTCGCCGCCGCCCGCGCCCGGCGCCGCGCCCGCCTCGCCCGAGCACCTGCTGGACCACTACCTGAGCCGTGAGTGTACACACACACACACACACACACACACACAACCTGGCGCTGCTGCGCTCGCCGCCGCCCGCGCCCGGCGCCGCGCCCGCCTCGCCCGAGCACCTGCTGGACCACTACCTGAGCCGTGAGTGTACACACACACACACACACACACACACACAACCTGGCGCTGCTGCGCTCGCCGCCGCCCGCGCCCGGCGCCGCGCCCGCCTCGCCCGAGCACCTGCTGGACCACTACCTGAGCCGTGAGTGTACACACACACACACACACACACACACACAACCTGGCGCTGCTGCGCTCGCCGCCGCCCGCGCCCGGCGCCGCGCCCGCCTCGCCCGAGCACCTGCTGGACCACTACCTGAGCCGTGAGTGTACACACACACACACACACACACACACACAACCTGGCGCTGCTGCGCTCGCCGCCGCCCGCGCCCGGCGCCGCGCCCGCCTCGCCCGAGCACCTGCTGGACCACTACCTGAGCCGTGAGTGTACACACACACACACACACACACACACACAACCTGGCGCTGCTGCGCTCGCCGCCGCCCGCGCCCGGCGCCGCGCCCGCCTCGCCCGAGCACCTGCTGGACCACTACCTGAGCCGTGAGTGTACACACACACAAACACACACACACACACAACCTGGCGCTGCTGCGCTCGCCGCCGCCCGCGCCCGGCGCCGCGCCCGCCTCGCCCGAGCACCTGCTGGACCACTACCTGAGCCGTGAGTGTACACACACACACACACACACACACACACAACCTGGCGCTGCTGCGCTCGCCGCCGCCCGCGCCCGCCTCGCCCGAGCACCTGCTGGACCACTACCTGAGCCGTGAGTGTACACACACACACACACACACACACACACAACCTGGCGCTGCTGCGCTCGCCGCCGCCAGCGCCCGGCGCCGCGCCCGCCTCGCCCGAGCACCTGCTGGACCACTACCTGAGCCGTGAGTGTACACACACACACACACACACACACACAACCTGGCGCTGCTGCGCTCGCCGCCGCCCGCGCCCGGCGCCGCGCCCGCCTCGCCCGAGCACCTGCTGGACCACTACCTGAGCCGTGAGTGTACACACACACACACACACACAACCTGGCGCTGCTGCGCTCGCCGCCGCCAGCGCCCGGCGCCGCGCCCGCCTCGCCCGAGCACCTGCTGGACCACTACCTGAGCCGTGAGTGTACACATACACACACACACACACACACAACCTGGCGCTGCTGCGCTCGCCGCCGCCCGCGCCCGGCGCCGCGCCCGCCTCGCCCGAGCACCTGCTGGACCACTACCTGAGCCGTGAGTGTACACACACACACACACACACACACACACAACCTGGCGCTGCTGCGCTCGCCGCCGCCAGCGCCCGGCGCCGCGCCCGCCTCGCCCGAGCACCTGCTGGACCACTACCTGAGCCGTGAGTGTACACACACACACACACACACACACACAACCTGGCGCTGCTGCGCTCGCCGCCGCCCGCGCCCGGCGCCGCGCCCGCCTCGCCCGAGCACCTGCTGGACCACTACCTGAGCCGTGAGTGTACACACACACACACACACACAACCTGGCGCTGCTGCGCTCGCCGCCGCCCGCGCCCGGCGCCGCGCCCGCCTCGCCCGAGCACCTGCTGGACCACTACCTGAGCCGTGAGTGTACACACACACACACACACACAACCTGGCGCTGCTGCGCTCGCCGCCGCCCGCGCCCGGCGCCGCGCCCGCCTCGCCCGAGCACCTGCTGGACCACTACCTGAGCCGTGAGTGTACACACACACACACACACACACACACAACCTGGCGCTGCTGCGCTCGCCGCCGCCCGCGCCCGGCGCCGCGCCCGCCTCGCCCGAGCACCTGCTGGACCACTACCTGAGCCGTGAGTGTACACACACACACACACACACACACACACAACCTGGCGCTGCTGCGCTCGCCGCCGCCAGCGCCCGGCGCCGCGCCCGCCTCGCCCGAGCACCTGCTGGACCACTACCTGAGCCGTGAGTGTACACACACACACACACACACACACACAACCTGGCGCTGCTGCGCTCGCCGCCGCCCGCGCCCGGCGCCGCGCCCGCCTCGCCCGAGCACCTGCTGGACCACTACCTGAGCCGTGAGTGTACACACACACACACACACACACACACACAACCTGGCGCTGCTGCGCTCGCCGCCGCCCGCGCCCGGCGCCGCGCCCGCCTCGCCCGAGCACCTGCTGGACCACTACCTGAGCCGTGAGTGTACACACACACACACACACACAACCTGGCGCTGCTGCGCTCGCCGCCGCCAGCGCCCGGCGCCGCGCCCGCCTCGCCCGAGCACCTGCTGGACCACTACCTGAGCCGTGAGTGTACACATACACACACACACACACACACAACCTGGCGCTGCTGCGCTCGCCGCCGCCCGCGCCCGGCGCCGCGCCCGCCTCGCCCGAGCACCTGCTGGACCACTACCTGAGCCGTGAGTGTACACACACACACACACACACACACACACAACCTGGCGCTGCTGCGCTCGCCGCCGCCCGCGCCCGCCTCGCCCGAGCACCTGCTGGACCACTACCTGAGCCGTGAGTGTACACACACACACACACACACACACACACAACCTGGCGCTGCTGCGCTCGCCGCCGCCAGCGCCCGGCGCCGCGCCCGCCTCGCCCGAGCACCTGCTGGACCACTACCTGAGCCGTGAGTGTACACACACACACACACACACACACACAACCTGGCGCTGCTGCGCTCGCCGCCGCCCGCGCCCGGCGCCGCGCCCGCCTCGCCCGAGCACCTGCTGGACCACTACCTGAGCCGTGAGTGTACACACACACACACACACACACACACACAACCTGGCGCTGCTGCGCTCGCCGCCGCCCGCGCCCGGCGCCGCGCCCGCCTCGCCCGAGCACCTGCTGGACCACTACCTGAGCCGTGAGTGTACACACACACACACACACACAACCTGGCGCTGCTGCGCTCGCCGCCGCCAGCGCCCGGCGCCGCGCCCGCCTCGCCCGAGCACCTGCTGGACCACTACCTGAGCCGTGAGTGTACACATACACACACACACACACACACAACCTGGCGCTGCTGCGCTCGCCGCCGCCCGCGCCCGGCGCCGCGCCCGCCTCGCCCGAGCACCTGCTGGACCACTACCTGAGCCGTGAGTGTACACACACACACACACACACACACACACAACCTGGCGCTGCTGCGCTCGCCGCCGCCAGCGCCCGGCGCCGCGCCCGCCTCGCCCGAGCACCTGCTGGACCACTACCTGAGCCGTGAGTGTACACACACACACACACACACACACACACAACCTGGCGCTGCTGCGCTCGCCGCCGCCCGCGCCCGGCGCCGCGCCCGCCTCGCCCGAGCACCTGCTGGACCACTACCTGAGCCGTGAGTGTACACACACACACACACACACAACCTGGCGCTGCTGCGCTCGCCGCCGCCCGCGCCCGGCGCCGCGCCCGCCTCGCCCGAGCACCTGCTGGACCACTACCTGAGCCGTGAGTGTACACACACACACACACACACAACCTGGCGCTGCTGCGCTCGCCGCCGCCCGCGCCCGGCGCCGCGCCCGCCTCGCCCGAGCACCTGCTGGACCACTACCTGAGCCGTGAGTGTACACACACACACACACACACAACCTGGCGCTGCTGCGCTCGCCGCCGCCCGCGCCCGGCGCCGCGCCCGCCTCGCCCGAGCACCTGCTGGACCACTACCTGAGCCGTGAGTGTACACACACACACACACACACACACACAACCTGGCGCTGCTGCGCTCGCCGCCGCCCGCGCCCGGCGCCGCGCCCGCCTCGCCCGAGCACCTGCTGGACCACTACCTGAGCCGTGAGTGTACACACACACACACACACACAACCTGGCGCTGCTGCGCTCGCCGCCGCCCGCGCCCGGCGCCGCGCCCGCCTCGCCCGAGCACCTGCTGGACCACTACCTGAGCCGTGAGTGTACACACACACACACACACACAACCTGGCGCTGCTGCGCTCGCCGCCGCCCGCGCCCGGCGCCGCGCCCGCCTCGCCCGAGCACCTGCTGGACCACTACCTGAGCCGTGAGTGTACACACACACACACACACACAACCTGGCGCTGCTGCGCTCGCCGCCGCCCGCGCCCGGCGCCGCGCCCGCCTCGCCCGAGCACCTGCTGGACCACTACCTGAGCCGTGAGTGTACACACACACACACACACACACACACAACCTGGCGCTGCTGCGCTCGCCGCCGCCCGCGCCCGGCGCACAGTAGATCGATCCCATACAAATGCTTGGACATCATATAGGGTCGCATGTTAGTAAGAATATATCTTAAAATAAAGAGTATATACGCGTTCTATAACTTCCTACTTAAGGGGACCCTACTGTTAATAAAATATTATTCTTATAACATGTACCTATTTTTAACCGACTTCAAATAAGGAGAAGGATCTCAATTCGCCTGTATGTTTTTTTATGTACCTATGTTCACCGATGTTTCGGTCAATTATAGACGGATTTAATTTTTTTTTCTTTTGTTAAATAGGGTTTACTTCTGCAGTGGTCCCATTTTCACCAGGTCAGGATCTGATTATGGGATCCAGGAGAAATCGAAGGCAACTACTGAAAATTGTAGGGCAACTATTGCGTTTGTTAACTTTTTAATTAAGAGCTTTAATGTACTACAATTTAATGAAGGTCTGGAGTCGATCTGATGATGGAACCGAAAGACAGTCGAGGGAATTCCTTAACGATTTACAGCAATTACCTTGTGTTTGGGCTCGATTGATTTGTTTTGATGAGAACTTTACACTTAGATAGATATATTTTCGGTCCACCCTTCACTTAAAATAATGAAATATTTTTTTTATAAAAAATAATACCGACTTCAAACAAATCCTAAATAATGAAATTTACTTAGCACAAAGTAACATGAATTTTGATTTATCAGATTTTAATCAATATAATATTGAAGTTAGTGCCATTCATAATATCTACTTAAACTTATGGGTTTACTTGGCGCCGACTTCAATATGATCTATACATATAATAAAACTGTTGAGGGTCGAGAGACTGTATATGGAATATAGTTAAAAAAATAATAATTTTAGGGCGTTCTCTAATCGATACTGAAGCCGAAAATGTAATTTAATTTTTTTATGTCTGTCTTTCTGTATCCCTAATAAGTATCACGCCGAAACTACTGAATTGATTTGAGTGAAATTTAATAAAATCTGAGCTTATAGTCTAAGAAGGCTTCTAGGATACTTTTGATTCCGATAATTTGCGCGGTACCTTTGGGAGAGGGGGTGAAAGACGAAATGGTTTTTTAGTTGTAACTTCTAAATGCGTGATCCGATTTCAAAAATGTTTTCAGTGTCACAAAGAGAATAGTTTAAGGATTTTTACACACAAGTTTCAATGTTAAAGGGTTTGTAGTTCAGAAAATAGAGGCATCTCAACTATCACAAAACCTAGAATTCAACAGTTCCTTCGAATTTGTGGGTAAATCTAAACTGGCGTGTTGGCTTAATCATAAAAGAGCATTGTAATATGGTTCAGTGAGGCGTGGGCTTAATTGTTTTAGAATAGACTTAATCTTTAAGCTCTTTTATGATAAAGCAAACAGGGCAGTTTCATACGCTGCTTGATGAGTCTGATGAAAAAATACTCCTTCTTCCATACACCATTTGTGACTAAAACGAAGTTGCGAGGGTCAGATAGTATTGAATAATATCTGATAAATCAAAATACGTATATTTTTTTACGTTTAATAGAAATTTTGCTGTTTAAAATAAAGTAGGCGTTTTATAAAATTTTATTTTTCTCAATAACGCGGACACATGCGGCTCTTAAAACTAGCAAGAAGTATCGAGTATTTATTGGTTTATTTACCTTCATCAATATTTTTTTGGAATTATTTGGAAGTAGTAACAAAAACTCAACTTTTGTTCGAAAATAAAAGTAATATTATTTTTTCTTCAAATCGGTATTAAATGACTGTTACAATTTACAAATATCATAAAAATGTGAAGCTTAATATATATCCTGTTGATTCATATTTAACAAAGTAAAAGAAAACCACGAATTTTGTAAATAAATAAAATTAAAGTACGAGTTAATTTCTCCAGAAAAGGATCGGGTGTGTTTTGAACCTATTTTATGTAATAATAAGCGTGTTTTGAGGTGTTTATCTACCCATATTAGATGAAGTATGTATTCGTCTTTCGATATCACATCACATCTACTCGAATTGATTAGTTTGCATATTGAGCCAGACGTCCAGGCATTTGTATGGGATCGATCCACTGTGCGGCGCCGCGCCCGCCTCGCCCGAGCACCTGCTGGACCACTACCTGAGCCGTGAGTGTACACACACACACACACACACAACCTGGCGCTGCTGCGCTCGCCGCCGCCCGCGCCCGGCGCCGCGCCCGCCTCGCCCGAGCACCTGCTGGACCACTACCTGAGCCGTGAGTGTACACACACACACACACACACACACACAACCTGGCGCTGCTGCGCTCGCCGCCGCCCGCGCCCGGCGCCGCGCCCGCCTCGCCCGAGCACCTGCTGGACCACTACCTGAGCCGTGAGTGTACACACACACACACACACACACACACACACACACACACACACAACCTGGCGCTGCTGCGCTCGCCGCCGCCCGCGCCCGGCGCCGCGCCCGCCTCGCCCGAGCACCTGCTGGACCACTACCTGAGCCGTGAGTGTACACACACACACACACACACAACCTGGCGCTGCTGCGCTCGCCGCCGCCCGCGCCCGGCGCCGCGCCCGCCTCGCCCGAGCACCTGCTGGA